>CM021101.1:821414125-821755404 GCA_007115665.2 Sequoiadendron giganteum
TAGAGAGTGGGAAAGAGAGGGAAATGGATAGAGAGATAGAGAGAATTAGGAGAGAAAGAGAGAGAAGGGAGAGGGGAAGAGGAGAAGAAGCAGAGAGAGAGAATTTGGAGGTGAAAGGGAGAGGGGAAGAGGGGAAGGAGGGGAGAGAGAATTAGGAGGGGGAAGGGAGAGGGGAGGAGGGGAATAGGAGAGAGAGAGAGAGGGGGGGAAGGGAGAGGGGAAGAGGGGAAGAGGAGAGAGAGAGAGAGGGAGGGAGAGAGAGAGGGAAAGAGATAATATTTAAATTTTTTACATATTAATGATATTAATTAGTTATATAATATTTTATATATTAAATTAATATATATATAAATATTTATACATTAACTAAAATATATAAATATTATACATAAATATATTATATATTATATATTATACATAATTTTGTAAGAGATTATCATAAATTATATATTATATATTGAATTATAAACTATATTGTATATTCTCAACTAGATATATTAAAATAAACTATAAACTATTTATTGCAATTTTTTAAATCATATATTAAAAACTATATTAGATTTTTTTAAATTATATATATAAAAAATTGGATATCCGATTCAAATCAGATATCTGATTTGGATATTGCAATTTTTAAAATCATATATTAAAAACTATATTAGGTTTTTTTAAATTATATATATAAAAAATCGGATATCCGATTTGGGATTAGCCTCGAGTTTGCTTCGGAATTTGACTAGGACATGCCAATCCTAAGAAGTCAACACAAAAAACATGTTTAACAACTTACCTTGTTTTTCTAGACTTCGCCCATGTGGCTAACAACCTTTTTTTTACCCTAAATTGGTGAAACAAAAAGGGTTTTTAAAGGAGATTCTCAGCTTTCCACCAATATAAATTATGCTTTACTTTGAATTTAATAAATTATTATTATTCATTTTCTATTTGAAATACGACTAAAGTCTTGATTGATAGGTTGATTGAAAAAAATTTATATCTTTCAAACCATATCACATTTTTTGAATCCAAAACATGCATCACATTCTATGCTTCGCATACTATAGGATTAAAAAAGAAAATTGAATTTCATAAAGTTTTGACCAAGTTAAGGTGGTTAGACATACGAGTTTTTATATTTTTTAAAAGTTGTAATAAAAAAATCATAATTAATTATTTACTTGGAAAACAAATACAAAAAAATATGCATCACATTGAGACATGAGTCCTCTACTTATATATAAAATCTTATAAAAAAATATTATCATTTTATTGTGGTTGGGGTGGTCAAATAGACACCTACTTCTTATTTTTTCCATGAAATTTAAGTACTACTACATTGAAATTTCAAATTTTCACCAAATAGATTTTAAAAAAACATATATATCTAGTAGTTTAGAAACTACATTCAATTTTCTACAGATTCTATTCTTACATATTTTTGAAATAATATAGATAACTTATTTAAATTTTTACGTCAAGTTGCCTAACTCTGATTTTTCTGAATTTTCATTGCCACTTAAGGGCCTATTTTTTCCATGATGATCCTGCACATACCCACTATGAAGAATCATTGGAATATAGAAGGCTACGTAGATGATTTACCCAATCAAATTCCTTCTACATATTAGTGTGATGATCTATTATGAAAGTAATCATTTGCATAGAGGTGTTATATGTGTATGATGTTATAGGGATATCCACCTTGGTTCTGCAGAGCCTAAAATGCAGAGGAGAACTTGCCAATTTGTCTCTTGTTCATTGGCCAAGTTTTTCGAGGGTCTTTAAGTATAAGAAGTAGCCATTCTTTAGTAGAATCTAGATAACCAACAGATTGGCGACTTTGATGGGGATAGAAGGAATTTCTACCTAGTTGTCTATGTCCTAGTGGATTGAGTTAAAAGCTTCATTCAAATCCATATGTTCAAAATAGTCCTAATAAATTTTTCAATTGTGAAAATTATGTCAAGGTGCACTGAAGAAAGGAATATTACTCCCATTAAGTTGGGTGGCGACTCTACACTTTGAAGACTAGTTAAAAGAAGAAGATTGTCATCATGAACGATATAAGAGCCCTTAAAAATGTTGGTACTTCAAGAAGATTTGAAGGAGATCTTAGAAGGGGCTAAACATCCTGGAGGAACAAAGACCAAATTCAAAGGAACAAAGATGCAAGTAAGTTTGATCCTACCTTTGGCAAAAATATTGGTAAATATTTTGCATAGTGAGGATAGTTCTGATTTTTCTCAAGAAAGATATGATCTCTTAAATGAGGAATAGGGATTGACCACACCATTGATAAGGCCTACAATATATTAGAGAAGAGGAATGCAAGCAATGAACATGGAATTAAACCAAATTAGGGTTGACCCTACACAAGAGCTTTTAGATCAAAATCCTCCCCTTGGACCTTTCGTGATACAACAATTACATAGTGATCCTGCTAGTTCAAAAGGCCATACCTTTTCTTTTGAAAACCTTGTTAATCCCCCATCTACTACTGGTATGAATTTTAAAATGTCTTCTCAAGCCTGTACTTCTAGTAATGCAATCCAAACTAAGGAGGAAATACTGAAAGATACCCTTGATTTTTAGTTAAAATTTGAAATATTGAAACAAAAAAGAATTTGAGAAGTTGCAAAACATAGAGATGATTTGAGGAGAGAGTGTGATAGTCTGAGAGTTGCACAAAATGTTAACACCTCCATACCTACACCTCAAACTTGGGCCAAAACTAGCAACCAAATAAGTATGTCTTTGAATACCTCCCATGTAAGCACATGGAGTAATCCTTAGCCAAATATTATCATACAAAATGTGACTAATACAACTCATATGGGAAGTACCTCATTTGGAAGTGCAATCCCTTCCAATTCACGTCTCTCTCTCTCTCTCTCTCTCTCTCTCTCTCTCTCTCTCTCTCCATCCTTGTCCTTCATGTAATATATTATTCCCAGTATTAGGTATTATCCATAATTTTCCTTCATGGTTTTATCATTCCCTAAATTAGGCATAATCATCCATTTATCCTTTCCAAAACCTTGGTAAGAGGTAACACTTCCATATGTTAATTGAAAATTAATTTTTTTCTTTTAGTTTATCTTTTGAACCATACTATGACTACTCAAGGTCTCCATGATCATTATATATATCATGGTGCATCTTGACTAGTTTACATTGGGGATGTGTCAAGTGTGTTTTGGTTGTCCCATCAAAATACTCATAAAGTTGACAAGTATATTTAGATGGGAAATCCTTATGTTTACTATTTGTCTCATCACAAGCCTCACCAAGGTCATATATGCCTTGTAAATGTTGGGGAATTCTCTTGTTTTCTATATAATTTCTAGCCAATTCATCATGTATTGGATATATCATCATATTAGTCCTTATAACTTGGTGCATAAGATCCATTCCTATATCAAATTAGGTTGCTCACCACATGTTATTATAACACCTATGTTCAAAAAAACCAATCACCCATCAATCCTAAGTCCTCTCTATATCCACATCATAATCCATTGTGCAAAGTATTAATTATATTCAATTTATTTTACTTAGTTTACTCACCCATCCATCTACTTTATTCTAACATCACCATTTTCTTCTTAGCATGAACACAAATAATAACCATTAAATTCAACACCTACCACCATCTCATATAATGCAAATTAATAATAAATAATCCTCATATAGATCATTAATCACATGTGAAGTTTATATCACCAACATAATAAAACCACATGTATACATCCTCATATATACATCGTCATATCATAATCACCATCCATAAATGCATAATCCATCATCATAAAAATATCATCAAATCATAGACGAATATGCATACATCTACATCAGTAACCATAATCAATAATGCATACATCATAATCATCATGATCATAAAATAACATCTAATATATTATCACAATGGAGTAGAGAAGGAGCGAGAAGAGGAGGGGGTGTTTGAAATATAGGGATGATTTTAGAGAGGAAGGAGATGATTCTACATAGGTAGATGTTTTAATTCTGTTGGGCTAGCTACTGGTGTCATTCTGTGGGGTTACGGTGGAGTGGTGCTAGCTGTTGTCTTTGGCCTAGGATGTGCTATTGCATGTCTGTTTGCTATTTTTGTCCTACTAGAAAGTTGTGGTTTGGTGTTGTCTATTGTCGTTTTCTTGCTAGAGAGTTGTGTTTCAAAACTGGTTGCTGCTATCACCTTGTGGGGTTTTCTTGGACTGTGCCTTTCCCTAGTGTTTCTTATTCCTTGGGGTTTTTGGTTTAGAGTGTTGGATGGTTGGGTTCTTTTCTACTTTGGATATGTATCTAAGCAACTCGTCTCCGTGGGTTTATTAGGTCTCAAGAGGGTTGTGCTTAATGTTTTTATATTCTACTAAGACTCTCCTTGTTGTTGTTGTGATTTGCCTAGTTGTATAAGGTTTCCCCATTGGTTGAGCTATTATTCTATCCTCAAATATTTCTTTGCTACTCTCTTTAGTTTGGAGCTGAAGGCAACATTTGTTGGCCTTTTTCTTGATATATTGGTTTTAGTTGGGCTTGAGGCTGAGATGGAGTGGTAGATTGTCACACTTTTTATTGTTGTGAGTGTCTTCCTAGTTTTAGAAGGTGCTTTGTGTCTCTGCTCAAACTTTGGGTTGGTGTTGCTTCTCCTTTATGTGTTCTTGAACCCCTTGTGATCTTTGTTGGTTTTATCATTGTTGGGGGTTGTTTCTTGCTAGTTGTATTTGTTTTTGGGGATGCACTCGGAGTTTGTTTTGTTGGCTAAGTTGGGTATTATATCCCATTTCAAGATTCTTATGGAGCCAAAGGAAGTGTTTTCTACCCCCATTTCTGGTGGGGTGTTGTTAACTGGGTTGAGTGTAAATCTCATTCAACTATCCCAAATGTTTTATGGTGCTATGGCTACCTTAGTTGCCCCTTCTTCAGGAGTGTTCTATACTCAAACTATTCCTCGATGGTTATTTCCTATGGAGGTGGAATCCTCTCCTTTTGAGGTGGATATGGAGCTGGGTGGTTTGGTCTTGAGGTCATTGTAGAAGATTTGTGTGGCTACTATGGATGCTCTTATTTTTTCTATTTAGTTGTTGGTTGTGTTGCATTAAGAGTTTATCTTGAAGACCCAGGTGTTATTGATGCTTTGGGGAGCTATGTTCTTCTTTTTTGTAGGATTTTCAAGTTTTTTCTTTGGATATTGAGTCTCCTATAGAAGTGGAGATTGTTCCTATTGAGGTGGAGTCTTCACCTCTTGAGGTGAAGGTTGGTTTTGGGATTGAGGCTTCTCTCGGGCTGCTCCTTTCGAGGTGGAGACCGCTCTTATTGAGATGGAGTGTGGATTTGTAGGAGAGTTGGTTCTACTATTTAAAAAAAGGAATTCTTAGTTTTTTTTCCTATAGAGGTGGAGAGGTAGGGTTGTTAATATGGATGATATGCATCATTTGCCAAATTGTGGTTTTTGGCTTAGAATTTGGTTTTTTGAGAAAACTGGTTGTGGTTGCGTGACTGTTTCAAATTGTTCTAGTTGCTTGGGTGACTCAAGTGGTTTCCTTTAGTAGTTTGGGTTTTAGGTCCTTGTAAAAACCTGATTGTAAAGGGCTTAAGGTTCCCTTCAAAACCTAATTTTTGCAACATGGGTAGTCTAGTATAATCTTTGGATGGTTGTTGTTGTTGGGCTATTGATAGGCTATTGATTGTCTATATTTTTATTTATTTGCAATTTTCTTTTGATAGTGTTTCAGGTCCCTTCAAAACCTATTTGTAAGGGGTTTCGAGTCCCCCCAAAACCTATTTTTCCAATTAATCAAAACGTCAAGGTCATAATCATAAATGTACATCATATAAAAACATGTCATAGTAATTGTAATCATAAATGCCTTCATAGTCATAAACACGTCATAACATCACAATTTCATCATGATAATCATGTAATATATGCATCATAAATAAACATTATGTCCATATCAAATCATAAATAGGTACATCATCTCTCATCACATATACATAAGAAATTATATCTACATTGATAAGGGTGTTTCTAGCTTCACAAATAATCAAAACCAAAATAAAAATCAATATACATATGGCACATCACCATACAATGGAAAATAAGCCAACACTAGATTTGGCTAGCGCTATCACCCTATGACCAAATTTATAGTCCTCTAGGTGGTAGAGGTGGTGGTAGTTACACCATCGATACTAATTTACTAGACCTCCTTGATCTACTAGCTCGAGATATTGACCTATCTAGATATGAAGGAACCTTCTACCTTTCCAATACTACCTACTCATGTAATTCTCTATAATATTGTCCCTTCCTCATTTCCTACATCACCTTAGTAGTAGCCCTCGCCATCTCTACAAAAATTTATGCAAAACCTTGTGTACACCCACCTTATACCCTTGTAGTTGCACTTGCAGTCTATCTCTCTCTACCACCCATGCATCATGATTTCTCCACAAATATTTCTATTATATAGTTTTCTTTCTCTAACCTTAGGGAACCCCTCTTAGTCTTTGCCTTTTCTTTCTCTACTATCACCTTTCCCCCCTTGGTGATCACATTGTCTCACTCTTCTATCAACATATTCTACTCTATAGCTAGGCAATCTTAATATCTATGGGCTTGATCTTGCTCACCTCCATACTCATCTCTCTCTACCTACATGACACTTCTCTTTGAAAAGGTGATCACCAACCTCATCTATGTGTCATCCTATGATTGTCCCTATCCTCCCTGAGCATCAACATCCATGGAAGTTACACTTCCCTAGTCATGTGCTTGTTCGTAAGGCTGAGCCACAATTTTACCCTATTATACTCTCTTATGATTTCCCTACTCCATGATCACCTTGTAGTCTCTACCTATTTACCTCTCCATAGGCCACATGTATCTACTCCTATAAAATTTCTTGTCACATAAATAGTTAGGAACACAAACCTCCTTTGATGCCACTAAGTTCCATACATGGTTGTCATTCCTACATTTTCCATGTCTTCTCTCAACACCCATGGTACTGGAACTAGGTTGCACCACATTGAGCATGTAGTTTAAGGATACACTAATAGACCCCACTCACCTTACTCATATGTATTGGATCATACATCCCCATGGTCAAGTTCTCACACATGTGTGAAGACTTTTAATCTTCCCCATTTGATTGAATTAAAATAACATTAGCCATCGAAATCTCCTTGATGCTTTCCCTCTCCAAGTGAACCAACCACAAGGTGCCACTTGGAGACTTATCCTTCCTCTAAATCTCTCATGCAACGTAGCCATTGATCTCAAAACCCAATATCAACCATTGATCATCTATCTTCAAAATCAATAAATGTACCCTCTTGAATTTTTTTAAGAACACACATTAATTTAAGGTTAAGAAACTAGTCTAAAGAGAAACCATATACATGAAATCACACATATTTAGCTTAACTACACCATTGGTGTACAAGAAGAGGTTTTTTGATATTTTTTATTCTCAGGTATAGTGCTCAACCTCTTACACTCAAATAAAGGTGTATTGCAAGGCAAGGTATAAGGTTCATTTATTGCATTTTAACTTTTGTTTTCTATTTTGTTTCTTTGTTCACAAGTATTAACAAGGTTATAAGTGTCAAAATAAACTCAAAATTTATGTGTACGTCTCCCAAGTTATAGGAAAACTGACAATGCCAATGTATATGTAATCAAATTGTCCATGCATTGCTAAACACATGACACTTGGCCGTTTTATCTATCACATACTAGACAATGCAATCACCACCACCAATAATCGATGAATTCATGTGGGTTCCACCCCCTCATACTTGCATTATCTACTTAGCACTAACACCCACTTGGACATCGAACTATTGTGAAAGCAAAAAAATACTTGCTAGGCTATGCATTGAAAAAAATACTCTTATTGTGCCTCAAAAATGCATTTCCTCTCCTAATTCACTATAGATAAAAATAGGTGCCCAACCATAATTAAATTAAACATTTAAAAAAAAAAACCTAGGTAAAAGAAATGCATCTTGGCTCCCTCAACCACTACAGGGAAATCTACTATTTCAAAAATGCATTGGTAAAGAAAGTTCATAATAGGAAACATATTAGCCTTTTGACTCACCAATAATAGGTATCAACATGTATTGGTTGTGGCATGTTAAAAAGGTTATGTATCATTCAAATATACTCAAGCTTTATGTGTACATGTCTCTTAGGTTACAAGGAAAATGGCAAGATAATATGTATGCAATGGGATTGTGAATGCTCTATTAAATGCATAACACTTTGCCACTTTATTAATTACTAGCTAGCCCATGTATTGCAACTAGCTACCAATGAAATCATGTGTCCCTATCCACCTATTAATACTTGCCTAGTTTGCTCCACACTAACAAAAATGCCAAACATTAAACTATCACAACTGAAAATAATAAAAATAGACTTGTTAGGCTACATGTTGACACAAAATATCTTATTGTGCCTCAAATAATATATTTCCTCTCCTCACACCTTGTAGAGAAAAACATGTGACTAATGGCAACTCAAATAAGTTTTTTCACAATTTTAGTGAGGTGAAAAACATGCATCTTGGCCGGCTCAATTTCTTTATATATATATATATATATATATATATATATATATATATATATAGGAAAATCTTCTATTAAAAAATGTATTGATAATTGAGGCTCAAAATTGTTGGAAAATTGGCATTGCAATCTCCCAATAATGTCTCAATGTGCATTGGTTGTAACATTGTTAAAAAGGTTGTGTGACAACATACTCAAACTTTATGTGTACATGTATCTCAAGTTGTAGGGAAAATGACAATGACAATGTATATGCAATTGAATTATCCATGCTCCATTAAACACATGGCACTTGCCCACTTTGTTAATCACATTCTAACCATTACATGCACCACCACAATCAACCAATTAATTAATGTGTCCTTGTCCACCACCCTAATATGTGTTGGTCTTCTCACACTGGAAACCACACTAAACATTGAATTGTTGTGAATGCATAAAAAAAAGATTTATTGGTCCACATTTTAGCAAAATAGTCTTATTGTGCCTTAAAAAATGTATGCCATCTCCAAATCTTATGGAGCAAAACATGCAACTAGTCACAACTCAAATACATATTTTTACAATTCTTGGGGTAATAAACATGTATCTTGGACCCCTCAGACACTGCAAAAAGATAAATATAAAAAAATCTTCTATTTCTACAATACATATGACAACTCACAATGCAAATAAACATTTTTTTATTTTTTTAAAATAATAAACATATATCTTGAACCCCTCAAGCATTGAAAAAAATAAATATAGGTAAATCTACTATTTCTAGAATGCATGTTAATGGGTGTTCATGATAGATGACAAATTGGCCTTGCAACTTGCCAATACGCCTATGTGCATTAATTGTGGCATTATTAAAAAAAATATGTTCCAAATATAATCAAAAGTGTATATATATAAAAGTTGCACAAAAAATGACGAAGATAATATATATATGTAATCAAATTTAACATGACACTTGACAACTTTATTAAATTGTCCATACTTTGTTTAACACATGATACTTGACCACTTTGTAAGTAGGAGGTATTTTCCTGAGCGTTTCAAATTGTGATATTGCTATCAAGATTCAAACGTGCAGTTTTAAGAGTCAAACTCATTGACCCAAGTTTCATGAGTAGTGGTTCACAAAAACGCATCTCTTATTATAATTAATGGTCCACTTAGCACTCATTGCATCTAGGTGATATCACAAAGGTGAAGCAATGGACCTTCCTGAGAGATCACCCATTTCATTGACCCATGTTTCATGAGTAGTGGTTCACAAGAACCCATCTCTCATGATAATAAATGGTTCACTTAGCACTCATTGCATTTAGGTGATACTCACAGAGGAGAAGCAATGGGCCTTCTCGAGAGATCACCCATCTCATTGACCCATGTTTCATGAGTAGTGGTTCACAAGAACCCATCTTTCATGATAATAAATGGTTCGCTTAGCACTCATTGCATCTAGACGATACTCACTGAGGTGAAGCAATGAATCTTCCCAAAAGATCACCCATCCCAATACTACTCCAACTCAAACTCGCTTAACCACTTTGTTAATCACATACCAGATAGACTATGCATCGTTGTTTCCTATGTCCCTATCCACCCTCAAATACTCGCTCATTCTACTCCACCCCATCACCCACAACAAACGATTAATTTTTATTTATTTTAAAAATAGACCTATCATGCTACATTGTTGACAAAAAACAATGTTAGTGTGCCAAAAACAATGTTAGTGTGCTTTGAAACATACACCCTCCTGACGCACTGGAGAGTCAAACGGGCAATCAGTCACAATTTAGATAAATATTTTTGTATTTTATTCGGAGTAAAAAGCATTCATCTTAGCCCCCTCAAACATTATCAAAAATAGATTAAAAAAATCCATGATTTTTATTGACCAGAGACATGATAAACTGCTCAATATTTAAGAAACGCACTGACACTACAGTAACCTGTCACGGAGAGGAACTAATCAATATTTTTGGACACAAATACATTTACAACCTATTTTTTTCTTACATCCCAGTAGCAATATTTTAATCTGTGAAAGGTACGAGCATTTACAAAAAAATATAATTTAATTAAAAATAAAATATCGATGAGATACCTATCTAGCCTGCAGTAGTGGGTATTACTGTCTCAATTAAATATAATTTAACATAAATAAAATATCATTTAAATATTATAAAAATAAAATATCTGTTAAATGCTGATAAATGTGGCCGACAGAGTCAACGTTTGTCCATAATCCTAGTGAACACCCGGAAGGTTCGCATTTGGAAAACAGGACTAAATTTCGTATGAAGTTTTTGTCCTGCTTATCCACAGATTTTCTCTGTACTCTTCAAACAAAAACAGTTAAACGCACACAATTTCGGATAAAAAAATTTATTCCAAGCAGAGAGTAGAAATTATACAGCAACAATGTCCAATAATGAAGAGACCAATAAATATATCACTCAACAATCTAAGATTAAAATGAAACAAATGCCCTGTAACAGCTGTTCCTCCGAACAAATGAATGAACTCAGTCTCCTACTAACGCCTACAGAAGAAACCGCTGCTCCCGGGCCAAACAATAAGATCCGCAAAACCAAATGCAAGACAGTAAAAAAACACAATTTGCTGGCTGACTAAACAAGGAAAACGGCGCATCCGAGCAAAGCAGCCCCAAAAACGGCCATTTTTTGTACAGGAGTGGTGGAGGCGTCTGAAGGAGGAGTGCCGGTGGAAGGAGGGGTAGCTCCAGATGGGGACGGGGACGTGGTGGGCGGGGAAGGAGGTGAAGGGGGTGAGGCCTCAGGCGAGTGCGAGGACGGTGCGGGCGCTGGCGACGACATGGGTGTCTTCATTGGGGATGGAACCGGCGACGTCATGGGCGTTGGCGCTGGAGAACTTGCTGGAGACTTTGCCGGAGAAGGTGCTGGAGACGTTGCCGGAGAAGCTGCTGGAGACTTTGCCGGAGAAGGTGATGGAGATTTTGCCGGAGAAGGTGATGGAGCCTGCGCAACAGAATACCCCATCATCCCCAACACCAAAACAATGGCCACCACTGCACTGAGTTTACCCATATTTTCTTCTCCTCTTGCGCAAGAACAATCAGAAGCTTGTGGCCTCCTTTTCTCTTTCCCAGAAAGGAGCCGAGGCAGAAAAATTACAGGTGGGATGGTGCAGGTTGTGACAGAGAAAAAGGTAATGAATGAATTATATATTGCGCAGAAACGACTAAGTCTAAAGATGTGGTGAGTACAACGTACCTTTCATACCACGCCATGCGGGCCCTCCGCTACAACCGTTCACTCCTTTCCGGGAAAAGGTCCATGTATAACAACAGAGTGGATCGACAACGACATGGCCAATCACCATCACGTTTCTACCACTCTTTAAGTCTAAAGTCTTAACCAGGGCAGTTCTCGCTCTCTTTTTCAATTTGAGAGGACGTCACACTAAACAAAGTGGGTACTTAATGCGTGTCCAGGAAAAAAGAGCAGCCCTCTATCCTTAAAATTCGTACAGGGAAAAATACTTGACCCAGCTTTACAGGTACCCTCAACCGACGGAATTTTACGTCTGCTTTACCTGTCAACACGCGTTTCCACATTTTAATCCTAAGGGAGTTGGTCGAGAAGCCGTCACTTCGTCATGGAATGCTCAGCATACAGTGACATTTGTCAGTTAGGAAGATATTTTAAAAGTTGACAATTTAAGTATTTTAGTTGAAGATATAAGAATGGACAAAACTACAAACTTATTATCAAAATTCATTATGAAAATCAGATTTAAAGTAAAGGTTACAAACTATTTAAGACTTTGGTATATCTTGTTTCCGTGGGACCATGTGCTCATGGGCTATATAGTCTATAAGACATTAACACGTGTTTTTAAAATTCTAGAGCGCATTTATTGGAGGTTGTAGGTGGAGGTTAGAAAAGAAACAAAAAATCAGTCAAGATTAAAGTTGAATCTTATGTTTAAAGATTTATTATTATTACTAATTGAGAGATAATGGAATTTTGATTAAAAAATAAATGTTTTTAATTATATGTGAAGGATTAAATAATTTGTAAGATTATATATGACTCTTTCAACAATTCAAGACATGTAAGACAAGTGGCATCTTTTGAAAGATTGCTTCTCTTGTTCATTTTGAAACTAGCCCTTCTATACTTTTAAATCTGTTTTTCTCAAATACATAAAACAATTCTTAATATTTTCACATATTTGACTCGAATATCCATATATCTTAAAACATTTAAAATAAAATACTCTTAAAATAATTTGAATTTTATAGTCTTCTTTCCTCTCCCTAGATAGTATGATAGAGAATTTTCCATAGAAAAACTATGTAAATATACATTTGACTTAGCAAGTCACGTGCATTGAGATGGTAAAATAAAATGCATTGAGATAGTAACATAATTTGAAATCAAAGGATTTTAGAGAATATATAATTCTACTCTTTAAAATCAAAGTAATTTAAAAAAAAAAAATTAAATAGAAATAAAAGTACATTTAACTTGTAAGGAATTATCAATATTTTATTTCAAATGAAGGAATTTTATTTGAAATGAAAGAAATTATTTATTTTAGTTTTAATATATATTTTCACCCTTTAAAATTGAAGTAATTTTAAAAAAAAAATTAAACAAAAATAAAAACATGTTAGAATTGTTACTTTTAGTTTTGATTTATATAGGAAAAATCAATAGTTCAATAATTTAGAGTTGTTTTGATTGGAGATTTTAATTGTAATTGATGTTAAGATGGATGTTTCTATTCATATTAAGGGTAATTTGGATTTTGAGCTTGTGACTATTGTCTATATTTCTTAATGGTTTAATTACATAATCTATATTTAAGAGTTAAATAAAAATATTTTTTTATGGAGAAAATGAAAATTTATTAGAATATATGTTAGTCATTAGTGTTAGGAAGGTGTTGAACATTTTTGCACATTAAAATATTTATATTATATAATTGGACAATATTTTCTTAGGGGAGGTTTAGGAATATATTTAATATTTTGTAATTGAACAATATTTTATGAGGCGAGGCTTAATAAAATATTTTATAGTTTTAATAGTTGGACATTTTTTTCCTAAGGGAGGTTGTATTTGACATTACAAATGTATTTAATGTGGGTGGTTCATTGAGGGTTTATAATTTAGCGAGCACATGGTAAATTGGGCTCATTGAGGGAATACATTTAATGTTTCTCTAGTTATTTGTAAAATGCATTCAATAGTGAAAACAATTAATACATGGGGCACATGTTGCAAGCCAACTTGGTTTAATAGAGTAAAGAGGCCACCATGGAGAAGCTTGACCATTGATTATTTGTTCATTGATTATTTTCCTGGAGGCATTAAATAATGGTGGAAAAGGTGTTTAAGAAGATTTTAGTGAGTTTCCTCTTTCTTATTGTTCTTTCTGCTATAAATAGGAGGCTTGAGATAGAGTCATTCTTTACTTGATCATCTTGTACTTTCTCATTGTGAGTGAAGCTTGGAGCTTGAATTGGGTTTCTTGTTGAGGAGGTGTTGAGGAGCATGTAGTTGGATATTTAGATCTATTTGTTTTTAAATTGATCTCATGGGAATATTGATGCTTTTTTCTTGCTATAGAAGAAGTCATATCTTGCATGCTTTCTTCTTGGTTGAAAATATTGATCTTTGTGTTAAGGCTTTGAGCTTGATATATATTGTGACTATTTTTATTGCTAAAAATGCATTAGTTTTGTGCTTTGGGGGCTTAGTTTTTGATTTTTTTTCCCTAGGTTATATAAGTCTCTTTGTCTCATGTGGCTATTCTTTCTTTCATTCTTGTTATGTATGCTTTATGAGAGAATTCTATTAGAATGTATAAATGAGTGATATTGTTGTGACATCTTACCTCCTCACATTAATATAGAATTATTTATAGTATGGTTAAAATACAAAGCTATCTATATTTCCTTACATTGTTATCTATTTATAATTACTCTATATTTTTATAGATTCCTAAAATTTTCTCTCCTATTTTAGCTCAACAATGTCATATTTTTGTCATCACGACACTAATATCCCAACCTTTCATCCTAAATAATTAAATAAATTAAACTAAGCCTCCCTCCAATATTCTCATCATAATTAAATATCTAATTAATAAAAGAACCCAATAATTAGTTAAAAATCATGTTTTAATTATTTTTTCTAACTTTCACCCATTATTGATAATTCAATAAATCTAATTATTTAATTAGTTAAGCCAACACTCTTCTATTAGTTCATTAAATAGGCCTAGTTTATCTAATTAATTGATCCTTGCACATTCCTTGACCACTTCAATTAAAAAAAAAGAGAATCCTCACTAGAAGATCCAAAAAACTCATATTTGCATCTTCACCCTCCACTCAAACCACAATAATCTCCACCGTCCATTTTTATAAATCCTTATCCTATCTATTTGTACCTATCCCAAACCACCACCTCTAAGCATCTCATTCTCCATGCACTCGATCTAATGTTAAGAAGCTAATCAATCCTCACCCACCAATCCTTGAACAAATGCCAACCCTTTATATCTCCAACAAAAAATCTATAAATCTTGAACCATCGCAAATCTCATTTTATCAATAGTGAAAGACAAGAAAGTATATGCTACCCAAATACTTGGTAAAGAATAAATACATATCAAAGCATCTTAATCAACACATCTGTAGAGTCAAAAATTGTCACCCTTGACAACTTCACACTAGTTTTTTCTCCCCCTAAAATATTGAGCTTGATTGGGTCCCTAATTTCTTAAATTATGCATTCTATAGCCCTTTTGTACCACTTTTCGAGAAATTGCAAGCATTGAACAAATGCATCTAATTAATATGTTTCCCCCGACACGTAATATCCTAGAGAATAAGGCCAGGACCTATTCACTCTAGGGCATATGGGTCCCCCTATTTTTTTGGGGACTAATTTTGGATATGTTGGTGTTGACATTTTAACATTCAAAATTTAAGTTGTAAATATCGGCTCTCAATATATATTTTTTGGGAAATTAGAGAAATGCCTATAAATACCTAGTTATTGCACCATTTTAAGATCATCTAGAAAACTATTAGAAAAATTATGATCAAGAGCATTATCAAGCAAATTAAGAGCAACATTTTAGAGCTTTATTGCAATAATTCAAGATCCTAACATCATGCCAAATCTTATGTGATTTTATGTGTGTTCATGTTATCATTTTTTGTGAAGGCTAATACTTTTGTAGGTCTCCAAAGCATTCAAGAAAACCAAGAAAGCAAGATCCAAGACCCTAATGATGTGTATGAATTCAATCCTTCAAGGAAGCCATTAAAGGGTGGTTAGTTGCAACACTATATAGTTTCATCATACCTTCCTAACCATTATCATTTTATCATTGGCATTACCATTGTGGAAGTGAAAAAACTAATATGGGGTTTGACTAAGGCAAGCCCCTAAATGGCACAACATATCTTCTCTTTGTGAATGTGCAAATTTCAAGTTTGAAGAGGATTGAAGGAAGCTTGAAGACAAATTGTTCATTATTGCAATTAAATCCCTACATCTTGTCAACTCTTGGAAACCACCTATAGAATTATTCAACAATTTTCCAACAACTCTACAACTGGGAATCAAAAGCCGAAATATGTCATTAGAGGACCTGAAAAATAGAGCAAAAGTGGCATATAAAGACCCATACTCCCTAGGACAACTCTATCCTCATATAGTGATCAAAACCAACTTTTCAAGATAGGTACATTGTCCTCTGCAATTCCTAGATTTTCTTGCAAGTTACTATTTTAGTCTGTTAATTGTTATATTATTACATTTTACATATTAGGTCACATAGTTTAATTAGGTTAATCATAGAAAATCAATTCTAAATCATTTTAAGACTCAATAGTATGGAGATTCAGGTCTAATTGGTTCACCTTCTTGGTTAAAAGTCAATCTAATCACCTTGTTGATCTCCATCTTAATGAAACATAAGAAAATAACCAACAACAAAATACCCAAGCTTGAATCCTAGGTTTACACATTAGACCCAGGGTTCCCATTTTTCTTTGTTTCAATACTTAGAGTAAATCTAAGTTATCAAAGAGAGTTTTGGTGAGAAATTTTGTTGAGTTGTTGCATTATTAAATTTTACTTTCAAATTTTCTCTAAAAAGGGTGTATGCAAGTTTAGGATTAAGGGTTTGTTTTGTGTCATTTCTCTTATTTTATTCTAGATTTTTGTATCCACATTTTTTGGCACACTTGGTGAGACCCTTGTGCTAACACTATTTTTCATTTTAAAGTGGGTATAAGAGTATTTCTTGTAACTTTTTCATGTTTCTAGGCATGACTACACCTATTATGTTTGTATACTATGTCACATTGTCTATATTGAAACTTAAGAATCTTCATCAACATTTTTAGAATATTTTCTTAATTGATTATATTTTAGAGGTTTGTCATCTTTCTCTTGGTTCCATGCATCTACGCTTCAACTCTATCATTTGTGTCTTGCATTTTAGTGTCTTTTTTCACATGTTTTGGACCACTTAGTTTTTGTGCATTTTTTATACTTCTAGGAATCACCCACCTCATGTCCTCTAATGACAAGTATACTTATAAGATGTTTTCTCATTGTCATATATTTTTTTGTATGTATTAGCTTGTAAAGTGTTCTTTACTAATCTTTCATGTTTTTTAATTTAAGCACTCATCTAAACTAGAAGGATTTTTTTTACTAATCATTATCTTCTAGGGCCACTATCTAGCTTTGTTTATAGGCATATTTTTTTGTGATTTTAGCCTAGAACTTATTCTTTTGTAAGTTTTAACCTGTCTTTTCTCTATGGTTAGGAATTTGCACTTACTTATTAGTACATGTGCCACCACTTTTAGTGTTTACACTTTACTATAACCTTGATATATTCTACCATCATTTCACATTATATTTTATAGGTTCTATCCATTATAGGCACAATTGAAAGGTAGTCAACATCCAGTCTAATAGTCTATTTTTTAGGTGTATTGGTCTATTTTTTAAACTAATTTTCTATGTTGTAGGTATTTTTTCCATATCATTTTATTCCTAAGAATTTGCATCATGATTTTAGTATTTATGTTATTAGATTCTAGGCATCTATGTTTTTAATTCAATTTTTATTTCTATTGACATTTGCACTATGTTTCTAAGTGTTTGTACCAATATTTCAATATTTTCACAATGATTTTCAATCTTCGTACTATTGTTTAGTTTGCAATAAGTTTTTCTAACCACCTTTTTTTGATCTTTTCTATTTCTTGACTTATTTTGACTCTATTTTCTGAAATAATGATAATCAAAATACTCATTCTTACAGGTTTTTTTTGTCCAAAAATATTCTCTTAACTATATTAGCTTCACAATTTATAAATCTAAGGGTCTTAATATTGTGTCTTAATTTTCCTTGTTTGATGTGTCTTCATGATTTAAAATACATATTCTTTCTACTCATACTGTAAGGTAACCTTGAATATCAAAAGTGGCTTATCTCACTTGTATAGCCAAAAGGTTGGGTATTTATGCTCTTCCCTCACACCATTTTTTTATCTTAGGAATAAAAACACACATATCTTACTTTATTTTATCTTTATAGTTATAGGTTAAAATGATGGCTTGGATTTTATCATTAAGGTTGGCCTAAACCCTATGTTTCAATAGGGTATATAAATTTGAGACTTGAAATTAGGGCAGTAATTTTCATTCTTTGTGTAGCTCTTATCTAAGAGGAGAGAGTGAAGAGGGGAGGGATTTGATCACAATCACATGCCTTAGGAAATATCCATGATTTCATAAAATTGAGCCTCATATACATTTGGGTATATAGAGGGCTCCCTTGTTCACCCTTGCAACAATCTAGTTTAGAGAACATTTTGGCCATTTACTCTTGATAGTGTACCAGTAAATGATTAGCTATAGGAAGTTTCTCACATCATACTTCTAAAAATAGGATTGTAGGCCACATATTCCCTTGTCTCAAGCCTTTAGAGAAATCTTGGCTCAATCAAAAGTTATCTGTTCCTTCAGATCAATAGGCCATACTATTCATGATTGGGTATAAGTATATTTAGATAAGAGTATGAAACCAAAAATTATTAATTGAATAAAATAGGCTGTTGATGTGTTTTATTTGTCTTTGTGTTTATGAAAAATATTACCAAAAACTACAAATATAACCTTTATTTTGAAACACACAACTCAAATCCAAACAAATAAATTTGAATCTAAGGTCCTAAAAATAAAAGTCCACATGTTACTAATCCCAAGCCCACATCTATCATTTTTTAAAATATTGTAACAAAAAATCCAAATCCAATCCATATCCTTAGAATCTCATCGTAAAAAAATATTATTTAAAATACAACTTTGTCAAATCAAACTAATACAATCCATCTCAAATCCTCCATCTTTCAAATCCAAACATATTTGAATCAAACCAAACCTTAATCATTACAAACCCAAGAAAAAATCCTAAACCTAAAATCCATCCAATCCCAAAATCAAATACATCCTACATCCCAAAAATAAAGGTCACCCACTTACTATTCCCAAAGGTCAAACGTTTAATCTTCATAATTGAAATCCTCTAAATCCAAAATACTTCAATTATAACCATCCAACATCCAAAAACTTATCTTTTGGAACCTTAATTAGAAACCATGGCCTAAACATATAAATCATCATTTAGAATCGATCTATTCAAATCATTTTGATTAAATCATATAATATAATCAATTAATAATCCAAATCATTCAACCCAAAAATTAACTTAAAAACCAAGTCTAATTTCCAACATCAATCCAAAACCCAAAATAAAATTAATTCATATGTTTGAATTTAAAAATTTAATCTAACCCAAGTTATAACACCTAAAAGGCCAAAATATAATCTAAAATCAAATCTCATTGGTATTTATCAAAAAATAAAAATTCCAACTCCAACCTAATCAATCCAAAAGTCAAATCCAAAATCCACTCTAGATCATTCATTGAGCCTAAAAATCATAAACCAAGAGTCCAAAAATCAAACCAACCCACAAGTTAATCATCAACATAATCTTGTATGCACCTATTATTAGAAAAGGTAAATAGATACTAACAATAGTGCAAGTAATAAATATTATTAACTATTAAATACAAATAATTAATGAAATCAAAATAGCACAATATAATTAATTTATTGAGAGAGAAGTGAAAAATTCCACAATTGTTTTTTTGATGTTTTCTATTAAGGAAGGAAGGAGTTACAATATACAACCTCAAGATTCTAAATCTAATGATGATGAGGAAGAGGTAGAAGACTAAAAAAAAGAGATTGATTTAAATAAGTTTCCAAATCTACGTGAATAAGGAAAAAAATAAAAGTACCATGAAGAAAGGAGAATGTGTGCAACTCATTATCTTATCCTACCTAAGTAAAATTAATAAAGAAGTGAAATACCACACTTAGGATAAGACATGTCTGAGGTGAATAAAATATTACACTATCAAACTCATTAAGTGCAATTAGGGTAGGAAAATTAGGTTTTGATAATAAGGGGCCATGTTAGTTACCCATGTATAATATGAAATAACCCTAAAGTAAAAATAAAATGTACCAACAAAATTAAAATAAGAGAAAAAATTTAGAACAAAACTCTATCTTGATTGAGTTATGTGAAGGAGAAAAAAATAGCCCCCACAAAAGTGAGTGTCCTAAAATTAATTATAGATAAGATACATGTGTGCCTCCACAAAGAAGAGAGAGAAGAGTAATACAAAATTTTGCATGGAAAATTTTGTAGTAGGTTTCTCTAGGAAAAATTATGTGCACCTTCCTTTTAAAAGATAGAAATCTCAAGTTATTAGAGTGTTGAATTCCCACTCAAGTGAAATGTAGAAAGGAATAAATGCATGATTCTAGAAGATACTTAGGTGTCTCGATTCTAATGCCAAACTGATATTATGCCATATAAGATTCAAGAATAGTGACCACTAAATTTTGAGACTTGGGACTCATATGAATTAGGATGTGTTAATTGAGTAGCATTATGTTGCAAATATTAAAAAAAAAAGAGAATATAGAATGGGAGATGATGCACTTTTATGTGAGATATCATAAAAGAGAAGATAAATTCCATCAATAGTGTTATTGGGATCTAAATACCAAGACTTCACAAACATTTTTAAAATATTTGATAAGTAGACCTCCTAATGAAGTGGATCTTGTAGACATGAGGAACACACTATGGAGAACCATTGGAATCCCTTAAAGAAATGCATCTTTAAACTATAATAAATAAATATGTGATGGAGGAATATCCTATGAGAGGAAAGTTAAGTCCTCAATGGTGTCATCTAGATAAAAAATGTGGGATTCTACAATAAAGAATATATGTTTACTAGGAATGTGTCCTAATGAAGTGATGTCTATGTTTAGGGAGATGAATTTATTCCTTGGAATGCAAATCAATCGAACAAAAAAAGGTATATTCATTTCACAATCAAAATATGTTAAGGAAATGTTGAGGAAGATTGGAATGAAAGACTCTAAAATGGTATGTACCCATATGGTTACTGGTTGCAAGATGAGTAAGAATGATGAATCTCCTAAGGCTAATTAGAGACAATATAGATCAATGATTAGAGAATTGCTATACCTAATTATTACTAGATCAAATATCATGCATGCAGTTTTTCTTGTGGCTAGATTTCGAGAAGATCGTAGAGAGTCAGATGTTGTAGTAGTGAAGAGGATATTTAGATACTTCAAAGGAACTTTGGAATATGGTTTATGGTATCCAAAGGATACTAATTTTTCTCTGAGCATGCTTATATAGATGCAAATTGGGCAGGTTGTGTGGATGATAGGAAAAGTACAAGTGGTGGTGCATTCCTTCTTGGATGCAGATTGGTATTTGGGCTAAGAAAGAAGCAAGATTTAGTGTCTTTATCTACTACAGAGGAAAAATATATTACAACATCTTACTGCACATAGGTGTTATGGATGAGGAAAACCTTGAAGGATATCATAGTGGTATATGATGAAGCAATTTCTATCTTTTGTGATAATAAAAGTGCTATTAACATTTCAAAGAATTCAATGATGCACTCAAGGAAAAAACATATCTCAATCCAGTATCACTTTTTGAGAGTGAAGGTTGTAGAGAATGAGGTGAGGCTTGAGTATGTGCCTATAAAGGATCAGGTTGCTGATATATTCACTAAGGCTCTTCCTAAGGATACTTTTGAGTATCTCTGGGAAAAGTTAGGGGTTATTACCCCTTATTCTTTGAACTAGATGCATAAGGATATGCATCAGTTCAGTGGATTTCAAGATTCATTCTTTGTCTTGGATTGATGTTGGAGGCTACCTCTCAGGGGGAGTAGGCGGTGGAATTGTTGCATTTAGGGGGAGTAAGTGTAGTGGTTTTTGGTTGATACAGTTTGTTGTATGTTGCTAAGGAGAGGTATGCAAAGCACTAAAAAGGAAAAGATGTTGCAAAATAGTGGTGAGCAGCTACAAGTATGATTTATGTCAAAGGGGAAAAATAATGCAAATGTGGTGCCCTTTGTCATTGATTTCAAAGGTGTAGAGAAAATAATGTGAAAAACGATCAATTTTCAAAGAGAGAGAAAGTAGACATGAGAAAGAAAGAGTTGGTATGGAGTAATATGTTGGTGATTAGAGTTATTATGTTTATTATTGATGGTTTTTGACATCATGTGTTGCCATTAATGACAAATGGGGATATTGTTGTAAGTATGTGTAGTTGGTGTTATCATTGATGTCAACAAACTTATGTTTATGTTGTCATTTCTATCAATTGGTGATGGTTGAGAAGTTGTGATGCTTTGATTAGTTTAATTACATTGTCATTAGTTGTGTTACTGGTGTCAACCTCTAGTGTTTCTTTGATAAGCTTCTATTTATGGATATTGTTTGGTTAATTTTTTGTGTTGTAGTTATTTTGGTGATGATGAGGAAGTGGTGAAATGATGAGAATGTGCTTGTGGTGTTTGGTTTCCAAGTGATTTTGAGAAAAAATGAATAAAAGAGGAAACAATGTGTTGTAGAGGTGTTCTAACATATAGAGTGGAGTTCTAGTTTTTCTCTGCATTTCTTCTATGTTAAAGATCTTATTGTGAGGTTTGGATATGTTGATCAAAGGTGTTTATAGGTGTTATATCTAAAGTTTATTGGTATAGATTTTTATACAAAGAAAGTTATGTTCACCCATGTGTAAACTGTGTTGCAGTGTTGTCTAGGAGAAACAATTTTGCTTTGCATTTCTTCGTAGTTTGGTTTCTAGCCTTGCAGCTCTAGAAGTGTATTGATAAAGTTCATATCTACCTTTGGTTGAAGTTTTTCATGGTTTTGGTGCTCCACAAGTTGATTTCTTGAGTTGTAGTGTGTGAAAGATTATCTGGGTGTACAAGATGAGTTTGTTCAAGTGAAAGTTGTAAAGTAACTCAAATGTTGGATTTTAGGGTGTTTGTGGAATATTCCATATTGTGTTCAAGTGATATTTTTTTGTTTGAAATTCATCTTTAGATCAAAGGAATCATGTAATTAAATGTTTGATGGTGTTTACATAGGTTTGATCGACCTTGGGTGTTTACACTAATTGTAGATTTGCTTTGGTGATTTTGGAAGTGCGGTATGGCATGTATGAGTGGATTTAGGTCCAAGTTAAGGTGTGATTTGGTCTACCTTCATCCCTTTTTGCTATAAGAATTTTTTGGTGCTGACCTAATTTGAATTTGTACAGTTGAGGTGTAAAGCTGACCCTGGAGAATGTTTTCAAGGTTGAAGAAGGTATAAATAAGTGTTGTGTTGATGGAGGATGGGTGTGTAGAGTGTGTGATACAAATTTTTGAGGTGTGAAGTGTAGTGTGAGATTCAATGAGCTAGACTACTAGAATAAGTGAGCAGAAGGTGTCTACAATCTTCAAAAAGGTTGTGAATGGGTTGGTGATGTTGTGGTGGACTTTCTTGTTGCATTGAGATGGATTTCCCACTGCAAAATTCTTTTTTTCTTCTTTTCTATAATTTGGAAGTGAGCCATTGGCAGTGAACCCTTCTTTATTTTGGGTAGTAAGCCCTCCAACAGTGAGCCTGCTGTATTTGTTGTTTCAATTACTTTATATTGTGAGCTAATCCTCACCATGGTTTTTCCCTTTTTGGATTTTCCACGTAAATCTAGTGTTATATTATGCATGGTGTTGATGTGTTTTAGTTTCTTTCTTTCATGCTAAATCATTCTAATAGATTAAAGGTTATGTAGATTTAACTAAATGAGAGTTTTGATGTTTTAATGAGAAACTAATTCACCCCCACTCTTAGTTGTCTTGTACATTCAACAAAATGATCAATTTTCCTATTATATTTTAGATATTAGGTCAAGTGAAATCTAAGACCAAAATCCATTTCTATGAGTTCACTTCCATGTATTGAAGTTCAATTCAATGCATTATATCATTTTTATAATCATGAAGATTATTTTCATACTCATGGATCTAAACAAAAGAGTAGAATAATTGATTTTGGGTTCAAAGGAATTTACTTGATTAAACCCTAAAATTCTATCATAATGGTGAATCATTTTATGAAATAATTTGTAACATATTCTAACACAAAAATTAAGGAAATTATTGCATTTAATATAGTACATTTATTTTGCTAATAAACCTAGGTCAGAAACCTAGGAGACACAAAAAATATGGTATTGAATACTATATTCTAGTAACGTTAATTTCACTAGATCCATCTAAGGCTTACCATTTATCTCTTATAATAATAAAAACTTACAAAGACCAAAAATACATACTGAAAACCAATCACACAAAATTATCCATCTCGATTTTATCGTCAAATCCCATAATTTCACACCTAAAATATCCTACTAACTATTTTTAACATGAAAATGTAGGATTACCCCACTTTACTCTTTCTCATAGTTAGTTAGAGAAGCCCACCTCTTCTTTTATATTGCAATCCACTTCTCAATATTTTTTAATCCATGAGAGGGGATGATTTGAAGAGTCATCATATAAACAAGGCATCAAGAACATTGGTGGAGAATGCACCACCTTTTTTTCTAGAAAAGAATCACCAATATTTCTTAAAAGGATATATTATTAGTGACAAGAGGTGAGTCATTCCCTTGAAAAGGTAGAGGTTCAAGAGAATTAGAAGAATTAATAGAGCGACAATCTCCAAAATATTTTGAGGAGAAAAAATCATCAAATGCCTCATTGCAAGCATCCTCCTCTCCATTAATCACCTAATGATAATGTTCAAACTTGACCAATCAAGTGGTATTATTTTTCTAAGGAGAGAAATAAAAAAACTTAGGACAATTTATAGTTAAATAGCCAGTATAAAAGAATGATCTGCATCTAAAGACAATACCTTCATAATCTATTCATTATTTCCATGTCCTATTTCCACTATATATATTTATTTTGGAAATTTTTTGAAGTCAATCTCAACCAAAATTCTAGTGAAGGTAAAAATGAGTAGACATCTACTCAATATTTGGGATAGATATAAGCTTCCCTAGAATATTTCCAATGCGTAAAAGATAATCCTGAGACAAAAATTTTTAGGGGTAGGTTTAGAAGCCTAGTCCAAATTAGAGAATTAGGAAGAGATGTCAACAAAGAATTAAAATCTACAAGCTATGATGTCATATAAATATGCCTTATCCCAAACTATGGATCTCCCTTAAGTAGAGCATCCCTATATGTATGATTTTTATACACTATTAGAAAACATCCATTCACATAGGGTCAAATAGAAAAACTTTGTTTTGCTAGGGATTGTGCTGTTGAGACAACCATTCATTAAGTTTAGCTAAACTATGACACAAATTATGAAATTTATGGATCAAAGAAAAATTTATAATCCAAATTTACTTCTTGGCCACCTCTTCCCAAAAAATTATTGTTAGAGTTTCTACTATGATGAAGTCACTATGATCCATAGTTACCAAAAATTTCTTTAACACATCCTTCTTTAGGTCAAGAGGTCATCTTGAATATACATTTTTTCATAGTTTGACACATAAGAGAGGTTAGCATTAATTTCATCCACAAATTTTGATTTGGTAAAGCTCATTGAAATATCATAATAGAATGTAGAATGATTGTATAGGACTTGAAACATAGAAAAGAGGAGAAGTGGGATGAAAATGTGGGAAAAGAATGATGTAGGGGTGCCCACCTAGGTTCACACACACTTTCCTAGTTTCATTAGAAAGAGAGGAGATCACAAAGGGATAAAATTTACTTTCAACCTTGATGTGAGTCAACCCTATTTTAGATCTCAGGATCTCTACTTTCTTATGAAAAAAATGATTGATTTACAATGTTGGGAGATGGTTTAAAGTGCACTTAATAACTAAATTATATGACCTAATACTTGAAATTCCAAATTCTATGATTACAAAAATGGAAATAAAAATTTGCAGGTAGATTTGAGAAGGGAAAAATAGTATGCACCTATGATAAAAAGAAGGTTTCAAGGTTTGTAGCAGGATTGGTTTTCCCTAGGGAAAATGGGTCCTATTGCAAGTGTCCAAAAATATTTTTTTCAATTCTTTGATCCCATCCCATATCTAAGCTTCTAATTTCTCTAGGTTTGACTGTCAGAAAGCCGGAAATAAAATTTATAGGTGAGTTTTCATAGCTTGACAACAATGAATGCAACACATGCAACTTTGTGAAATTTCTCCTTTGATCAACTTTTAATAATTCTTCACTTGTAAATCAACACATACAAAGATAGATTTTTTTTTTGTTTTTGGGTGAATGGGGGTTTTCCTTAGTCAAACCCTATGTTTGATAATTAAACCTTGATAATGAAATAATGATAAAATAATTGAATTAATGAATGAACACTTTCTTGTTACAACTCACCAAACCATTAATGGTTGCCCTTAGAGGAATGAAGTAAAAAACATCACTCTAAGGCTTGGATATTGCATGATTTGTCTGGATGATTGATTGATTTTATGCTTGAATGCTTGAAACCTACATCACAATGTTAGATCCAAAATATGAAAATGAAAACACATGAAATTTGACATGATGATGATGCAAGAGCATCCCAGGTTGCAAGAAATCTTGCATCAACCAAAAATATTTTCATTCATGTTCTTTTCTTGCATTTCAATAGTTAACTATTAGGACCCAGTCTCATTCTTTCATATCACATTGTAACTCATGGATTAGGATATATGACCTTCATTGCAAAATCTACATCATATACAAAATTCAAGTGTTTTGGAGATTCTAATACGAAGTTATCGCTAACAGAATATTAGCTGTAATTGGACAAAGAGATTTTCATTGACCAGTCTGGACCTTTCAAGTGTGTGGACCTATTCTGTGACTTGCAAAGCTTAGGAAACCATTTCATAAGGATGTGCATTCATCAATGAACCTTCATTCTGATCCACATCATGTTTATCCAAGAATTAAAGAAGAACCATATGTGTTGGCCGACTCCTACATGTTTCATCAACTTTGGGGTGTGATACCTGTTGAGGCCAACATAGACCTTTCTTGGAGTGGGGAATTGCTATATATCAACATTGTATAGTTGCATTAGGGGATTCAATTAGCAAGAAGTACTGATATAGTAAGATAAAATATAAATAAGGGTTTCAAACCACATGTAAGTCTGGGCATAATGTTGAATCAATCTGTACTTTGTAAGCCTAAAGGTAGGGCATGTTTCCAATGAATAATTGACCATTTTTTATATACTCATGTGTGATTTTTATTCTAATTCTCCAATTTTCTATTGTGTTCACTCTTGCTGCAAATTTCGATAGTCCTATTCCGGGAACCTCCATCCTTGACT
Source organism: Sequoiadendron giganteum (assembly GCA_007115665.2). Classification (NCBI taxonomy): domain Eukaryota; kingdom Viridiplantae; phylum Streptophyta; class Pinopsida; order Cupressales; family Cupressaceae; genus Sequoiadendron; species Sequoiadendron giganteum. Next base: position 821,441,599 of record CM021101.1, read on the forward strand.
GCACCAAGTGGTATTAGAGTGAGTTTGTGAACTCTGGGAGAGGAGAGCAAAGTCGAGCAAGGCATTTCGTAAGATCTTTGTGTTGAGAAATCATCAACTTGAGGTAACCTACTTGTGCTTGTCAACAGATCATTGAGTGTGAGGTAGTTGCAACCCTGTAGCTAGATCATCGACTTGAGGTAGTTCTGATCCACATTATGTTTATCGAGGAACCTTCATTTTGATCCACATCATGTTTATCCAAGAATTAAAGAAGAACCATTGTTTTGGCCGACTCCTTCAAGTTTCATCAACTTTGGGGTGTGAGACCTTTTGAGGCTGACACATACCTTTTTTGGAGTGGGGAATTGATATATATCAGCATTGTGTAGTTGCATTAGGGGAGTTAGTTAGAAAGAACTAGTGACATAGTAAGATAGAAGATAAATAAGGGTTTCGAACCACATGTAAGTCTGGGAATAACATTGAATCAATTTGTACTTTGTAAGCCTGAAGGCAGGGCATGTTTCTAGTGAGTAATTAATCATTTTTTATATACTCATGTGTGGTTGTTATTCTAATTCTCCAAGTTTCTGTTGTGTTCAATCTTACTACAAGGTTGGAAAGTCCTATTCCGGGAACCTCCATCCTTTATTGTACCAAGTGGTATCAGAGCGAGTTTTTGAACTCTAGGAGAGGAGAGCGAAGTCGAGCAAGGCATTCTGTAAGATATTTATGTGGACAAATCATCAAATTGAGGCAACTTACTTGTGCTTGTCAATAGATCACCGACTGTGAGGTAGTTGCAACCCTATAGCCAGATTGTCGAATTGAGGAAGTTCTGATCCAAATCATGTTTATCGAGGAACCTTCGTTCTGATCCACATCATGTTTATCGAGGAACCTTCATTCTGATCCACATCATGTTTATCCAAGAATTAAAGAAGAACCATATATTTTGGCCGACTCCTACACGTTTCATCAAATTTGGGGTGTGAGACCTATTGAGGCCGACACAGGCCTTTTTTGGAGCAGGGAATTGATATATATTAGCATTGTGTAGTTGCATTAGGGGATTCGATTAGCAAGAAGTAGTGATATAGTAAGATAGAAGATAAATAAGGGTTTCAAGCCACATGTAAGTTTGGGCATAATGTTGAATCAGTTTGTACTTTGTAAGCCTGAAGGCAGGGCATGTTTCTAGTGAATAATTGATCATTTTTAATATACTCATGTGTTATTTTTATTCCAATTCTCCAAGTTTCTGTTGTGTTCACTCTTGCTGCAAGGTTGGGAAGTCCTATTCTGGAAACCTCCATCCTTGACTGCACCAAGTGGTATCAGAGCGAGTTTGCAAACTTTGGGAGAGGAGAGCGAAGTCAAGCAAGCCATTTCGTAAGATCTTTGTGTGGAAAAATCATCAACTTGAGGCAACCTACTTGTGCTTGTCAACAAATCACTAACTATGAGGTAGTTGCAACCCTGTAGCCAGATCGCCGATTTGAGGTAGTTGCATCGGATCCTAGGAAGAGATGTCGCTGATGAGAATTCGTACTACTGTATGTTGCTGGAAAGATGGATGAGATGATGGAAATGATGCAAACAATGGAAGTGAGATTGGATGTTGTTGAAGAAGACCGAAGAAAGGGCTTAAACCCTAGAACTAATAATGAAAGTGATGATGATGAGGTTCAAGCTGCCAACCTAACTGAAGAAACCTCAGAAGAGGAAGAATTAGATTAGATGAAGATGTTGAAGGCTATTTCAAAAATAGGAAAGTGACCTAGAATGGAGATTTTGAATTATACCGGTAACCTAAACCCTGAGGATTTGATTGATTGGATAAATGATATTGAAGAATACTTCGAATATGAGGAAATTGAAGATCCAAAGAGAGTGAGATTTGCAAAGACTAAGCTGAAAGGACATGCTGCGATATGGTGGAAGGAAGTTCAGTTGGAGAGGAACAAAATGTTGGAAAAATAAGGATAGACAACTGAGAGGGGGGGTGAATCAATTGTCACATAATTTAAAACTTATTTGACCTTATCAACCATTAATCTCATATCTGATAAATAACAATGAAAGCATGAATCAACAACACATCAGAAACACACATAACACTAATATTTTTTTTGTGTGGAAACCCTGTTAGGGGAAAAACCATAGTGGAGGTTAATCCAAAAGTTATACCCTGTTAAAAGTATAAGAGAAATGAATAAGTAATGAACATGCATTCATGCACACTACGTAGAGCTCACTGCTCAAAGAAGACACACTTTCTTACATAAAAATTTCAGATTAAATCCATCTGATGAGATTGAATTGATAAATTAGCTTCTTCAAAATTCTGATGACAGTTCCGATTAGGTACAAAAACACTTCTTCACACTTCGCTCAAACTCCTTCATACTCTTCTTTGCAATCAAATGATCTGATCTTTATTCACACATATTTCACTCACACACATACTTCTCAAATGAAGAAAAAAATTTCTCTTATATATCTGCTTGATGGAATTCCATCAACAACTTTGTTGGACAAAAATAAAAGAATAGATAAATACAAACTGTCGTCCCAATTCATGAACAAATCTCAATGTGCACCAATCGAAGTTGATCAAAAAATAATGAAGACCTAAAACAACATCCTTGAATGCACCAAACATTCAAAAATTAATCCACAAGGATCCGCAACATGCTACAACCACCATGTCAGTCAAGAACATGAAAAACCCAAACACACAAAGGAAAAATATTCGATCACAAACACACCGATCAATGCAGATGTGCAACAAGGGTAGAGAATGATCTAGAAACATCAAAAAAAATTGTAGGAGCATACACATCAAATTAAATTACCAGAATTTCATTATTTTCTTCCAGAAACACCAAGTACAGTAACAAAATAACTATGGGAACACAAAAACTCACAACTTGCTCCAATCTTGATGCTCACCTCTGAAAATTTCAGAGGATAAACTAGATAGTCTCATAAACAAACCCTTTAATACACAACTTTTGAATATCAACATACTAAACTTTTCACCATATTGAACTTCACAGCTTCACAAACAACCTCCAACATATTTATTTTAATTTTCTCAATATCCTCGACATATACAGCCTTCAAGACACCAATGGTAATAGTGTTGACATCAATGACAACCACATATCAGAAACACAACCAATTCATCCAAAAATCTCCCCCCTTGGAATTGATGACAACACATGATGTGAAAAATATCATCAAAACAACTAACTCTTCTCCATCAGTCTCCTCCTTGTATATTGCACTCTTCTCCCCCTTTTGACATCAATGAAAACCACATATCAGCAACACAAACACAACATCCAACACAAAAAAGGTAAAGAGAAGATTGTGATATGGGATAGAATGGTGACAAAACTGAAGAACCAATTTATACATGCGGACTATGAGTTGGAGTTGTTGAAGAGATTGCAAAACTTGGGGCAGAAGGAAAATAATGTGAAAGAATACACTGAGGAATTTCATAAGATCATTATTAGGACTAGACATAGTGAAGCAAGCAAGGAGAAAGTGGCAAGATATATCAATGGGCTGAGAATGAACTTTTAGGAAGAGTCGAGTGTGGTGAAGATGAATTGGGTAGAGGAAACATATCAATTTGCAATAAAGGTGGAGGAAAAGCTAAATAAAAGACATGAACAGAGGTAAAGAGGACGAGGAGGTAGATTTTAGAGAGGAAGGTCACATTCTAGAGTAGAAAAACCATATTCAGAGTAAAGAATGGACACAAATTCATACCATAAGGAAGAGAGGGATTCAAATTCATACAATAAAGGGAGAGATGATAGAAAATATTACCACAACAATAGAGGAGGCTACAATTCTTAAAACAATGATGGATACCAGAGAGATGATAATTGATATGACAAGAGAAATTTTAGAGGAACCTATTTTAAGTGCGGAGGAGAAGGACATAGAGCATTTGAGTGTCATCAAGAAAGTAAGAAGGTTGAAAATAATGAAAGAACTGAATATGAAAAGGAAGAACTAGTGGGACCACTGAGTTCCAAAGGAAGTCCCAAGGAGGTAGAATCATTATTCATGAGAAGAGCACTGTTCCATAAGAAAGAAGAACCTAAGGAAGAACTGCAAAGGAAAAGTTTGTTCCAAACTAGATGCAAAGTAGGAGGTATGTGTTGAAAAGCTATCATTGATAGTGGTAGTAACGATAATCTAGTTTTTGAGGAAATGGTGATAAAGTTGAAGTTAGAAAGAAGAAAACATCTGAAACCCTATAGGATAGCCTGGATTCAAGATGAGCACAAGATGTTAGTAAGTGAGCAATGTCTAGTAAAGTTTCATATAGGATCATATCATGATGAAGTGCTATGTGATATTATGCCAATGGATGTATGCCATATGTTGTTGGGTAGACCTTGGCAGTATGATAAGAAAGATATACATGGTGTGAGAAAGAATACTTACACCAGAAAATCCAATGGAAAGAGAATCACCTTGACACCTTTGGAAGAGGAACCTGAAAGTGAAGTATGTGGTACAACAAGAATCAATTTGGTAGATGGAAGGAAATTTATGGATAGATTGAGACATGAAAACATGTGTTTTTCTTTGATTCCAAGGAAGTACAAAGCTCTAGATGAAGAAGAATTATCAGAGAAGGAATTCAATGAAATATTGACAAAGTACCAAGATCTTATATCAGAGAATGTGCCTGATGGATTACCACCAATATGGAGTATGAATCATCATGTGGACCTTATTCTAGGAGCTAGATTTCCAAACAAAGCTGCAGATCAGATGCCACCAACAAAGACTGTAGAGTTACAAACAGATACAAGAACTACTGAAGAAAGGATTAATCAGAGAAAGTATGAGCCCATGTGCGGTACCAACTATACTTGCACCTAAGAAGGATGGAGAATGGAGGATGTGTACAAAGTCAAGAGCCATCAATAAGATCACAGTGACGTATATATTCCCATTGCCTAGGATAGATGAGATAATGGACATTTTGTGTGGAGCAAAGTATTTTACTAAGATAGACCTAAAGAGTGGATACCATCAGATTAGGATCAACGAGGAAGATGAATGGAAGGCTTCTTTCAAGACAAATGAGGGATTGTATGAGTGGTTGGTCATTCAATTTGGAACAAATAATGCACCTAGCACATTTATGAGGTTGATGAATGAAGTCTTGAATAAATTCTTGGGTAAGTTTGTCATTGTTTACCTAGATGATATTTCTATTTTTAGTAAGACTAAGGAAGAACATTTGGAGCACATCAGAAAAGTATTTTAGAGGCTAAGGGAAGAGAAGTTTTTGATAAAAATCAAGAAATGTAGTTTCATGAAGGAAGAACTAGTGTATTTAGGATTTGTGATATCTGTGGAAGGATTAAAGATGGACCATGAGAAAGTTACAACAATAGTTGAATGGCCTACACCTATGAACATTGGAGTGGTAAGATCATTCCATGGACTAGGAAGATTTTACCGGAAGTTCATGAAAATTTTTAGTATTATTTGAACACCTATGACACAGACAATGAGGGGTGATCGGAAGGAATTCAAGTGGACATTTAGAGCACAAAAGAGTTTTGAGTTGTTGAGGCAGAAGGTGACAGAACAACCTATGCTAGCACTACTGTACTTTGATAAGGTATTCCAAGTAGACCGTGACGCTAGTGGAAGTGCAATAGGAGTTGTGTTGAGTGAGGAAGGGAGACCAATAGCTTATTTCAGTGAGAAATTGAATGAAGCCAAGAGAATATATTCAATTTATGATCATGAATTCTACGCAATAATACAAGCCTTGAAGAAGTGGAGACATTAATTATTGCCTAAAGAATTTGTGTTGTATACAGATCATCAAACTTTACAATATTTGAATAGTCAAGGGAACTTGAACTAGAGACACATGAGATGGGTAGAATTCTTGTAGAGTTACAAATTTGTGTTGAAGCACCAGAGTGGAAAATCAAACAAGGTTGTAGATGCATTGAGCAGTAGAAGGAGTTTGTTGATAGAGATGAGGGCCGAAGTATTTGGTTTTGAAGAATTGAAGCATATGTATGAGGATGACATCGATTTTGTTGAGGCATGGTAGGCTTGCAAGGAACTTGTAGAGATTGATAGAAGAAAATGGTTGGATTATTTCATTCAAAAAGGTATGTTATTCAGGAAAAACCTGTTATGTATTCCTATAAGTTCAATGAGAGAGAATTTGATCAAGGAAAATAATTGTGGAGGATTAGGACATTTTAGGATTGATAAGACTACAACAGTGGCGAGTGAGAACTATTTTTGGCCACAGTTGTATAAGGATGTTAGGAAATATGTTAAAAGTTGTAGAATTTGTCAAGTTGCAAAGGGAAACAGTCAAAACAATGGAATGTATACACCATTGAAAGTACCAGAGAGACCATGGGAAGACATTAGCATGGATTTTATGTTGGGATTACCGAAGACACCAAGAGGATTTGACTCTATATTTATGGTTGTGGATAGATTTTCTAAGACATGACATGTTTCATACCTTGTAAGAAGACCAGTGATGTAGCACATGTTATAGACCTATTTTTCAAGGATATTTTGAGATTACATGGACTATCAAAGAGTATAGTACTAGACAAAGACACTAGATTCATTGGATATTTCTGGAAAACATTGTGGAAGAAGATGAAGATATATTTGAAGTATAGTTCAACATTTCACCCACAGACAAATGGACAAACAAAAGTGGTAAACAAGAGTTTGGGGAATTTTTTGAGGTGTTTGACTAAAGGTAAAACAAGAAATTGAGACTTGATACTACCACAAGCAGAATTTGCATACAACAATTCAGTAAACTAGAGCACAGGGAAGACACCATTTGAAATTATGATAGGAAAACAACCCAGAGGAGTAGCAAAGCTAAGGAATATTAGTATAGAGAACAAAAGGAGTGCGAAGGAAGAATAATTTGCAGGATTCATGGAGACAATGCATACTCAAGTTAAGGAGCATCTGGAGAAGGTGAACAATACATATAAGGAGAAAAAAGATAAGAAGAGAAGACATAAGGTGTTTGTAGTAGGAGAGGAAGTAAGGGTATATCTGAGAAAAGAGAGATTTCTAGTTGGGATATATAATAAGTTGAAGATGAAGAAGTTTGGACCTTGTAAAATCACTGGGAAGTTTGATTCGGGAAATGCATATGAAGTGGAGCTACCAGAGGAATTTGGCATATCACCTATATTCAACATTGCAGACCTATATCAGTACCATGAATGAGAGTCACTGAAGGATAGAGAAGTTGGTTTGTCGGACTAGATAGCACACCATCCAGAGGAAATTGAGGAAATTTTAGATAGAAGAGTTGGACATGGTACTAGAGGTAGGCAATACAAGGAATATCTATTCAGATGGAAAGTAAGGCTAGAGGAAGATTCATCATGGATTTATCAAGCTAAGGTGGACCGCATTGGTTTTCCTCTAGTCCCTTGAAATTGAGGAGCTCACTTTTCTTCAACCTCAAGTGCCTGATCCAAGAGCATCCCAGGTTGCAAGCAATCTTGCATCAACCAAAAATATTTGCATTCATGTTCTTTTCTTGCATTTTAGTAGTTAACTATCAAGACCCAGTCTCAGTCTTTCATATCACATTATAACTCATGGAGCAGGATATATGATCTTCATTGCAACATCTACATCATATCCATAATTTAAGTATTTTGGAGATTTTAGTACGAAGTTATTGATAACAAAATATCAGCTGTAATTAGACAGAGAGTGTTCACCGACCAGTCTGGACCTTTCAAGTCGCAAACCTATTTCGTGACTTGTGGAACTCAGGAAACCATTTCATAAGGATGCACATTCATCGAGGAACCTTTTTCCTTATCCACATCATGTTTATCCAAGAATTAAAGAAGAACCATATGTTTTGGCTAAATCTTACACGTTTCATCAACTTTGGGGTGTGAGACATCTTGAGGCTAATGAATACAATTTTTTGGAGCAGTGAATTGATATATATAGGCATTGTGTAGTTGCATTATGTGAGCTAGTTAGAAAGAAGTAGTGATATAGTAAGGTAGAAGATAAATAAGGGTTTTGACCCACATGTAAGTCTGGGCATAGTGCCGAATCATTCTATACTTTGTAAGACTAAAGGCAGGGCATGTTGCTAGTGAATAATTGATCATTTTTTATATATTCATGTGTTATTTTTATTCCAATTCTCTAAGTTTCCATTGTGTTCACTCTTACTGCAAGGTTGAATAGTCCTATTTCAGGACCCTCCATCCTTAACTGCTCCAGATGATGTGATCTTGATTGCTATTGTAGATGACTAGTAAATCTTCTCTTCAATGATCTTGATAATAATATTTTCTCTTGTGAAAGTTGAATTAGTGCTAGATCATTCTCCTTAGATTTGAATTAATCAAAAGACTATGTATTATAGGTGTCTATCTAATCTCCCAAAAATTAGATTCCAAAATATGACACTTGAAACTTGGATTTGAATAATTAAAATGCCACCACAAAAATATTAAAAATTGGGACCTAGGACTTAAAGGGGACCCATTCGCCCTTGGGTGAATGGGTCCTAGGACCTAAGTCCAAGACACTCAATTTCCAAGGTGTTTTAATTAATGTTGGAAATTGTTTAATATAGGTTTCTCTTTCAGACAACGAGAATAATAAGGCTTTGGAATGTATAATTTAGGTAATCAAAGGCTTAATTAAGTCAAATTAATTAAGGGGATGCAAACATAGTGTGAAATTGCAAAGTTATACAATTTCCTACATTGCATTTAGCCCCCACTTTAGTGAGAGCATGAACTTATACCTAAACTCACACTAAAGTAGACAAACATACGTCAAGAGAGGTCCAAGTGTACACATGTTAGAAATGTAGGATGATAAAGATCAAGGAGGTTCCACAAGCCCCCAAGATTGAAGATCCCATGGAAAACCAACATAAGGATATAAGGACTTACAATATGTGTAAGATACGAGCAAAATGACAAGATACACAAGCATACAATGTCAAACCTAATGCAAAAGGGATGGACTAGCAAGTTGCATTATGCCATGTCCATAAAATATGCTCATAAGGATGTAAAATCACTTATGAGACACATGGCTCCACTAGCAAGCAAGATGCGCTAAGCTTGATGGACATGAAATACACTCACAAGGGCTAGATTAATTATAGTATACACTAGGTGATCCCCCAGGACAAAGATGGAACACAAACACTAGGTATATAAGGTGTGTACTCACAAAAATGTGGTAGATGTGAAATTCATACTAGGTCTATAGGCTACCATACATCAACCATACCAAAATTTATACTTCCTAATAACTTTGATAAGGTGCCACAGAATGGACATGCTTCACAAGGCTAGCAAGCTGTATTATGCTAGACACTCATGGAATATAAAAAGGTTTAAATGCAATAAATTTGAAAAGATAATCAATGGGGTTTTTGCTTAATACATGAGAGGTCTCACCTTAGGGAACATCACACTTGAAATCACTACCAAGAGAGGACTAGTTGAGTAACAAAAGATTCATGTCTTAAGGAGTACTGATCATAGGATTACCACCAAGAGGAATGCCATATGCCAAGAAGGTTCATACTCTTGTAGAATATCAAGCATAATATCACCTTAAAGAAGACATTTCACATAGATCAAGAAAGCTACACTTTGAATTTGAAAAGGTCACACTTCCTAGGAGATGTATTTTTCTATCATAACTAAGAAGGGAACATGTAAAATATGAGGGGGACAATAATCTACCCACTTAAAATTTCAACATACTTGATATGTTGGTATTTTAAGTAGAAGGAGATGAAGAGGCAAGGACTATCATGTTGCTGCCAAGATAAATATGGTTGTACTTAATATTGTACCACTATGAATAACAATGAGCAAGACACATAAAGCTACCAATTCCACATAGTGATGAGCAACATGATAGGATGAAAGTAATTATCAATTAGAGGAAGTAGGTGCATCAACACAAGGAAGATCACCACAATCCTTAAGATGTTTAATTTTATTACTTAAAGCCTTACATTCATTAGTTGAATGACCATGCACTCGATGATATGCACAAAATGAGATTTTGTTGTAGAATTTCTTTCATGTTTTTGGAGGGAGAGATATCAAGCGAGCTTGGAGAAGCTTGGAAAAGGTACTCTCTTGATCAATAGTAGAAGACGTTCCTTTCTTTTGTGACAAATATACTTCTTGCTTACTACAAGGTGTCATACATACACAAGACTCTCTGGGTTTAGATTGTGATATTTTGTACTCTCCTAAAAAGGAGGGTGTAAAATATAATGAACACAAATCCTCACTAAAACATGTATTTAAATATGAATAAATATCATAACCATGATGCATATTTATCCTAGGAGTGTTTTGTGTGATGAAATTGATATTAAGTGAATGCTTCTTTGATGCTTTCATTTCTTTCAAAGGATAATAACCAAGACCTCTTGTTTGTTCTTGCATGCTAGGTTCAATAGGGACAAAAATACCTTATTCTTTAAAACCACATCCATTTCCATTATATCCAAGTTGTTTCAAAAGTTCGTAACCACTTCCATAAAGTTATTTCATTTTTTTTAAGCAGGTGGATTTTCATGATCATCTTTGTCATATGTAGGTGTGTAATTTTTGTTTTCCTCTTCTTTGCTAAAAGTTGCAGAATCACATGGCTTGGATGAATTAAATTGTATTGATATTATGGAAGCTTCTTTCTCCTTTCTTGAATTTAAATGTATAATCTTTGGTTTCCCATCAAATTTAGGTGTGAAATATAATGATCCCAAATCATCTTCCAACAACATTTTCATGGGTGAAAGGAACTTATCGTTATCCTTAAATTATAAAGGTTCTACTTTTGTAGTTGGTGTCAATGTTGTAAGAGGATTTTTCATTCTTGTTTTAGTTTGTAAAAAACTCTTAGACTTAGGATAAAATTTTATCATGTAAACCTTGTTGCTGTAACTGTACTTCACTAGATGATGCAACATTGAAGGCACTGCATTTATTGCATGAATCCATGGTCTTCCCAAGACAATAATATATGAATGATCATTAGGCATGACGTATATAGGATTTTGTAAAGTAACCCTACCATCTTTAATAGGTAATGATATCACACCAAGTGATTGTTTTCCCACATTATCAAAACCACAAATGGAAAAGTTATGTGGCTGAATTTTGGTCTTGTCCACTCTAATTTTATCCAAAATATTTACACTACAAATATTGAGTGTCGATCCATTGTTAACAAGGGTATATTTAATTCCCAACTTCTTAGTACACCATTGTTGATACTAGCCACTATCATCAAAGAATCATTTGTTTTTTGTATTTCCAAAAGGGGTAATTCACTTTGATGAAAGACAATGTCCAAATTAGGTGAATTTATATTCTCAATAATAGATACCACATAATTTGGTTGAGCACTAGGAGGGATGATAACTTATTGTAAAGAATTTTGAAGCATGACATGGCAAAGGGGTGATGCCTGAATCAAATCCCAAAGGGATATCTTAGTAGGAATGTTATGAAGTTGTTCCACAAGATCATATTCTTTACCACTACGCTGCTGGATATTAGGTGTGGGTGGGAGGTATTGTTGGGGCAATGGGAGGGATGTTGGAGTTTTTCTTGGTTACTAATTGTTTCTAGTGTTATATGTGTGAGCTATGGTATGATAACTTGACCTTTTTGTGAAACATTGCTACTAGTGAGCTGTCTTGCAAAATTTAAGATATGGCCAATAGGTTTTGGTTGGTGTTGTGGTGATCCTATGATAATAAGTGGCTTAGGAGATGACTTGGGAGGTCCAGTAATTAGAGGAATCTTAGAAGGTCCAATAAATACAGGAGGCTTAGGAGGTCCAATAATCAAGGGATATCTAATGGTCAATTGTGCATTCATAACCTCAATGGATTGGACTTCGTGTTGATGTTCTTCTAACGAGAGGGATCTAATGTTACCTTATCATATTCATCTAAGGAAGCTACATTACCATTTTTTGAAAGACATGTATTAATTATATCATCCTCTTGCATCATAATATCTTCCCTAGTAGGAGAGGTATTAGGAGAGAAGAAAACAAGATTCTTATGATGTGTAATGGTTGGATCTTCTAACATCAAGACACCTTTGTCACAAGTAGGAGAGGTTTTGGGAGAACAACAACTAGGATTGTCATGATTATCCAAGATTGTATTCTCTTTCACTAAACTAACCTCACACACAGGAAAGATAGTGGGAGAGGAATCAATGAAAAATAAGAAAAGAGGAGAAATAAATTCATATTCATATGCTTGTAACAAGAATTTCTTAAATTGATCAATAAGATTTGTAAATAAAAAATGAAGTATGATAACTAGAGATTTTTGCAATGAGAACATGATGTAACTGTGAATATTTATTCACACGTTTTTTCCTTCCTCATTTATCTTTATTCCGCGGCTTCGCCTTTTTTTTTGGTATCGCTCATAGCTTCTCGGCGGTCGCCACGTGGTGTCCTACTGGAGATTTCTTTTGGGTCATCTTGCCTTCCTTTTTCCGGGCTCCGTTTGTTTGACACATGGCCTCAGTTTGTTTCTTCCCGAGTCGGGCCCACAATGTAGTTTCCTTTGCTGGGAGCTTTTCCACGTGATGCTCATTTGTCCATCTGTTATCTCGAGTTCGATGCTTGTGCATCGGTCTCCATTTTGATGCCACATGTTCTCTTTTTCTGCTACTACATGACGCATGTCTCTTCGGGGCGTGCCTATTGGCGTGCTACTGGATGATCTTTAGTTGGTGCCGGCTCAAGAAAATCTTGATCGTTGATGCCTTCATGAAGGCATATTTCTTGTTGAGGTCCTCAGGCGGTGGACTAGCTTATTTAAGTAGTCTTTTCCTCATTTTATGGATTGTTAGATGCATAAAATTTTCCCAAGAACTAGGAATTAGCCTCTACAGTGTTTTCTATTGAACTTGAACTCACAGACTATGCCATTCAATTCAGCCTTTCTATTTTCATGCATTTAATAGGACATTAAATCGTGCTTGTATTTTCTGGAATATATGAATGTCTCTTTCAAGATTTTGTCATCTTTATGTAGCTTAATATAATACAAATCATATCGCTACTCTTTTTTGTTAGCTTACACTGTATGGGTTATACTATGCAAATGGTTTGATGTTCTTATGTTTGCAGTGTTGGGAATCATCTATTTGATAAACACTAGTTACTATTCGAGCCTTTGTCTTAGCATTGTGCTTAATTAATTCCTTTTTGATTTGGTGCATCACCTTAGCTTAAGTTTGTCTATTTTATGTTCATCTTCTTACATTTTTCATCCCCCATAAAAAATGAAGATCCGGCTTCGATAAAACCCCAAAGGTCACTTAGTTATGTGCATAAGTCCCCCAATAGCTAAGTTTCCCATAAGGCTACTACTTGCAAAATTTTGTGTCAACAGTTCTTTTTCTGGCATGCCCGATGTGACATGAACTAACACATTCACTTGATCAATAGGAGTGTATTAGCCATAGGTCCATCACTAGGTCTCAAACTGCAAGAATTCCTAGCTTGCTTGTACCACCATTGGTTTCAGTCCAGGCGAGAGGTCGATAGGATTATACTTTACCTCCCTCTTCTCCTCTGTCTCTTGTGCCAATGGTTGATAGAAATTATGTGGCCTAGGATGCTAGTATTCCTTTGATAGCACCTGTGCCTCTTGCATTGTGAGATCCAATCCTGACTTTCACTTTAAAGGTTGTCCCTAGGTTTTTCGGGGATGATTCAAAAACTCCGACGGAGCACTTGATAGATGTAGCTGATGTATGTCTGGTGCATGGTGTTACCAATGAGAATGTGGCTTTGCAATTGCTCACTGCCTCTTTCAAAGGGAAGGCATTGGACTGGTATCGTACTCTTCCGGCTAATATAGTTGCCACTTGGGATCATCTTAGATATCCTTTCTACGAGTGCTTCTCAAATAGTGGCGACAAATCCTCGCTATATCACCAGTTGGCTCATATAAAGCAAGGTCTCCATGAAGATTTGGCTGATTTGAATGCTTGGTTTCATTAGACTTGGCAGAGAGTTCCTGTTGGTAGTCGACCACCTCCAAATCTAGCATTCATGTTCTATTTAAAGTCTATAAATGTTGATATTTCTATGATGCTACAAGCTCTCAGTGGAAATACCCTACCCGATGCATATAGCCTTGCTGTCACTACGAAGAAAATTGGTGCCAAGATCTATCATGCCATTATTCCCAGAATCGAGTGCAGCAGAACCAGAGGTAGCTTCAACCAACACTCCTGCAACTCCCCAGTCTATGTATGTGTACTCGAGAATGACGTCGAGTGTGGCTCCAGTGCCTAATCCCCTGGCGGCTAAAGTGAACGACATGAAGGAGCAGATGTGAACCATGACAAATGAATTAACCAGTATGAAGTGGCAACAATATAGCTACCATGATCCTGCTTACCAAAACTACCAAGGTGGGAAGGCTTTTTTCTAGCCGAGCCAGTGGTAGGATAGATCACGTAGCAATACCCAAGCTCAACAAAACAATTAGATCATCCCTGTGACTATGCTGGTGTAGACCGTCTATCCTAGTTCAAACAAGGAGCTAGTAGCAGGACAAAACAATCTTGCCGAGGAGACTAATTCATGGTGCTTTCCTTGCAATGATGCACATATGCCCCATAATTATCTATGAGGGAATTTATAATAGAGAATAGCAGAGCAACGAAGTCAAGGCATCATGCCTGATCACAGAGGTCATACACATGCCTCTCAGGAAATGGACAATGCAGTTCTCACTGCTCAAATGCAAGGAATGTCTATAGAGCAGGAGTCAGAAATAGCTCTGGACCAGGCACTCTTTTCTTGGGTGGAAGGAGAGGAGTTGACATTCTCGAATGATATTTCGGTAACCCAAGTGCCACAAGTACAACCAAATTACAATACTCATTCCAAGCGGAGGCTCACTGGAGAATTCACATCTTTTTAGACTGAAGGGTCACCTAATTCAATGCCCAGTCCATCAAAAAATCTATCATTAGTTCCACAACAGTCTAAGGTGGCTGCTCCCAGTCCCCCGAATGCACCTCCTCCAAAGATAAGAGCTCCCATGGCCACCCTGGTTGTTTCCAAATAGACAGATGCACTGGCTGCAAGGAAAAAGGAGCAAGCTACCATAAATCATCAGTCACAAATGCCATTCAACATGGTGGAACAACTAAAGAAATCCTCTGCTAATGTTTCTTTGTGGGATATCCTAGCCATCCTGGAGCAAAATCTGCTATTACAGAAGGAATTATCAGGAGAAGAAGACATGAAGATGCTTGAGCAACCCTCAAAAGTTAAGACATCCAAGCCAGACTTGGATAGAGTTCTAGCAAATCAACCAGAAGAGAAGAAAGTCGAAAAAGAGAGTAAGCCTAAACCCAAGCCTTTATTTCCAATACTTATCATTGGTAACAAACTACTACATAATTGTATGATTGACTCTAGTGCTAGCACCACCATCATGCCTAAGCAAGTAGTTGAAGATCTGGGACTCAAATACAAGCCTTTGAAGAAGGGAGTCATGCAACTCGATGAGAACAAGGTTGAAACCATCAGAGTAATCAAAGGATTGCCTATGACATTGTTTGCTTGTCCCAACACTACTGTGAATCAAGATACTATGCTCATTGGCATCCCTCCTCTGTTCGGGATATGTCTGTCCCGAGAATTCACTGCAAATGTTGGAGGTTATCTAGCATTGGACTGGTCACACTTGATCCTAAGAACCAAGCATGGAGCTAAGATGAATTTATTGTTGGAATAGTTGTATTTTGAACATGTGGCTAATTAAGCCATGATAAATTTTGAGGCAACACATACCTCAATCACTTCCGGAGAGATGGTTAATGTTGAACTCCTTGAGGAAGAAGAAGCAAGTAGCTCCCAGACAAAGAAAGAAGAAGCTCTTTTAAATAAATTCATAGACACAAATCCTTTTGGAAACTATCATGCAACTAGGCTAGGAAAATATGTCATACATGAAGAGGACCAGATAATGCCGAGAGTGACTAAAGAGTCCGGAGGTGAAGCGTCCTTAGAGTTATGGACCTTGCACTTTGACGGAGCAAGATGCAAAGTAGGAGCCGACACAGGAATATGTTTGATATCGCCATCCAAAGAAAAGACCTTAAGGTCTTACCATTTCTAGTTTGTACGCTCGAACAACGAAGCAGAATATGAAGGCCTTGTTCACAACTTGAGCTTAGTAGAATGAATGGGTGAAAAGAAAATAAAGGTGTTCGAAGATTCATAATTGGTGGTCAACAAAATCCAAGGATTATCTACCACCAATAATGTCCGTATGCAATCATACCGGCACAGGGTTTGGGATCTGATTGAAGGCTTCAAAGCATTCAATATCCAAGCCATACCTAAAGAGTAGAACTTTGAAGCAGATCGAATGGAAACTGTCGAATCTCAGTTTGAGCTAGCTTCTGAGTTAATTAACACTAAAAATTTAGTGTGAGTGATCGTGTGGCCTGCAGTCCCAAATAATGATCAAAACTGGAAAGTTTTTGATAGCGATGCTCAGATTGCATCATTTCTCCAATTGTCTAGAGAATTTTTTGACCAATTATAGCTAAAGACCGCTGAGGCCTATGAGTATAAAGTAATCCAGTTAAAATGAAACAAGCTCACCAGGGGTCTAGTTACTCTCGAGAGTCTTTTTTATTCTGATGATGCAAGGAAAGGCAAGAGAAAGCTTGTAGCTGATAAAGGTGACTATATTGATTTGCACATTAGAGAAGATAAAAAGCTTAAGGTTAGAAAATGAGTCTCGCTAAAGAATAAAGAAAGGTTGAGACATTTTTGCGAGGAGTATCTGAGTGTGGTAGCATGGTCATATGATGATCTTAAGGGATATGATCCTGGGATTATCCAACACACCATTGAGCTACTAGAAGGAGAAAAACCTGTGCATCAAAGGTAGAGGCCAGTAAATCCAAAGATCGAGTCGCTAATGTCACAAGAATTAAATAAGTTGATTGCATCTCGGATAGTGTTCCCGATTAAACACTACACTTGGGTGTCTAACCTAGTGCTGGTCCATAAGAAGAACGGTGATATACGGTTGTGTGTTGACTTCTAAGACCTGAATAGAGCGTCCCTAAAGGACCACTATCTCTTGCCTTCCATGCAGGTAATTATGCAAACAGTTGCTAGTTCCAAGATGTTTTTAGTGCTAGATGGTTTCTTCGGCTATAATCAGATTCATGTGAAAGAGGAGGATCAGCACAAAATGATGTTTACTACTAAGTGGGGGACATACGCTTATGCTAAAATTTCCTTCGGAATTTCAAATTTCAGAGCCACTTTCCAAAGAGCTATGGAAATTGCCTTCAAGGATTTGATACATAAGATCATTCTTATTTATCTTGATGACCTGAGGGTGTTTTCAAAATCTGTCGAAGATCATTTTGATCATCTCGAGCTTGTCTTCCAAAAATGCCAAGAGATCGAGATTTCTTTGAACCTAAAGAAATGTGTGTTTGGGGTCCCACAAGGGAAGCTGTTGGGTTATGTCATTTCGAAGGAAGGTATTTCCATTTATCCAAAAAGGGTTAAAGCGATCAAGGAACTCCCTCTAGCTATCAACACAAAAGGAGTTCAATCTTTTTTGGGCAAGGTTAACTTCATCAGTCGGTTCATAGCAGACTTTGCAGAGATCGTTCGGCCCATCACCTTGATGTTGAAAAAAGACTAGTTTTTCAAATGGATAATGGAAGCTAGAAAATTTGTCTAATAGATAAAGGAGGTCATCTCTTCTACTCCCGTGTTGGTTAATCTAGATTTGTCGAAAGACTTCATTATGCGCGTCTTTGGTGGTAGCATGATTATCACTACTTTCCTGATGTAGAAGGACGATGAAGATAAAAGAGAATCACCTATTGCCTTCTATTCATGCACTTTGAAAGATTATGAGGTGAAGTACAATTTTGTGGAGAAGCAAGCTTTTGCTATTGTAAAGGGGTTGAAGAAGTTCCGAAACCTCATATCATGCAACAAGGTGATTATTTATGTGTTGCACCCTACTATGCGAGAATTTATTATGGAAGGTGGAATCACTAAGAAGTGGGCTAGCTAGATAACCAAGATTCTTGAGTATGACCTCGAGATCAAGCTAGTCAAGACTGTGAAGGGGAAGGGGCTATGTGAATATTTGGTGGAAAACAATGAAGCAATTATTGAGTCAGAAGTCTCAGAACCCGTGTTGCTAAATGAAGAGAGCTTCGGAGATGATTCGCTGGATGCTAGAATTAATTTTATACAAACACGAAGGTATCCGCCTGACCTCCCCTCATTTAAAATGCATTTTTATTGACTGCAGAATAATGGTTATGTACTCTTGGAGGGAGTTCCTTTCAATAGAAATTTCAATGGCGTCTTATTAGGATGTGTAACACAAGAGAAATCAAAAAGGATATTGGAGCAGTACCATAGTGGCCCAGTCGAAGGACATTTTTCAACAAAAACTTCTACAATCAAGATTATGTGTGTTGGTTATTTTTGGATGACATTATTTAAGGACTCATATTCAATGGTGAAGTCTTGTAACGAGTGTTAGTTTTTTGTTGGGAAAAGGAAAAATGCTACCATGCCACTGAAACCAGTTGTTGTGGAAGAACCATTTTCTCAATGGGGTCTCAACTTTATTGGCACGATGAATCCATTTTCATCAGCTGAACACAGGTGGATCCTAATGGCAACTGACTATTTCACCAGATGGACTGAGGCTGTACCATTGAAGAATGCAATAGAGGTAGAAATTGTGAACTTCCTGGAGGAACTGGTACCCAGGTTTGGCCCACCAAAGAAAATTATATCAGATAATGCTAAAGCTTTTCTCGGCTCCAAAATTAGCCAATTTGCACTAAAGTATGGAGTCTTCCTAAAGACATCTTCTAACTACTACCCACAAGGGAATGGCCTTGCTAAATCTACAAACAAGAACCTCATCAGGCTGATCAAGAGAATAGGTTCAAAAGATCAAAGGGAGTGGCATAAACACCTTTGTACATCACTATGGGCATACCGTATCACGCCCAAGCAAATACTGAAAACATCTCCTTACGAGATAGTATACGGGAAGGAGGTGCTATTTCCAATCTCTATGGAAATCCCTGCAATCCAACTACTCAAGTCTCTTGAAATTGAGCAAAATGGAGCAATGGAGGTGCAGTTCTCAGAATTACTTGAAGTTCAGGAGAAATGAGAGCACGCTCTCGAGGAAATGACCAACCTCCAGTAGGTGGTAAAGAGATGGTTTGACAAGAAAACGTTTGACCAGGGTTTGCAATGTGGAGACTTGGTGCTCAAGTTTAACGAGTGTGGAGCAAAGCCCGGTCAACATGGAAAGTTTAATAATCTCTGGGAAGGACCATTTAAAATCACACAGTGTAAGCAATGCAAATCGTTTGAGTTAGAAACAATGGAGGGTGAGGCCTTGGGTATTTCAGTTAATGGAATACACCTCAAAAAATTCAATTAATTCGAATTTTGCAGTTTGTATGTAAATATGTATATATTTTCCCTGCTTTGTTAGTTTTGGGTTATTCTCAATGATTTATTAGATCAACAACCACATTGATGTAAGGATTTAAAATAAAATGAGGAAAGGAGCCAAAATATAGGAAAATACATATATTGTATTAATTGTAGAGACATTTACATCTGTATACATGCTGATTTAACTAGGCCCTTGGCCATTTTCCAAAATACATATATATATTATCGCTAACAAAGCGTTGCAAAGAATGTTTCAAGTACAAAAGAAAAAAATAGGAAGGATCTTCTTGGCGTCTTCAAGCATTCGAGGGACCGACGATGGATGCAGGTGGCACACGATGAGGAAACACAATCCTCTCAAAATTCTCATACCATTGCACCTCACGGAAAGGTTCAACGTTGTGCATCCTCATTAGAAAATGGTAGGCGACATGGACTTTGCGGTGATGTTCATCATGAGTTTCAAGCTCAAAGCCATGCAGAAAGGGCCTAGTCGGCATGGGTTCTCCTTCTTTAATAAGTTAGTGCAGGTTATGAACAAATGGAATTCCACGATCAATCTCGAAAACTCTCACTACATTCTCCAAACCCTCGAGGTAGCATTGGGGAAATACATGTTTTGTTAGCTTCAAAATATTCCTCTTAGAAACACCAAGGTCCAAAAGGGAAGCATTTCAAAGTTGAGGGTGGATTTGAGCAGCAAGGCTTCTAAAATAGACCTTTTGAGATCCCAACCTCCTACATCCCAAATGAAATCACTAGAAATAGCGAAGGAGCTGCACACATCATACTGGGATAAGGTTAAAACACTATGCCTTACATTGCATCCCACCAGCAAATTTATGGCACATGCTACCAATCTATGCAGATTTGTTAGTGAAACGATGCAACGAGTGCAAGAAATGACTTCTGATAAAGTTTTGGAGGCTAGACGGTTGTTAGGAAAATTGTATACAGCTTTCGCTGAGGCATTGAGCAGTGTGGGGATTGAGGACCAAACAATGGCGACCATGGGCATAAATATTCTCATCTCTATGCATGAGTTCGTCTGGCATGTTGAAGAGTGCAGGGCAAGGCTGACTTAGATTACCTATGATATGCAGGCAAAATTTTCCCGCCTAAGTCAGTGAGGGATTCCATTGCCCTTCATGACTGATCAAATAGTGGCAGGCATTGACCACATCATACAGAAGATTGAGGAGAAGAAGCAGGATTTATCAGTTTTCCAATCCTTTGATCAATCTCCAACTGCTGCAAATATTGAAAACATGGTACATCAGCTAGCATAGCTCTTCTTCTAGCTTGAATCAGAGGCAAAGGTATCTGGTGGATTACCTTTTAAGGAAATTATTGATCTAAACATGGCACATGAAAATTTGTGCACTCTCTCAGCATCATCAAATCAAGTCTGGATGTTCCTTTAGGTTGGCCTCTCTTGGTTGTGAGCGATTGTGAAGGAGTTGGACTGGTCTACAAAACTAGAGATTCTGGGGTTCTTCATTCCATAGGAGAAATTCCCCCATGAGTCACCAAACTATGAATATTTATTCACACACCGCTTTTTCCTTCGCGGTTTCTCTTTATTCCGCAGCTTCACCTTTTTGTTTTGGTATCACTCATAGCTTCTCAGCGGTCGCGCCGTAGTGTCCTATCGGAGCTTTCTTTTGGGTTGTCTCACCTTCCTTTTGTCGGGCTCCATTTTTTTGACACATGGCCTTCATTTGTTTCTTCTTGAGTCGGGCCCATACTGTAGTTTCCTTTGCTAGGAGGTTTTCCATGTGGAGCTCGTTTGTGTATCCGTTATCTCGAGATCAACACTTGTGCATCGGTCTTCATTTTGATGCCGCACGTTCTCTTTTTCTACTGCTGCGTGACACATGTCTCTTCGAGATGTGTCTATTGGCATTCTACTGGATGATCTTTCTGTTGGTTCCGGCTCAAGAAAATCTTGATCGTTGATGGCTTCGCAAAGGCATCTTTCTTGTTGAGGTCCTCAAGCGGTGGGCTAGCTTATTTAAGAAATCTTTTCCTCATTTTATGGGTTGTTGTTAGATGGATAAAATTTTCTCGAGCACTAGGAATTATCCTCTATAGTGTTTTCTATTGAACTTGAACTCGCAGACTGTGCCATTCAATTCAGCCTTTTTGTTTTCATGCATTTAATAAGACATTAAACTATGCTTGTATTTTTTGGAATATATGAACGTCTCTTTCAAGATTTTGTAATCTTTATGCAGCTGAATATAATACAAATCATGTTGCTACTCTTTTGTGTTAGCTTATGGTATATGGGTTATACTATGCAAATGGTTTGATGTTCTTATGTTTGCAGTGTTGAGAATCATCTATTTGATAAACACTAGTTACTATTCGAGTCTTTGTCTTACCATTGTGCTTAATTAATTCCTTTCTGATCTAGCGCATCGCCTTAGCTTAGGTTTGTTTATTTTACGTTCATCTTCTTACCCTTTTCATCCCCCTATAAAAAATGAAAAATCCGGCTTTGATAAAACCTCAAAGGTCACTTAGCTATGCACATAAGTCCCCCAATAGCTAAGTTTCCCATAAGACTGTTGCCTGCAAATTTTGTGTCAATAGTAACAATTGTCCTATAGAATAGAAAAATATTCCAACAACCACATGGAGCGGTGCGGACTTGGGTGCACAAAGGGGTTTTTGAATTCTAAAGAAATCTGTGAAGGCGAGGATGCTAATATGAATGATGATGGAGCTTTTGTGTTGGCTATTGGCAGGCCTCCCCCTCTAGTGTGGTGCGGGTCTGGGTGGCTGGGGTTTGTGGTTAGTGGTGGACTACGTTTGGAGTCTTTTGTGGCTCATAGGCTTACTAAGGATGGACGTGGGCCTGGATTTGGCTTTGTGATGGATGCCGAAGTTGTTGGGACTCCTTTGTTGGCTGTTTGGAGCCTATGGATGGATGGGTTGAGGATTTGGTCTCTAGCCTTAGGGTTGGCTTTGCTTGGGTTGCTTATTTCCTATGTGCCTTGTGGTATTGACAGTTGAAGCTTCCTACGATGTTGTGCATTGAGGGAGGTGTTGTTCTACCCTCTTCTTGTTTCTTCTCCAAGGTTGTTGTACCTAGGGGATGCTTACTCCCCACATCTGGTGTGCTTTCTTTTGTGGGTGTGGTGTCTGGGATCAGGTCATGTCGTGGCTTGCTTGTTTCTATCGTTCTCCTCATTTGGGGTGTGCGGGTGCGGTGAAGGCTATGGTTTTTCTATTTCCTTTGAGGTTGCAGAGGATGGTGACTCTAAACTTGATTATGATGGTGTTGGTTGTTGTGGGTTTCGGTGGCTTCTGGTCATTCTAGCTGATTGGTTTCCTGTTGACCGTTGGTTTTTCCTCTATCTGCTTGAAATTCAGGAGAGTCCTCTCTCTATGCAAGAAGATTGGATTTGGTTTTTTCCCCTGTTGGTTGTTGTTGGGGTTTTGGAAGTCGTTTATGCTATGTTTTATCTTTGGAGTGGCTTGTCTGGGACTTCTCTAGTGTATGTGGCTGGGTTAAGGTGTGGGACTCTGGATCTGGTGCATTTGGTTCCTTTGGTGGTCACTCCCTTGCCCGACATGCTTCTTGTTATCCTTTTCTTTTCCTTCTCTAGTCAAGTGGGATTTTTTGATGCCTTTTTCCTCCTCTATGGTGTCAATGGGGTGTCGGTTAGTTGCTTGAGCTCTCTCAGTTGCTCATCCCTTGCTGGGAGTCTCTTTGCTCTCTTAGTGGTTTGTGAGGTCAAGTTGAAGTTTGTTTGTAGAGTTTGTGATGGTTTTGTCTTAGGCCCTTTAGGGGTCTAGTTACTGGCAGGATCTTTGCCTATTCTTGTGGGTGGTTGTTTCTTTCTTTGGCTTACTCTGTGGTCATCCATGCTCATCATTTTGTTGGGCATGAAGGTTAGTGTGGCCATCTCTATTCTAGGGAGATGGGGGTCTATTGCTCATGTGATGCAGATTGGTTTGTGCTGGTGGTTTGGTGCTACAAGTTTCCTGCTGCAGTTGTGTTTGATGGGGGGTGGATTTAGAGCTCTGTTGGAAGTCTTTTTCTCTTTCACAACCCAAGTGGGGTTGAGGTCAATGAGCATTGTTGCTTCTGGTTCTGTTCTTAATTTCTTCTTGTTTCCTCATTTTGTAACTTTTATTGAGGCTGAGTCATATCCTTTTGAGGTGGAGTTTGTGGTTCTGGTTGAAATTAATGATCTCCTTTGGATGGCCCCCTTTTTGGCTTCTCTTATTGAGGTGGTTCTATCTCCTATTGACGTGGAGATGGGTTTTGCTAGTGGGGCTTGGTGGTGCTACTGGGGGCTTCTGGTTGCTTCCCTTCTTGCTGTGTTGACTTACTCCTCTATGGAGGTTAAGTGTTCTTGGAGGCTGGTTTGCATTTGGGTGCTCTTATTGCTTTGTTTCTTTTCCCTTTCTTGGATCCTATTGAGGTGTGATCTATGGTCGAGTTCACATTTCTCTGCAACAACTTGTGATTCTTACCCCTCTTTTGATAAGAAGTTGTTAGGCACCTTTTTGCCTAATGTGAGTGAAAGGTTTAGAGTAGTCCAACTGCTGCAGGTTGTTTGTGGCCTAGTTGTTTCAAGCAGTCTTTTAAGCCCATAGTCTTGTGGGTTATATCTTGGTCCTATAGGACTGGTTTAGTCCTATGTTTTAGTTGCTCCTGTTTGTGGTTCTTGGTCTAAGTGGTTAGTTTGTCTTTGACCCAGGACTGTTGTTAGTTCTGTGTGTTTTGTCACACCTGGTTTATGCTAAACCAGTGCTATTTGTGTGTCTATTGTGCTTCGGTGGTGTCTCCACTGAGTGCATTTCATTGGAAAAGTTTGAGGCTTTGCTATTTGGAAGTGTCCTTCTCTTAGTTTTGTAAAAGGTTTTGGGTCCTTTCAAAACCTTTCTTACCTTATCAAAAATAATTGTTCTATAGATCTGAAATACAACAATTTTTCCCAAATTTACAACAAATCAAGGAAAATGACACTTTTATTGCACATATAGTAACCATTTTTTAGAATTTCAAGGTACAAATTTATCAGCAAAAATAAAAGGCAAACATAGAGACAAAAATGCATGCAAAATTTTGTTAAGACACCTATACAAGCAGAATTTTGTCAAGAAACCTATACAACGACAAGTTTTCCCATGGGTGAATGAGTCCTTGCACAAAGGTTTTAAAAATTAAAATTCAAGATATTCTGAGTTGTTGTTTATGTTCACTATTTCAGGTTGTAGAATGTTTCCACTGTGATAGATTTTCCAAAATATTTTGATTAATGTGAATACAATTTGATGAAAAAAGTGGACAAAATGATAACTTTTTGAATGGAATTTTGGCTAAATTTTCTAATGTAAATGACTGAAAGACACTTTTTAATGCAACTAATATGAAAATGTATGCAATATTTTTAAATTTTTATGGTTTTGAATGATGCAAAATGTAGTTTTGATACTGGGATGCAAACAAGATCATGCAAGACCTAAATCTAGTGTTTAAGGATCTCCAAATCAAAAAATATGATACATACAATGTCGGGTTCACCAAAATGAAACATAGAAAAGAGGAGAAGTGGGATGAAAAGGTGGGAAAAGAATGATGTAGGGGTGTCCACCTAGGTTCACAGACACTTTCCTAGTTTCATTAGAAAGAGAGGAGATCAAAAAGGGATAGAATTGACTTTCAACCTTGAGGTGAGTCAACCCTATTTTGGATCTTGAGATCTCTACTTTCGTATGACATAAATTATTGATTTGCAATGTTGGGAGATGATTTAAAATGCATTGAATAAATAAATTATATGACCTAGTACTTGAAATACATAATTCTATGATAATAAAAATAGAAATGACAATTTGTAGGTATATCTGAGAAGGGCATAATGGTGTGCACCTATCATAAAAAGTAGGCTTCAGGGTCTAGATAGTAGGACTGTATCACCCTAGGGCAAATGGGTCCTAGTGCAAGGGTCCAAAAATAATTTTTGCAGTCCCTTTATCCCGGATTTAAGCTTCTGATTTCTCCAAGTTTGGTTGTTGAAAAGTTGGAAATAAAATCTGTAGGTGAGTTTCCATAGCTTGAAAGTAATGAATGCAACAAATGCAACTTTTTGAAATTGCTCCTTTGACCAACTTTCAATCCTTCCTACCCATTTTTTTTTTTGAAATGTCTTTGGGCAGGAAGAAGACTGGAGCGCCTGGAGCATATATTGCAGTGACTATGGAGTCTTCTGCAATGGATGGGAAGACTATTGCAATGGCTAAGGAGTCTTCGGCTAGTGCCATTGGAAATGGCATGGGAGGAGACCTAAATGGTGGGGCTCTACTACAAGGGAAGGCAACGACGGATGGTAGAGCTGCGGTGGCTAGCATTGGGTGTGGATCTAAGGGCAGAGGCCCTACTATGCAAATGAAGGACTTGAAATTTGGGCATGAGAGACTATCGTTTGGTGGATTCCTACTTGTTGCTTCTATGTACGTCAGAATGTGTTAATCAAACTGAATCTAAATTAATACACCAATGAAACATTAGATTGAAGAAATTAAATTAAAGAAAGTAAATGCAAACTCTAAACCACAGTTTCTTCGAATTCGTTCCATTGTCCTCTATCTCCAAGGATTCGTTTCAAGATGCTTGCTCTCAATTGTTTTAAAACAACACCTTGTAGAATGGCAGCTTGAGAGAATGAGATTAATAAAAATGCATATGCATTGCTAAAAGATTAAGCTTTATGAAAATTGAAATGCTATGCAACTATAGTGACTACGCATGAAAATCTGAGATTCGAGGTCCTTTTTCCACTCATAAGAGGGCTGCATTTATAGATTTTTGAAGCTAGGAATTCAATTGGCCAAGATCGATGGTCGAGTTCAAACCTGTTAAAATGAGCGGTGAGAGATCGAGAATTCGAAAAGAAGATGGATGGAGAATGAAGAGACAAATTGAAAGGTGTCTCTCATAATTAAATAAATAAATATTCAATTATGTGTGAAAGAAATAGGAAAAGGTTTTAATTAAATATTGAAAATATTTAATTATGTGAGAATAGAAAAAGCCTTTTAATTAAATATTAAGAATATTTAATTTTGTGGGAAGAGTGAGAAATTTGGAAATGTGTTTTAATTAAATATCAAAAATATTTAATTAAATGTGGAGAGAAGAATATCATTTAAATTTAGAATTTAAACTTGTGATAATTAATGTAAATAAATTGAAAAATCTATTTAATTAATTAAGAAGAAGAGAGCATTAATTAAATAAACTTTATTTATTTAATTAAATTAGCAGAATTTGGAAAATGAACAATATAAATAAATAATTAAATTTATTTATATGCAGATGACTTAAAAACATTAATTAAATAATTCATATTTAATTAATTAACAGGTTTGGTTAACCGTGACCATTTTTAGATGTGTACAACTTCTGCCATCTCGGTTGATCTTAAGGTGGAGACGGTTAAGGAAATAGAAGAGAATGTTGTTGAGCTCTCTATTCATGGGTTGATCTGTCGGTTCAGGGGTTTTGGCCTAGCCTCCCTCAACTGCATTCCTGGATTTCTCATGAATGGAAGCCTCTTATTTCTGGTAAAGTTCATATTTTCCCATGGCTAAGGGGGTTTTTGTTGCCAAATTTGACAATGCTCAGTACAAAAATATAATTTTATGTGACAATTTTGTTAGCTAGGAGGACAAGCATTTGTTGATGCTTAAGCCTTGACATTCTGATTTCAACCCTACTTCTGAAACCTTCAATAAGATCTCGATTTGGGTTTGATTGCCTAATATTCCCCTCCATTTATGGATTGATCCTCTTCTGGAGGAAGTGGGTGAAGCCCTTGGTGATTTTTTATTGGTTGATGATGAATCCTTTGACATTTCTCATTCCACCTTTGCCCACATACTGATCGAAATGGGCTTCCTGTTGAGATTTTACTTAAATCTTGTAAGGGGTCTTGGGTCCAATATTTGAACTATGAGGGGATTCCCTTTCGTTGCAAAAGATGTTTCAAAATAGGTCATGCTTCTGCACAATGTGGTTTTGAGAAAAAATCCATGAAGGCTACATGGTGGAAGGGGCTTCCCTGCAACATTATATGGTTGTGAAGAAAGTTGAGCAACCTAGGAGTTTTTTTGAGGTGGTTGCTTTGGAATCACCGAGACTTGGGGCATCCTCTCCAGATGTCTCTAATGTTTGGGTTGTTGATGCTATGCAAGAATGCTATGTTGGAACCCCTAAAGAGATAGAGATTGGGCCTGTGACTCCCACTTTGGGTGGCTCTCCTGTTATATCTATGCCTGCTGCGAGGAACTTGGATCAAATCTCTAAGATAGCGGTTGCTAGCATTCATCTTCAGGATAATGGTGCTTTGGCTTGGCTTGATAAGGCAATGCAAGTGGAGGAGGGTTGGATTACTGTGAATGGAAAAAAAAAGAAGTCCTCTAAGCCTCCTTTTGACATGACTCTCCGCTCCCACAAGAGTAATTCTAAATGTAAATCTTGATGGTTCTTGTTTTGGGGCTAGTTTTTGGCTTATTGCTAGCTTTTTCAGCTTTGTAGTCAGTTATGGTTTTTTGGCCTTGGATGCATTTTTTCCTTGGTTGTCTGTGCTTTCTTGTCTTTATGTCTTGACAACCTTCTAGTTTTGGGTTCCAGATCCATTCAAAATCTGTTTGTAAAGGGTTTCGGGTCCCTTCAAAACTTGTTTTTATCCTTAATCAAAAACTTTCAATTCTTCTTCACCTATAAATCTGCACTTACAAAGATAGAAGATAAATGCTTGTTCTTGGGTGAATAGGGGTTTTCCTTAGTCAAACCCCATATTTAGTAATTAAATCTTGATAATAAAATAAAGATAAAGTGAAGGAATTGATGATTGAACGCTTGCTTGTTGCAACTCACCAAACCCTTAATGGTTTCCCTTAGAGGATTGAAGTCAAACACACCACTCTAAGGCTTGGATCTTTTATAAATTGGCTTGATTGATTGATTGATTTGATGCTTGAATGCTTGAAACTTGCATCACAATGTTGCTTCAGAACATGAACATGAACACACGTGAACTTTGACATGTTGATGTGATCTTGATCATTGTTGTAGATGACTAATGAATCTATTCTTGAATGCTCTTGAAAATAATATTCTCTTGTGAAAGTTTCTTTGATGCTAGATCATTCTCCTTAGATTTGAATTGATAAAAATACTATGTATTTATAGGTGTTTATCTAATTTCCCAAAAATTAGATTCCAAAAGCCAACACTTGAAACTTGAATTTAAATAATTATAATGCTGCCAAAAACATATAAAAATTGGGACCTAGGACTAAAAGGGGACCCATTCTCCCTTGGAGCTAATTCCAGGACACTCAATTTCCAAGGCGTTTTAATTAATGTTGGCAATTGTTTAACTTAGGTTTCTTTTTGGAAAACATGAATAATAAGGCTTTGGAATGCATAGTTTAGGCAATTAGAGGCTTAATTAACTCCAATTAAATTTTAAGGGGATGCAAACATAGTGTGAAATTGCAAAGGTATACAATTTCCTACAGTACAGGACTAAAAGATATTTCCAAATGTGAGCTAGAGAGAATCAAATCACTATTGTTCAAATAGATTCTTCATCCTTGTCAAGTCGTTTTGCTACAATTATGCCCTTGCTAACACAAATCTATAGTTGAAGAGAGAGCAATAAATGCTAGGGTTTTCCCAAGAGTACTATAAATGTTTGAGAGTGATATCAATTTTATCCCTTTATATATAATGATTTGAATATAACACAATCCATTTAATGTAGTTTACTTTATGTTATTAATTTAGTATTTAATTATTTCCAATCCTAGCTCTTAAGTATAGATTAATTATTCTATTTATCTAATTAGCCTAAATATTTTTGCACATGTGATTTATTGTCTCATATAAAATGGTGAACCCAACTTTCTTACACCCTCTAAGATTTTATCCTAGCTTTTATATTTTAATATAATAAAATAAAAGAAACAAACACTATATACATACATACATAAATACATACATATATTATACACACATATACATACATATCCACATATATACACATACACATACATACACACATACATACACATATATATACAGAGACATACTTATACATATATGTATTTATACATACATACATACATACATACATATGTATATAAAGATATATACATACATATGTGTGTGTATATGTATATATGTATATGTATGTATATGCATGTATATATATGCATATGTATACATAAATACACATCTACACACACATACACACACACACACACACACACACACACACACATACATACATTCGTACATACATGCATACATACATACATACATACACATTTCTTATTTATGTATATGTGTATGCTTCTATATGTATGCGAGAACTAATAAAAATTGTAGAAATATTTTGGAATTAAAAATGTGCATATGTTGCAATTTTAAAATTTTGAATTAACATTACATAATAATTTTTTTAATAAATCAAATCTAAAAGAAGAAATAACAAGTAGGGTAGATCATTCAATAACTGTTAATAGTTGTTATGGTACCTAATAACAATTAATAGTTGTGGTGGTTATCATGCAACAAGGATCTTTTTCTATTGCTTTTATTCACTATTTGTGAAGTTAAGCACTAGTAGTCATTATGTTTCTATCTAAAAAATATATAAAAAGTATCCATTTTCACAAATCACATCAAATAAACAATTGATCATATGGTGACACATAAGACAATTGGAAATACACATCTTTGAATCTATCTTTTTTTTAGTTGATGTCAAATAAATTAGTGAAGATATAGTTGATTTAACTACATCATTAATATCCAAAATTTCAAATAATAACTTTAAACTCTTTGCTAAGATAATGATGATAAAAACAAAAAAAATAATTTAAATTTGAATACTTTATGCTAAATTATTAATGTCTAATACAACAACAATAAATACAAAAACAAAAAGTTTGATATACTTCTTACCCTAATCCTAAATAATTTATATACAAACTGGCTTTCCATATAGGATAAAAATTAAATGTGTTCATAAAATAGCTCAAATAATTGGTTTATATTGATGCCAGCTACCTGAAATGAATCTTCTGTACATGATGGTATATACTTTTATTTAGATTTTTTGGTCTGAAGGTCTGCTGTTTTTATAATGCTATCACTAGCAGTATTTGGATGAGGTACTACCTGGGAGAGCTATGTTTTAATAATTTAATAATGGCGAGCTCTGTTAAATTTAGTTCTAATTTTATCACTGTTTTTTCCTCAGGTTATCTGCAAGTCTTTCTCATATGAAAGAAAATATATTTATTATGTTATAGTATAATAAAAATGAAGTTCATTCGATGCGAGCTTACGTAATGCTTAGCTCACATTATGCTAAATGACAGCAGGAAATGTTTGGTTTTATTGATTTAAAATCCTGATTTCAGGTGGGCCTTTTAAATTTTGGCTAAAATAAATGAAGTTTGAATCATGTAGGCATTTATTCTTTGAAAATATGAGAAATTGCAATCAATCTCACATCAATTTGCAATAAGAAAAGTTATTGTCATATTAATGTGGGGTTTGGAGAATATTGATAGCTGGCCATTGATTCCCTAAAATTATTATTAAATTAACAAATTCCAAGTTTTATATGGTTGCAAATGACCAACCAAAAAATCTTTCACAATGGTCACGATGATATCATAGGGAAAATAAACTATCTCTGCCTTTAGGGAGAGTCAATATGAAGCAAGTTCTCATTTTACTTAATAAAGTATTGAATCAGTGTATTGTTTATATTATAGTGATATTGTAGTTAGATGTCATTTTTGAAATGGGAATTATGATGAGTGGTTGATTTTACTTTGATTGAAGTGTGTAGGCACATAAGTGCATAATGTTTGATTGAAGTGTGTAGGCACATGTAAAATCTTGTGGTGGTTAGTTGGAGGTGTTTACATGGTTTATTCGATGAAGTAGAGGTGATAAGACAAAAGTTTGTGTGTATTTCAAATTTCTCAAAAAATTGAAGGTTCTTTAATTGTGGAATCTAGATATTAAGAAATTTTGATTTTGTTTTGTTTTGTTTGTTTTTTTTTTATATTTACAAGTTTGAAACTTGTGAATGGTTTTTTTTTTTTTTTGGTGGAGTAATGGGTTTTGACATAGACAAGATTGCTTTCTCATTAAGTAGTGTGTTTGCATGAAACTTGATTTTCCACAATTGTTCTAACTCGAATCATATTAAATACCAATGTTCAAGACATGCATAGTTAAGTATTTATGTTAGGAATGGAGAAATGGGTAAATCTTAGAGTATCCATGATTTATTTAACTCTATTGGATTTCATCTAAGGTTAAGAATTAATTGGATTCAATATATCAATAAATTTTGGGTTTAAACATTTACAAAGAAAATACTATTGTTGGATATTATGGTTGTGTTGCTGATATGTGGTTATCATTGATGTCAACACTATTAGCATAAATAGATTGAAGGCTGTATATGTTGAAAATATTGAGAAAATTGTAAAAAATATATTGCAGGCAGTCTGTGAAGCTGAGAAGGTCAGAATGATGGAAAGTTCTATATGTTGATGATCAGAAGGCACACATTAAAGGGTTTGTTGTTGAGCCTATCTAGTATGTTGTCTACAAATTTCAGTGGTATGCATCAAGTATTGAGAAAGTTATGAAGTTTTGTGCTCCTACAGTTATTCATTTACTATAGCAGGTGTTTTTGGAAGATGTAATTGCAATCTTGATGAATTGAGTTGTTGCGTATGTTCTTGAGATGTTCAATGATGTTTCTAGATCATTCTCTATCAGTGTGGTACATCCGCATTGATTAGTGTGTTTGTGATCAAAGATTTTTTCTTTGTGTATTCGAGTTTTCATGTTCTCGACCGACATGTTGTTGGTAGCGTGTTGCGGATCCTTACGGATTAATATTTTACTGTTTGGCATGTTTGAGGATGTTGATTTAGGTCCTCACTATGTTGTGACCTAGGTTAGTGCGCATTGAGATTTGTTCATAAAATTGGGCCGACAGTTGTAATTTATTCTTTATTTGTGACCGATAGAGTTGTTGATGTAAATTCATGTAGTGGATATATAAGAGTGATTGCTTCTTCATTTCAGAGTGTATGAGTGCATGTATGAGAGCGTGCATAAGAAGTGTGAAAGTGCGAGTATGTGGTGTGTATGCGAAATGTGCGAATAAAGATCAGATCATTTGATTTCAGAGCAGAGTGTGAAGAATATTGAGTGAAGTGTGAAGAGGTGTTTATGTGCCTAACCGAAACTATCATGAAACTTTTGTAGAAGCTAGTTTCTTAGTTCAACCTCATCAGATGGATTTATCTGATTGTTTTATGTAAGGCAGTGAGCCTTCCCTTTGATCAGTGAGCTTCAGGCAGTGTGCCTGAATGCATGTGCATTCCCTATTCATTCTTTCATTATACTTCTAACAGGGTATAATCTTGTGGGCTAACATCCACCATGGGTTTTCCCCTAATAGGGTTTCCACATATAAAATCTTGGTGTTCATGTGTCTCTGATGTGTTGTTGATTTATGCTTTGACTGTTAATTATCAGATCTGAGATTAAAGGTTGATTAAAGTTGAAAAAGTTTAAATTCTGTAACAACTGATTCACCCCCCTCTTAGTTGTCTATCCTTGTTTTTCCAACAATTGGTGTCAAAGCTAGTTCCTCTGAAGATTAATAGCTTGAGGTGATCTGAGATGGCATCATACAAGAGGGATAGTCCTAGATTCGATGGTACAAACTACTCTCTATGGAAAGTCAGAATGGAGTGTCATTTGAAGTGCATTGGTGAGCCTTTTTGGAAGATTACAAAGAATGCATATACTATTCCTCAGAATGGTCCCTCTACTTCTAATGAGATCAAAGAAGCATAAACTAATACCAGGGCTATAGAAGCATTGCTAAGTGTTTTGATAGATTTAGAGATGAAAAATGTAATAGGTCTGAAGACTACACATGAGATCTGGAAAAAGTTGGAAACATTGTATGAATGAGACGCAATAGTGAAAGTTGCTAAGCTACAAAGTCTGAAAGGTAAGTGGGAGAACATGAAGATGAGTGAAGATGAAAACATCTTTTCTTTCACACAAAAGGTAAATGAAATAGTGATGGGCATTAGATATGCCGGTGGAATCTTGGAAGAAGATGAGATTGTGGCTAAAATACTTAGATCTGTGCCTACTTCTTACAAAACAAAAGCTCATGCTATTGAAGAGCTCATGACATTAACAAATATAACAAGAGACATGCTAATTGGAAAAATTGTTGCCTTTGAGTTGAGTGAATTTGATGAATCTTGTCTTAAGATAGAGTCTGCATTCAAAGCTATTGTATCCCGAAAAAGCCAACAAAGATATTATTTGGGAGAGAGCTCAAGGAAGACATTCAAGTATGAAGATGAAATGAAACTGATTGAAGATGAAGAAAGAGAGCTAGAAGAACTGGAAGCACTGATTGTATTGGATATGTGCATAATCTTTGATTGAAGTGTGTAGGTACAAGTAAAATCTTGTGGTGGTTAGTTGGAGGTGTTTACATGGTTTATACGATGAAATAGAGGTAATAAGACAAAAGTTTGTGTGTATTTCAAATTTCTTAAAAAATTGAAGGTTCTCTAATTGTGGAACCTAGATATTAAGAAATTTTGATTTTGATTTTGTTTTGTCTGTTTTTTTTTTAATTTACAAGTTTGAAACTTGTGAATGATTTTTTTTATTTTGTGGAGTAATGGGTTCTGACATAGACAAGATTGCTTTCTCATTAAGTAGTGTGTTTGCATGAAACTTGATTTTCCACAATTGCTCTAACTCTAATCATATTAAATACCAATGTTCAAGAAATGCATAGTTAAGTATTTATGTTAGGAATGGAGAAATGGGTAAATCTTAGAGTATCCATGATTTATTTAACTCTATTGGATTTCATCTAAGGTTAATAATTAATTGGATTCAATATATCAATAAATTTTGGGTATAAACATTTACAAATAAAATATTATTGTTGATATTGTGGTTGTGTTGCTAATATGTGGTTTTCATTGATGTCAACACTATTAGCATAAATGGATTGAAGGATGTATATGTCGAAGATATTGAGAAAATTGTAAAAAATATATTGCAGGTAGTTTTTGACATTGAGAAGGTCAGAGTGATGGAAAGTTCTATACGTTGATGATCAGAAGGCACACATTAAAGTATTTCTTTTTTAGCCTATCTAGTATGTTGTCTGCAAGTTTCAGAGGTGCGCATCGAGAATTGAGAAAGTTATGAAGTTTTGTGCTCCTATAGTTATTCAGTTACTGTAGCAGGTGTTTTTGGAAGATGTAATTGCAATTATGATGAATTGAGTTGTTGCGTACATTCCTGAGATGTTCAGTGATGTTTATAGATCATGCTTTATCTGTGTGGTACATCTACATTGATTGATGTGTTCGTGATCAAAGATTTTTTCTTTGTGTATTCGAGTTTTCATGTTCTTGGGCGACATGTTGATAGTAGCGTGTTGTGGATCCTTACGGATTTATATTTTACTGCTTGGCATGTTTGAGGATGTTGATTTAGGTCCTCACTATGTTGTGACCAACTTAGGTTGGTGCACATTGAGATTTGTTCATAAAATTGGGCCGACAATTGTAATTTATTCTTTATTTGTGGCCGATAGAGTTGTTGATGTAAAATCATGTAGAAAATATATAAGAGTGAGTGTTTCCTCATTTCAGAGTGCATGAGAACATGTATGAGAGCATGTATGAGAAGTGTGAAAGTGTGAGTATGTGGTGTGTATGCGAAATGTGCGAATAAAGATAAGATCATTTGATTTCAAAGAAGAGTGTGAAGAAGATTGAGCAAAGTGTGAAGAGGTGTTTTTGTGCCTAACCAGAACTATCATCAAGCTTTTGTAGAAGCTAATTTCTCAGTTCAACATCATAAGATGGATTTAATCTGATTGTTTTATGTAAGGCAGTGAGCTTTCCCTTTGAGCAGTTTTGGTGATGTCCTATATGTTGAAGGTTTGAAGCACAATTTGTTGAGTGTTGGATAGATGGTTGAAAAATGTTACAATCTTCAATTCAAAGATGGTAAGTGTAGGATATTGGGAAGCTCAGGAAATGTGATTGCTTCAGGTACAAAGAAGGTACAAAGACAAGAGGTAATATTTTTCATTTAAATGGTGCTATAGAAAGTTGTTTTATTGCTCAAGTTGATGTAAGTTGGTTATGGAATAAAAGGCTGTCATGTAAACTTTGATAACATTGTTAAAATAAGCTCCACACAAGCAGTTAAAGATCTACCTAAGTTAGTGAAGCCTACTAACTCTATATGCAAGGAATGTCAGATGGGAAAGCATACAAGAATTTATTTTAAGAGAAAACAACATCATTCCAATGGAGTACTAGATTTTTTACATACTGATCTATGTGGTCCATCCAAAATCAGAAGTCTACAAGGAGAAAGGTACTTTATGTTCCTTATTGATGATTATTCTAGAATGGTATGGGTTTCTTTCTTAAGAGAAAAACATGAGGCATTAGAGAAATTCAAAAGCTTCAAAGATTTGGTAGAGAATGAGACAGGTTTGAAGATAAAATGTTTGAGATCAGACAGAGGTGGTGAATTCACTTCCCGGGAGTTCAATTCATTTTGTGAAGAGCATGGAATAAAAAGATAGTTATCTGCTCCCCGGACCCCACAACAGAATAGAATTGTTGAGAGAAAAAAAAAAAATCTTAGATGGTGCCAGGACTATGATGTTGAAAGTCAATGTTCCTCATTTCTACTAGAGAGAAGTTGTAAGCACTATTGTGTATACTATCAACTGAGTAAATGTCAATGGTAATTCTGGTAAGACTCCTTTTGAGCTATGGTTTGGTATTGTTTTATGTAAGGAAGCGAGCCTTCCCTTTGAGGATTGAGCTCTATGTAGTGTTCCTGAATGCATGTGCATTCCCTATTCATTTTTTCATTATACTTCTAACAAGGTATAATCTTGTGGACTAACATCCATCATGGTTTTTTCGCTAACAGGGTTTCCATGTATAAAATCTTGGTGTTCATGTGTCTCTGATGTGTTGTTGATTTATGCTTTCACTTTTAATTATCAAATTTGAGATTAAAGGTTGATTAAAGTTGAATAAGTGTAAATTTTGTAACAAATGATTCACCCCCTTCTCAGTTGTCTATCCTTGTTTTTCCAACAACTATATGTGACATTATCTTCCAACTCTATTAACATTTTATCTAGATTTGATGTGAATATTATAGGAAAGAGAAACATTTTCCAACTCTATTGAGATTTTATCTAGAGCTAATGCAAATGTTATAGGAAATAGAATATTATTTT
Source organism: Sequoiadendron giganteum (assembly GCA_007115665.2). NCBI lineage: Eukaryota > Viridiplantae > Streptophyta > Pinopsida > Cupressales > Cupressaceae > Sequoiadendron > Sequoiadendron giganteum. The sequence goes on from CM021101.1 coordinate 821,478,594, forward strand.
ATAACTCTATTAGGATTTTATCTAGAGTTGATACAAGTGTTGTAGGCAAGAGAATAGTATATTTCAAGTCTATTGATATTTTATCTAGAGTTGATACAAATGTTGTAGGAAAGAAAAAATTACTTTCCAAACTATTAAGATTTTATTTAGTTTGATAAAAATGTTCAAAGGAATACAACACTTGTGATGGGCGTTACTTGAGAAATCATGTCTCTATAAGTCTACTTTGTGTCTTAGAGGATCGAGGTGAAGACACTCTACATATTAGGCATCCCTTTCTATTTATTTTGTGTAAATTGTGATGCTTTTGTGGAACCAATTTGTGAAATGGAATGATGCTTGATTGTGCTATGTGTTTGAGGTCAATCTTTTATTTTGTGCTCATATTCTCAAGAATGTGTCCATCTTTAGTATAAAGGCGTGGGTGTTAGGGTCCCACATGGTTGGATGGTGTTGATCAACATCGGTATGTGTTATGGGATCGTGGTGAAACAACTTGGAGAGCATGTAGGGATCTCATCTAATCTTAATTATTATATCTAAAATTATTGTAACTCATCATATTTGTGAAAGTTGTAATATTTAGTTATTGGTGAAATTATTTGAAGGCATAAAAAAGTGGTAATTATATACAAATAATATTTTTATATTGGAAAATGATCCATCCATGTTTGGGATTTGTGATATCTCCTTTGTAACCATGTAAAATTTATTATTTAATGTGAAATTGAATCTTGTTTTGGAATGAAATATCATGATGTGTAATTTTCAAGGAAAAATGATGGATTAATCAATTTATTTTCTACTTTAGATATTATGAATATATGGGGACCAAGAAATATTTTTATATTCTCAATGGTTGAATTTGGTAGTTTCATGTGATTGAATTTCCCATTGTCACATTTTGCATTTAAGAATAGGGCAATTTTTGGTAAAATGAATATGAAATTTTTATGATTTTAAGGATGTCATAATGTATCTTAATTTATTTTAATTTGGATATTTTAAACCATTATTTAGCATCTCATAAATTGAGAATTTATGTCATGCCTTGAATAAGTTTCTTTAAGCTTGTCTAGGCCCATACCTTGGCTAATTTTGGGGATTTATGCCTCATTGATAAAAAATTTCAAGCGTGTTTGAGTGTTGTGCATCCATCCTTAGGTGCTTGAATGTATTAGAGATGAAATAATGTAAGTTGAGTACTCTATCATTGGTAAAGAAGTTTTATCTCCTTCATTTCTCATCATGTTGAAATCATTCCATGATTTTTATGTAAATATTCTACTTTTGTTTCTAATTTTATTTACATTAATTGTGTGTCATCGTATACATTTTTCATGATGTTATTAAGATTTGGTAACATCATGTGTGTGAGCATGAGGTTGTGACATGCATTTATTGTAATTGTAATACATAAATAATTTATCCATTATTTATCTACTAATGTTTTGGTATATAATTTTAGGCATTCACTCTATTTAGGGTTGATTCCACTACTATATGTCAATTTTTATGATTATGACGAGTTCATATTTGACCATACACAATGTTTTCTCCTACTCTACTACTCATTTACTTTTCATCTATTTTGTCTATCTTTTTTATGTATATAGACTTGTGGAATTTAATAATTACCTTAGAAGGAATATTTTTTAGTTGCTAAGGAACACTTTCTCCTAGATTAACTTACATAAATTAGTGTACACGATGAAATAATCAAGTAAGCTATTAAGATTAAGGTGTCATCTCTATATATTTTATCCATCTTTATCACTCATGGAAAGTGTCTTTAGAATCCTAGAGTGAAATTAAAAAATAATTTATAATTGGTATTCCACAAGAACATTGGCATTGGTTGTTGTAATGCTGTAAAATTAAACCCTTATGCAATTTCACATTACACCCACCTTCACCTTAGCTTAATAAGACAATAATGTGAATACCCACTTTGCTAGCCTTCATTTTCATCCCTGCCTTATCATTTTCTTTTGGTGGAAGAATTTTCGTCTGACGATTCTACATCACCCAGACATTTTCCCACCACACAAACATCCTAACATGATTCCTGGTCCTGTAGTTGTTGTGACATTACACTATTTCTTTCCTCTTGAAGTGTAACGTCTCTATAGTTGCAAGCACACCGGAAAATGACCCTCTTGCATGCAATTTCTCATTTTGAACTCATATTTGTCCCTCTCACTCATTCATTCTTATTCCTTAACATTCAAACTCTCATTCTAGCACTTCACTCTCACTTCTTAGCATTTTCATTCTCTCCTTCTTGCAACTCTACATATTTTATTTCTAGTTCAAGCTCTTCTATGTCATGTTCTTGCACGTTCGTCTCAAGTTCTCTTAAGGAATTTCTCTTCCTCTCAACTTCACCAAGCTTGTTGGAGGGATCGTAACATTTACTGTATTGCATTTATCATTCTTATTGAATAGCATATTGTTATCTTGCATGTTCTACTTTCTTGTCTTGTTATTTTATTATCTTTCTATCTTGTTGTCTATTTGGTTGTCTGTGGAGGTGGAAACACCAAAGTGGGGGTTTGACCAAGGAAAGCCCCAAAAATAGCCCCGACACTTTTGTTGTTTCCATGTGTGTAGGATGTCCATGAGGAGCTTTGTAGGAGGCTTCATAGCTAGACCACTGATGAGTTCATCCCTTTTCTTCTAGTACTCATCATTTCAATAAATACTTTATTTACTTGTTATTTAGTATTCTTCTTGTTGTTCTTTTCTCACTTTTCCAACATTATGTTTAGTCCAGTTAAACCATCAAACTTTAGATTCTAAGTAGTTAGAAAACCCTAAGTGTTTCTAGTGGTTGACTCTATCTCTAGTCTATATAAGATGCCAACACACCACATAGATGCTAGTGTGCCATTCTATCGTCCTTGGTCCACAATTTTATCCTCTAGCTAAGAGCCTATCTATTTATCTCTTGAGACCCTTGAGGTTTTTTCACTTGGCTTTTGAAGTTCCCTTTGCATAAATAATCATAAAACCCAAAAAAATTGTGTAAACTCTCCCTTAGTTGTCTTTTATCACTTGAGCTTTTGTCCTTGAGGTAATAGTGATCTATTCACTCCTTGTAGACTCTTTCCTATCCTATACACTTGGGAGTAGCAAATCCTCTCCATTACATTTTCGTAAACCTGATGTGAGCTTTCTTCCTCCTTGTATTTGTCTCAAAAAAATTATTCTATCGTGTTAGGACATGTAGCTGGTAGCATGTTGTGATACTATTTATGAGCTTTATGAGCCAATCGACTACCTATAGACATGTAGTAAGAAGAAGCTATTGAAATATAGATATGGGGTCTAGAAGTTTAGTCCTCCGTGATCCAAACTAAAATTTGAATAGTACACTATAGGACTCACTCTGAATTCTCACCACCTCACCATGAAGTTGTAACCGATACCCTTCTAGCATCTCCTTTAAACTCTTCCACTTCCTTAGAGGAGGAAGTCACTCTCAGAGTTCTTATGGAATAGGTCCACTCTTTGGAATTGAGGCTCAAGGAGCTTGTAAGATTCTTAGTGATAGAAGATTCTTATGCCTAAGTTTCTCCCCTTGTCGATCATCTAAAGAAGTTATTAATGAAATATTGAAGGGGTTTAGAGTTACTTCATGGTATAGAAAATATTGTGGAAAACCATGTCCCATCCTACACCTTCATCATGGATAATACCCAAGATGTCCAATCGGACATCATTGTCCAATGACTAAATATCCCGATACTTGGAGTGTCAATTTCCATGGCTGACATAGGTCCCTCCATCAATACTGATAACACCACCACTGCACATGAGGATATCCCTATGGTTAGGGTAAATCGAGTCCCTCTAGGTTTTTAGGGCTTTACATCTGGGACTCAGAATGTCTCTGCCTCTAGTGTTGGTGTTGGTGCCTCTACTGGTGTCGATGTTGGTGCTTCTTCCAGCACTGGTTTTGGTATTAGTTTTGGAGTTAGTGTAGGTGCCTCTACTATTTATGGTTCCTCCAATGGTGTTGGTGCTTTTGTAGGCAATTCTCCTAGTCACACTTTGTCTATAGACCTCAACATTAATGCTCTCTTGCAAAACATGGGATAAATGCGGTCTTAGCTGGAAAGATTGGCTAGCTCATTTTCTCATTTGATGTTCCAACCTTTTTGGTGTTATATTCCTTTATATATTTCTATTCTAAACACCCCCATCTTGTAAGGGGTGGAAATTACAAGGTTTTATAAGCATAGTGGACATGGGGACTTGTAGACTCACGTCTCATCCTTTAATGGCATGTGTATGAATTTATTTCACCATGGTGCACTTATGAAAAAAATATTCTCATGTTCTCTTAAGGAAATTTATTTGAAGTGGTATTGCTCCTTGATAATTCTATCTTTTCCTTTTATCAGCTTGTAAATTAGTTCCTCCATCTATTCCAAGGTAACATTGGGCTAAAGCTCATGTTTTTTTATCTCATTCGGTGTAAGTAGGAGCCTCATGAGAAGGTAACTAATTTTATAACTTGCAAGCGAGCCCTCTTCTCTTAGATCTCCTATGCCTTGCCTAATTTTGATGTACAAAGAGTGTTCATTAGAAAATTGTAATAGGGACTGCAAGATAAGTTTCTTCTAATGAAGTATATATCCTTCACCCATCTATTCACCACTTTGTGTGAGTACCAACAAATAGTTGCACAATACAAGGGTCCATCCTCATAGTCTCCTTAGGATGGTTGATCACTTGGATTCTAAAGTTCCCTTTCCACAAATAATCATAAAAGGAAAACAGATTGTGTAAACTCTCCCTTAGCCATATTTTATCACTTGAGCTTTTGTCCCCAAGTTAATAGAGAGGTATTTTCTTCCTATAGGATCTTCCCTATCCCAGAGACTCAGGAGTAGTGAATCCTCTCCATTACATTTTGGTAAACCTGACGTGAAATTTCTTCCTCTTTGTCTTTGTCTCGAATTTTTTCTTCTCTCATGTTAGGACATGTAGCTGGTATCATGTTGTGACATTATTTATGAGATTTATGACCCAATCAACTACCTCTATTTACATAGTAAGAAGAATCTATTGAAATATAGATATGGGGTCTAGAAGATTTAGTCCTCCTCGATCCGACCCAAATTTTGAAGAGTACACTATAGGAATCCCTATTGGATTCTCCCCACATCTCCATGAAGTTGTAACCCATACCCCTCTATCCTCTCCTTGAAAATATTCCACTTCCTTGGAGGAGAAAACCACTCTTAGAGTTCCTACAAAGCAGGTTCACTCTTTGGAATTGGGGCTTGAAGAGTTTACAAGATTCGTATGCCCAAGCCACTCCCATTGTTGATGGTCTAAATAAGTTATTAATGAAATATAAAATAAGAATAGAGCTACTTTTTGGCATAGAGAATATTGTCTAAACCCATGTCCCATCTTACACCTTCATCTTGGATAATACCCAAGATGTCCAGTCAGAGATCACTTGCAACTGGTTGAATATCTTGATACTTGGAGTGTATTTTTATGGATGACATGGGTCCATCCATTAATATTGTTAACACCACCACCCCACATGAGGAGATTTGTATGGCTAGGTTGAATTGAGTCCCTCTAGGTTTTCAAGGCTTTACATCTAAGTCTCACAATGTCTCTACCTTTGGTGCTAGTGTTGGTGTTGGTAAAAGTTTTTTTGCTAGTGTTGTTGCCTCTATTGGTGTCGATGTTGGTGCTTTTTCTAGCACTATTTATGGTGCTATTTTTGGTGTTGGTGAGGGTGCCTATACTGGTGCTACTTCCTCTACTATTGCTAGTGCTTCTATTGGTGTTAGTACTTCTGCAGGTGGTTCTACTAGTCACACTTCATCCATAGACCTCGTCCTTAATGCTCTCTTACAAAAAATGGGATGGATGCAATCTTAGCTAGCAAAATTGGATAGCTCTTCTACTCAGTTGATGTTCCAACCTTTTTTTATCATTGTATTCCTTTATAGATTGCTATTCTAAACACCCCCATCCTACAAGGGGTGGAAATTCTAAAGTTTGAGAAGTACAATGGCCATGGGGACCCATAGAATCACATCTCATCCTTTAATGCCATGTGCATGGATTTTTTTCACCACAATGAACTTTTGACAAAACTATTCCTACGTTCTCTTAAGTATATTACTTTGAAGTGGTATTTCTCCTTGCCTAATAATTCTATCTTTTCCTTTGATCAACTTGTAAATAAATTCCTCTATCAATTCCAAGCTAACATTGGGTCAAAGGTCATGCTTGTTTATATCATCTAGTGTAAGTAGGGGCCTCAAGATAAAGTGGCCAATTATATAGCTCATTATTAGGCTTTCTTCTCTTAGATCTCCTCTGTCTTGCATGATTTTGATGTGTAGAGAGTGTTCATTAGAAACTTGCAGTAGGGATTGTGAGATAAGTTTCTTCTGATGAAGTATTTTCCCTTCAACCATCTATGTGCTACTCTGCTTGAGTACCAAAAAATGGTTGCATTGTATAAGGATTCATCCTCACACTCCCGTCAGGATGGTCGATTAGTTGTGTCAATCTTTGGTGAGTATAGAAAGAAAAAATTTGTGGTGAACATGGTATCCATTCTCACTGATAAAAATCTACATGTTGAAATAGAATAATCATTCAATTATCATAATCTTATAGTAATGTCCCAATTTTTTTTTAAAATTATAGAGAAGGGGATTCGCTACTCATGAGTTCTCTTCATCCAGAGAGCCTCACAGGGTGAACTTCCCTAAACTACCTCAAGGAACAACGACGAGAGTTCGATAATCAATAATATCAAGTCATAGAGATTCTCTGGACAATCTAATAAGCTCTCAACCAAAGGACATCAGTGCAGGATGCAGAAGACAACACGACATAATAGAGTCCTAGAGGCACGTTGGCATCTCGTACGGACTAGAAAGTGAGAATGTCACAAAAAATAGCTAAATGACTACTACTCTGATTGCTAAGAACTTATAGAATGTGATAAAGTAACAAAATGTAATAAGACTAAAATAAAGTGAAGTAGAAATGAAAAAGATAAAGAGAAGATAGGAAACACTTACAACTATGCAAGGATGGAAGCCTCCAACAGGAGAATGTCTTCAATACCTGCATGTATAATATTTGGAGAAAGTGTTGGGGATGTATAGGGTTTACATCGGTCAAACCCTCATTTTAGTGTCCCCACCTCCATAGACAACCAAATAAAAAGACAGATGAACTAAAATAAATAAGGTGTATGGTGAAATAAAAACCTACTTCAGGAGTAGAACCCGCACCACCAATTATGAGTGATAAAAGCAAACCCCGCTCGAGGACTAGAACTTGTATCATAAAGTGAGGTGATAAAAGAAATCCTAGCTTGAGAAGGAGAAACCGTATCATGATATGTAGATGCAATAGATAGATGATATGTGAAATCCCAAGATTCTCACAAGCAAAAGGAAAGGGAGGTATCACATGCAAGAGCCAAGGGCTAGAAAGAGTGTTGCAAAGATGTGAGAGTGCTGATGTAGCAAGTTATATGGAGTTGTGAAAATAAGAGAGGGTGAGAAAGAAGAGGGGAGTTCAAGGTAGAACCCACAAAGAGCCAAATGGATTGAAAGAATGGATTAAAAAGAGAGAATAGGAGGGAACAGAAGCTTCCTGAGCCATTTCAGAGCATCCCCAACCATTACCATTGATAAAACTTGCTGACAAGTGGAAAACATGCATGGAAACAATCATTTGGATGTTGAAACATCATAGGATGCTAGTGCACTGTATAGAAATCCACACATCATGCTAGTGTGTGGACACATCATACTACAAAATGACATGAATAGGAAAAGCATAAGGTTCGATGCAAAGCTGGCGCACGAAGATAGCTGCTAAAAAGGGGTGTTGGGCATCTTGAGAGGGTAAAAAGGCTTATGCAAGAGCTAAAATAAACCTACACAGGTGCTAAGAGAGTGGGAACTAAAGAGGATACAAGAATGTACGTGAAACTGCAAGAGGTGCAATTTTACGACTATACATTTTGCCCCCACTTTAGAGGGCATATGAATCTACACTAATATGCACACTAAAGGAAATCTACTAAAAATAAATAACATCATGATGCCAAAAGGATACTGTAGAGGAAGCAAACAAATATTCAAACCAAAGAAGCATGCCCCCAGGCTGAAGACCTACAAAACAAATGCATTAGACAAGAAAACCCTACATAGGACAACAATGTTAGCGCACAAAAAACTAAAGGATTTTAGTTAGCAAAGTGAAAGAGACCTCGATGTAAAAGGTTGTCTCATTATGATGTGTCATCCCCAAATTAAGAAATGAAACATAAAATAATTCTAAGATGTTGAAGAGAGAAAAATCATATACTCAAGATGAAGAAGATGCAGAACTTTGATCTGGTGTACACAATTGAGAAGAAACATAATTTAAGAATGTAAGCACCTCATAGGCCCACAAACCTACAAGGAGGTAAACCCTAAGATATATCACATGGAGGAAATCTAGAGAAAGTACCTTATAGGCCCTCAGACCTACAAGGAGGTAACCCCCAAGATCTCTCACAAGGAAAAAACCCAAAGATCTAAGCATCTCATAGGCCTGTAGACCTGCAAAGAGGCAACCCCAAGATCTCTCACATGAAGGAAACCCCATGAAGTAAGCTCCTTACCGACCTGTAGACCTATAAGAAGGTATCCTCCAAGATCTTTCACATGAAGGAAATGGAGAAAAGTGCCCTACAGACCTACTGACTTGTAGGGGAGCAACCCCCAAGATCTCTCACATGGAGGAAGCTCAAAGGAAGCTCCCTATAAGCCTACAGACCCGCAGAGAAGGTAACCGCCAAGATATCTTTCATGGAGGAAATAAAAAGAAGGGGACTCCACAGAGTTGAAAAGAAGCTTCACAGGTGCACCTACAAAGCGACATGTTTACCCGCAAATAGAACATGTTTGAGAGCAGCCACACAGGAAATCAAGCAGACAGTCACACAGACTATTGACAAATTGGAAAACTTTCAAAGGGGTCCCCCGAGAACCCTTCAAAATGAGGGGTCCACTCAAGGGATAGACTATTTGAAAAGCAAGGTCTAGTAAGGCTACCCCCAAGATAGACGCCAATAATTCATTCAAGAGAAAATATTTCAAAGGGGGTCCCCCAAGAACCCTTCAAAAGAAAAGGGGCCCACTTGAGGGACACTCAAATTGAAAGATATAGAGAAAAGAGGGGGTCCTTAAGAAGGACACACATCTCCAAAATGAGTTATCATTTCCCCCAGCATATAGGAGAGGAGAACCATGCAAGATACTTAGAACATGCAGGATAGAGGTAAGACTCGATATCACTTGTCATTTGAAGAATAGGAAGGCGCTTTAAAAAATAAATGAGCGATCGAACCTAAATCATGAAGTTGTTGTATTTTATCCTTCAAGGCCTTACATTCACTAGTGGAATGACTAGGCAATCGATGGTATACACAGAAATAATGTTTTACTTTATCATGCTCATGAGACTTCTTGCATGTAGGAGTAGGAAGAGTAATTAAGCAGGCTTTTAGAAGCCTCAACAAAATATGCTCTTTCTCAAATAAAGGATGAGGAGAAGGAAGCAACCCTTTCTCTTGTGGAGAAAAGATTGACTTCTCACAAGAAGAAGATACAAAGATAGAGGACAAAGGAGGATGAACCAATCCACGAGAACGAGGTTGAGCGAACATCATTTCAACATTCAACCGTGGTTTCCATTCATATTGTTCATTCGAGCAACCAAGCCCCAAATTACACTTACAAGGTACAAATTCTATAGGGACCTAAATGCCTTGTTCATTACACCCACAACCTTTACGCCCATGACCATATTTAGATACAAGCTTAAAGCCAATACCATATCACACTTTAGAATCTCGAGAATGAGGAGGATCTTCATAGAGAGAATTGTTTCGATAATGCGGATCACACTCTTTGAACCCCTAAACCTTCAATTGCACAAGAACAACAAACAAATCAAGATGTTAGATCAAATGCAAACAAGAATGAAGGATTCCCCATGAAATCCATCTACTCAAACTTAAACTAGGAAAATGAAGAACAAACTAAATAAATGAAAGTAAATCCTAATTAAGTCAACAAACTAGAGATCCCATGGGGGAATTGGTGCCAATTGAAGTGTTGAAATTGGCCCTTTCGCAACTCCTAAATTGCAATGTTGATGATTGTAGATTGATCAAATCTCCTCAATGAGATTTGAGCATAACCTAGCTATGGAATTGTGAAATGATGAGTATGTGGAGTGATGTGCACAAAATTGACTCTCAATGTTAAGAGAATAAATTTGCATGAGATTGTGGATATTGAATGAGGAGAGAAGCCTCTAATTTATAGATTTGAATTTGGAAGAAAGGGCAATGTTTGGGCAATGTGGGACTAACTTTCACCCAATGGCCAAATGCCACTTGTCACCATGTGAATGGTTGATGGTTGTGCACATTTTGGCCAAAGTTCCAATAAATGCAATAGTGAATTGAAATGAGAAATGACATGTGAGAGGGAAAATGAATGAAATAAATGCCACTTGGCTCAATGCACAAGGACATGTAAGAGGAGTGAATGCTTTGTTGGAAGTACCCATCCACTTGGACTTTTTGAATTCAAACTTGAGGGAATATTCCCTTTTGAAGCCATGTGAGGGAAAATAGAGATTTAATAAATGAATTAAATCTATTTTCATGTGCAAGTTGCATTCTCTAGAGGATTTTAGTGATAGGGATTAACTTAATCAAGATTTTGATTAATTTAATGAGAGATTAGATGATTTGACAATTTTGACTTAAATTGATGAATTGATTTAAATCAGAATTGAGAGGAAATGATTAATTAAATAAGTAATTTTGATTTATTTAACTAAGTGGGAAAATGTTAGATTAAATCAAATAAGGTTTTATTTATTTAATTTAATAAGAGGACTTTAGATACTTTAATCAAATGAAATGATTTATTTAATTAAATAGAAACATAAGGTTAATTAAATTAAATTGATTAATTTAATTAATAGAGGAGAAAGACTTAATCAAATAAACAATGATTTATTAAATTAAGAGATAGAATATGATGAAAAGTTGAGAGTATGATTCAGGATGAAATGTCGTTAGTAATCAGGATCAAGTGTGCCAAACTGAATTTGTACATTTTCCATGTCTACATTTTGCCCCTCTTTGAAGCAATGTACTTGTTGCATTGATTCAAAGAATAAACTGCTGTGATCAAAGTTCAAAATTTCTTTATTTTTTTAGATGCCCCACTGCTACCCCAGTGGAAGGATTATGCTAGTATATTGCCCCCTCAAGAGATCGGATGAAAATTGTGATTTTTTGGATGATCTCATGAAAAAAGAGGACAAGGTGTCTAACAGGTTCAAAATGCCCCAGATTGCCAAAAAATGTGTTCAAATGCCAAAAAAGATGCAAAATGGCCCTTGGTTGGACAAAAACAAGATCGCAGGACCAAAACCCTAGCTGGAAGGTTAAATTAGGTCAAAAAACCCTAATTTTTAGGCTTAAGTAGACCTTGAGAGGTCACTTTCAACACATTTGCATAGTTAGCCTTTAGAAAATTTAACACTTTTAGCTCTGAGTGTTGGTTGAAATGGTGCAACGATAGCTTCCCAGGCACGTGTCAGAGAGAATACGAGTGCGCCAGTGGCCAGTCAACGTAGGACACGTGGTATGTACCCCTATCTAACTTTCAATTTTCTCGTTTTACGTGCATTAAATAGGGTTGAAGTCAGTTTGAAGTTGACTTAGCACCACTGAAAATGCTCTGTCGGTGCCACGTGGTCCTGTATTCGACCGCATATGTAAATAGCATTGTGCGTCTCAGTTTAGAAATTAGGGTTTGCCGGTCAAACTCTGCCACGTGTAAAAATTTAACCGTGTGGCACAGTTAGGGATTTAGGGTTTGCCACAAAGTTGACCGTATATGCGAATAGCATCACGTGACCCACTTTGGAACTTAGAAATTTGCAAACTTAGCCATGGCGACATAGTTTGCAACTTTCCAAACTACGCCGCATTTGCAAACAGTGCCACATTTGCTGTTTTGGATGCGAAAAACTTAGTGCAAGATGCAATTTTTTTTCTTTTTCTTGACGTGATGGCTTCCCTTGTGTAGGAGGAGCTTGATGTACTTCACTCATGGGAGAACTGATGGCCAGTGCTTAGGAGATTGCAGGATATGCATGACTTGGTCTAGGAGCAGCTTGGTGCTCTTGGTCTTTGGTATATTGCGTACATCCATCCTATTCGAACGCACTTAAGCATGATGACCGCCTTGGCTGAGTGGTGGCACAACGAGACTTTTTCTTTCCATCTTCCTACTAACGAGGCTACTGTTACCCTCGAGGATTGTGGCACATCCTATGATTACCTATCCATGGGGACATAGTCATCTATGATCTAGATGCTGGGAGAGATGCTTGCTATGGTGTTATGGAGCTTGATGAGATTCACTTCTCTGATGGGCAGATTGATTTGGAGATATACCATGGCCGCGTACACATTTATAGGTTGATCATTGCTATGATCATTTTAGGCCTTGTGGCACCCGATCGATGGGGTCGATACTTTAGTCCAGGCTGGGGACTGGCATGGGAGCAGATGGTTCACCGTAGGGAGTGCTTTGCTTGGGGACCAATATTATTGGCATCCTTATATAGGGATCTTCATGAGTTTGCATACCTAGACAATAGGTCCCTCATGGCTAGTGTTACTTTATTACACATTCGAGCATGGGAGTGGATCCCAGTGCTTCACCTAGATGTCACACCAGTTATTCTTGAGATTGATGATCCTGTTGTTTGGCGGTATGGCAGGGCACAAATCCACTTTACTCATATTGGCACAGGTGGTCTTGCACACTGGCAACGAGTTCTCGATGAGATGAGAGAATTTGTCTAGAGACCTTGGATGGGCATTGGCCCATGGTACGATGATGTTCAACAGTTGTTCTACGCCAAACAAGATAGGTGGATGTAGGGTCGGGAGTATACCATGATAGAGTGGTATCTCCCAAATAGTTTGGAGAGGTACAGGACAGGCCAAATGATTAGTATGTGGTGATCTTCGCCCGTACGACTAAAGAGATAGCATGGGGCCAACCCATTCCATCAGCTGAGGCAGTGTCCTATTTCAGATAGTTGGTGGTCTAACCATGGATGTATGATCAAGGGCCAATAGATGTAGGGGTTACTCTAGCATATAGAGCTTGGTTCAGGCCTCCCCTGAGATTGGCATTCCCTGGTACAATGATTCCACGACAAAGACCCAGAGATAGGACAATGAGTAGAGGAGGAGGTTGACCATCTCCTCATTAGACACCTCCTAGGGATCTAGCATAGCAGTCACCTCCCTGAGTAGGGGAGCAGGATGGTCAGCCGAGAGCAGTCCCTCAACAGTAACCAATAGTGTAGCTAGTAGCACAACCTGACCATAGGGATGCACTAATCCAACAGTTGCAGGGTCAAATTTAGGTGCTGATAGTAGAGAGAGATGAGGCTAGGTAGCAGGTTGTGGCTGTTACTACCGAGAGAGACCAGGCACAATTTGAGAGGGATCAAGAGATTGGTTGGTGGCAGTAGCTATAAAGCACAACTTCCTTATCTCGGGGCCAATTAGTTGCTTTGTAGGCATACAAAGAGGTGGTCAGGGAGGCTGAGTACTATCGGCAATACTACAGGTAGGTAGTTCCAACAATAGGTAGAGTGCTAGACTTCTCCCAATAGACAGGGATTCAACTGCCAGAGGATCACAGTGACAGGCAGGTGGGAGAGGGTGAGGGGCACAACCAATAGAGCTAGCCCTTGATCACAGACAGTTTATTTATTTTTGATTCATGGACTGCATTATTGCCCCTATTGTATCATGTATTTCGATGTACACTTGATCCGATTTTGTATCATAACAGTAAATTATTTGATGATATATATGAGATGGTTCACCCTTTTATGAGATGTTTTGTAATGTATGATATGCATTTCTTACTTTCCTATATGCTATGAGATGTTCCTATTTCTTATGTTCATGCAATATGATGTATGTTTCTAATGGATGTATTTCCTTTTATTTAATGATGGTCCTATGAATGTAATGTATGGTAATGATGGTGCAATGGATAAATGGTAATGGATGTTAATGATTATGTATGATGTAATGATTTCTTAAGATGCTTAGAATAATTTTTTTATATTATTCCTCATAACTTAAGATAATGATATGATGCAATATACTTTTTATGCTAAAGATCTGGTGGATGCAAAGTGTATGCATTGGCGATGTTTCGATTACTGTCACGATACCATATTATTAGGGAAAGAAAATAGAAGAACTTAGAAACAATGAGTTACTTAGGATGATGGTGATTTTCTTTACTAGGAGTTGGGATTTTCAAAGGGTCAATTATGTTATGTTTGATAACACACATAGGTACGGTGCATCAAAGTATAAAGAACCAGGATGGTGTCATACCTAGTGTGATGGAATTTGACTGGACAATTAGATAGAAGTATTCTTGTTCACACTTAGCATGCATACTTCATTCAGGATGTAGTTCAAACATTCTAAACATCTCAGGCCAAAACATAGGAAAACAAGCTTTCTTATGTGGTCAACAAGATATCTAAAACACCCTCTCCAGAAACTAAACAAAGCACATATGACTAAGTTATTTTGCAAGAATATCCCACAAGCATAGTAGATAAACTAGATAATAATCCTTGCACCATTCCTTTCTCTCTAAACTTGTTTTGTTTAGGCATCATCAAGAGGTCCTTGGAATGAGCACAAAATAAGATAAGCCAATAAAAGACCAAATAAAGAAAACAAAACAAGCTAATGTTCTTCATACCGCTAGCCAAGACTAAACTACTGTGAGATACCTAATGCTTATGTCCATCATGGGAAAGTTTCATCCTAGTCCATGTTGTGATTAGGTTTTTGATGGGACTGATTGGATGATAAGCTATTGATATTCAGAGTTGACCAACTTGCTTGCTTACTGATTTAGACTTTTGAGACCCTGACGATTAGGGTGTTCACTTTTAAACCTGCTAGACTTTCTTCTATCTAACTCACCAAAGGTGATGATGATGACTGATTTATTAGGAATGATGATCACAGGTGAAAGCAAGATGAGATGGATGCACCGTTTTGGATTCTTAGATATTTTGAGCCTGTTTTGGTATTTTGAAATGTTTTACAAATGTTATAGGTATTTTCACATTTTTCAATATTTTTGGTATTTTCGAGATTTACGATGAAGGGACTAACTAAAAGACCTATCCTAGGGGTCTTGAGAGCTGATCCATAGATTAGCCTTACCTATGTTATACATGCAAAGACCACGTAGTTCGAATGATGAAAAACTTGACTCAATGATGAGATAGGTGGGCAAATGGGTTGCCATTTTATTGCGACAAATGCCTAAGGACTGACCTAAGATGTCTCGGGGGATGATCAAAGATCAAACTTGCCTACATTCAAGCTCAAAGAAAATGTAGTTCAGACAAGGTGGAAGACTGCAAGACTCTATGATGAATGCTTTTTTGAAGATTTTCTGAGGTTTTGATATGTTTTTGGATTTTTGATGAATTTTTCAAATGTTTTTGGGTTTTCTGATGTCTTGGGAAGAGCACAAAAGATATACACAAATCCAATCCACTTCCAGTTTCAAGGTCATGCTCCCAACATTAAGTGATAGACTACTTTGATAAAGGCAAGACAAACTAACCTTAGGAATATGCCAAGTAGTACTATGGTGGAATATCATATGGGCATCAGGTTAGGCTATGGTATGGATGCGAGTGGATGGGTAGATGGAGGATTAATGAAATGTGATGGAATGCATGGGTGAGTCATGCAGATCCTGGTGGATGGGGAGTGCTTTATTTACACTTGACGTATGTTTGCCAGGTTTTCACTAAGGTACTTGTCCAAAGTGCCACCAAAGTGGTTTTCACGAGAGGAAATTTTTTTTTCTTTACTGTTTTCAATCCTTTTTCTAATTTTTTTGGATTTTTTGTTTTTTGTTTTTATTATTTTGTTGTCACCAAGATGCCTGTTTGCCAGGTTTTCATCAAGGTAACCATTTTTTCAGGACATTTTATGATTTTTTCGTATTTGATGGTTCTATACCTTGCAAGTTCTTAGGCATAAATTTTTTTGAGATGGGAGTTGTTCAGAGGCTCCTGCAGAGGCTCACCTTTATCATCCCACTTGTATGCTACTCCCTTGTGGAGTAGATGTGAATATGCAATTTGTTTGTCCACCAATTATGCTATGAACCTTTGAATTGACTGGAGTCTACCTTGCAATCCTCTAAGTTCTTTCAGTGTCCTCGGTGCTTCCATATCGAGGATTGCCTTAACCTTTGCAGGATCCACCTCTATTCCCCTCATCGACACTATGTATCCCAAAAGTTTACCTAATTGTACCCCAAAGACATATTTCTTGGGGTTGAGCCTAACCTTGTACTTCTCTAGTCTGTCAAAGATGTCACTTAGGGTTGCTATGTGGTTTTGTCTCTTCTTTGATTTTTCTAGTATGTCATCCACATAATCTTCAACGGTTTTGTGTATCATGTCATGGAATATTAGTGTCATGACCCTTTGATATGTAGCCCCTGCATTTTTTAGCCCAAATGGCATCATATTCCAGCAGTAGGTGCCCCATGGACATGTAAATGCTATCTTATGTTGGTATTATTTTGCAATCATTATCTGGTTATACCCCGAGAAGCCATCCATCAGTGATAGAATCTCATGTCCGGCTATCATGTCCACTATCATATCAATGTTAGGTAGTGGAAAATCATCCTTAGGACATGCTTTGTTGAGGTCTCTGAAGTCTGTGCAGATACAAATTCCCCCATTTGGTTTTGAAACTGGTACAAGATTGGATACCCATTCTGGATAGTCGATCGAGCATATGAAGCCAACATCCAGGAGCTTCTGTAATTCCACCTTGACTAGCAAGGCTATCTGGGGATGCATTTTTCTTATTTTTTGTCTTACTGGCTTTGCTCCAGGGTAAATAGCCAAATGATGAACCACAACTTCTAGATAAAAACCTAGCATGTCATCATAGGTCCATGCAAAATTTACCTTCCTTTCTTTTAGAAATGCTGCTAGTAGTTCTTGTTCTTCTATCAGGAGCGACTTAGCATAGAAAGTGATTTGTGGTGCTATCTTTGTTCCCAAGTTGACAGAATTACACCGTTCTACCAGGACTACTGATTTTTCTTGATGCAATGTCATAGGGGGGATATTAAATCCTTCATCCCCCGGCACCTCAGAGAGGTTTTCACAATTGGATACACCCTTTATTTTTTCTGTTTTGTGGTTAGAGAGTGCAACAGTGTGGTTTTCACTCAATAACTCCGAGCTTATTCTAGTTATTTTTCTTTTGCTACTGAAGGACTCAATCATATCCCTGTAATATGCTTGAATGTCTAATGTGATGTCAAAAATCGCCTTGTGATCCCCGCACGGAGCTGCATCCCTTAGTCCCATGAATTCTGAGAGAACCTCATCATTTTCAAATGATTGTAGAATTGGCGGTCCTTGTTGGTCGTGATCGATGAGTTGAGGGTATACTAAACTAATTTTGTGGGTTGATTGGTTTGACTCAATGGGTGAGGTACTAATCATCAATAAGGAGGAATCCTCAAAAAGCATGGGAAGGCCTACTATGGCATCATCATCATCACTACTGGTGTAGACATTAGTTACGTCAAAGGTGAAGTTGTCAAGTGAGATACCTGTGCATACAAGTGGTCTAAGGGTAGTTGTTGATACTTGGGGAAGGGACCTGACTGCCCTATTGGGGGTACCTCTTCCACATATGTTTATACTCAGGGGAGTACATCCAAGGCCAAGGTTCCTCATTCTTCTTTCTACAATGATGGGCTCCATCCATCCATCACCGTTCCTTCCAAGGCTTTCATTTCTATTGTAGCCCATACCAAGCATTATTTGTAGCCCTCTGTTTGCTTCATCCATAGGTAATGTGGGTGTGGGACCTGCATCACGATATATTGTGCTTGAAATATCTTCCTCACCAAAATTTTCCCGACTTAGGTCTCCCCAATGGTGGAATCCAGAAGGGTCTTCCCTAAGGGTGTGGATGGGTATTTCGGTTGATTGAGGTTGCCCATGTGACCTAGGAGATTGTGGTAACTCTCCTACAAAAAATGCACTCTTCTTCCTTCTATAGTCTCCACATCCATTGTTCTAGATCATGAGTTTGATGTCAGATATATCAGGGATGGTGGGTGTCTCTGTCATAGAAGTGGAGGCAAGGTTAGATGGGTCGATGTATGCAGTGGATGGGCCTTCATCATTTTTCAGAACTTGGGGGATTTTATGAAACTTGGATTCCAAGTTTTTGTAGTAGGCGAATGGTTCGGGATCCCCGTGTATAGTGACTTCCTCATTTTGGTACAAGAATTTGATGCATTGATGATATGTTGAGGCCACTGCTTTCATTGCATTGATCCATGGACATTCTAGGAGGATGTTATATGGTAGGTCAAGGTCAAGGACCTGATAGGTAGTCTCCATGGTTGTTGGTCCCACTTGGATTGGGATTTTAATAGTGCCCTAAGACACTCTTTCTTGATCATCATATGCTCTTACAGTGATGCTTTTGTTCTTGTTAATGGAATCCTCAATGAATCCCAAGTTCTTTATAATTTTGAGAGAAAAAATGTTAAGGCATGTACCTCCATCCACCAAGACCCTTTTAAATTTCTTTGTGTGGATCAACACTTGAAGGTGAAGTACGCGATTATGAGATGGCTGGGGGGAAAAATATTGATCAAAGAATGTAAGGAGATTTGGTGTAACGATATTACCAATCATAGCCTGAAACTGTTCTGTGTCAAGGGTGGTGGAGATGGTGGATGTTGCTAATGCTTCATCAAGAATTTTCCTATGGGCAGTAGAAATTTTTAATAGTTCCATGATGGAGATCTATGTGGGGGTTCTCTTCAGCTGGTTGATGATACTATAGTCATAGGGGAAAATTTTTGTATTTGAACTGGTGGTCTTAGATGGTTGCGGTGCCCCTGCAATAGTGACCTTTCCACCACGTGTAGTGACTCCACAGGCACTATTGGCACCCTTGACATTAATGACCATGACCATTTCATCGAATCATGTGACTATCTCTTCATATACTACATTAGCGCTAGCATATTTTTGTTTGCCTTTGTTTTTCCCCTGACTATTTCCTTGATTATGGTTTGGCATCAGATTGGTGTATATCTTAAGATCATGGCTCCTAGTTGGTTGTTCAATGTTGATGATATTGTCTTCGATGAGGGCTTGGAGGATATTCTTCAGCCTCATGCAATTTGCAGTCATATGTCCCTTGATCTTGTGAAATTCACAAAGGAGATTTTTATTATACCATGGCAGTTTGGTCATGGGTTCTACATATTGCTCAGAGTTGGAGACTTTGATAAGGTTTTCTTTGACCAATTTCTTCATTATGGATTCAATTGATTCTCCAAGAGCCATAAACTTCCACTTGGGAGGATACTTGCCTTGGGGAGGTGGTCCTCCTTGATTGCCCAAGTTATTGATTTGGTTGGTGGGAAGTGGTTGTTGTTGTGCCACTATTGTATTAGTTTGCATGTTATTGCGATTGTCATTATATGGTTGGTGATGAGTTTGGATGCTCATTTTTGGAGCATTTGTGATATTTTTGTTCCTTGACCATGTTCGAGGTTTATCATTATAATTGTTGGATGGGTAGTTTTACTATGGTGGAGTAAATGTTGATGTGCCTCCTCGTGTAGTAAGGGCTCATTCAATGTTGAGCGCCTTTGGGATTAATTGATTGTACGATGTGATGCATTGCACTTTTAAGTAGAACACTAAGTTTTCATCTAGATTGGATATGATTGTGCAAACTTGTTCTTCTGGCATGGTCCACTTGCTCTAATTGGCCTTGGATAGCCATCTTTTTAAGAAGGATGCAAATAGCTCTCCTTTTCTTTATTTGAGCGTTGATAGTTCTTCCAAACTAACATATGCACCCATGTTGAATGCGTAATTTTTTAGGAAAGCTTCCACAATTTCCTAGAATGTCTTAATGCCTATGGGTAGACGAGAAAATCATTCCATGGCAGGACCAGTCAGACTTTGGGGGAAAGTCACATTAGATATGTGTCATCGTATGCAACCTCCATGCAATGCACTTGAAATTCCCTGATGTTATTTTTAGGGTTTCCCGTCCCATTATACTTATCAAATTTGGGGATCTCAAATCCCTTTGGGAATGGTACCATTGTGAGACTTCTGTCCTAGGGATAGGAGGATAAATTCCCCAAAATTCTAGTTGTTTTCCCTGATTGGAGGTCCAACATCGGCTGCGAGAGCAACTTGATTTGTGCTGCAACATTGTTTTGTTGATCAAGGTGTGGGATGAATTTGTTTTGGGTTGTTTATGGTGTTTTATTTGTGAGAGGGGTACTAGTGGGAGTTTACTGCAAGCTCTGTTGTACGTTCAAGGCCTGTTAATATGCCTAGATTTATGTCAACAACACTTGTTTTTGATCTTGTTGCTGTTGTTCCAACAAAGCTTCTTGTTGGTCCATCTGTTGCTATTCCCATAAAGCCTGTTGTTGGTCTAGCTGATGTTGGGCCAACAAAGCTTGTTTTTGGTCTAGCTTATATTGTGTCAACAATGCTTGTTGCTGGTCTAGCTACTGTTGTGCCAACAAAGCTTATTGTTTAGCTTGTTGTTGTGCTTGAAAATCTTACAGGACTTGTTGGTATGCTTGTTGATGAATTGCTTGCATTTGTGCTTGGTATTGTGCTTATGTCTATTGAGCCTGGTTCTGGGCCTGATTTTGAGCTTGTGCTTGTTGGGCTACTTGAGCTGCTTGTGCAACTTGCTAGGCTTGTGTAGCTTGTTGGGCAGCTAGTTGTGCTTGTGCTTGCTGAGCAGCTTGTTGTGTAGCTTGTTGATTTTTTAAAGTACCCTTTGATGATTGGCTTTCTAGATGGTTTGGATCAAGGTGATGAATGAATTCATCACGTTAGCTTTTGGTGGGATTGGTGGTGGATTGGGAATGGTGCTAACCATTGTAACGGGCGAAAGGGTTGTGTTGGTGGCCAGGATTTGAGTTGTTGGAGGTGTGGTTGAGATGATCGGTCCTTGAGAAGGTATATTTTGAGAGATTTGAGGACTGACTAATGTTTTGACCGTGGTGGCTCGAGTGGTTGCCACTTGTTGTTGTGATGTTTCCGACAAAAGGAGAGGATTCAATGTGATGCTTGGATTGCCTGGATTTGAGAAACTAGTGGTGGGTAGGTGGGGAAGACCCAATCCAAGAGGTGATACGAATGTGAGCAGTTTTGGAGGAAAAGATGGTATGCTCCCCTAGAAGAACGGGTAAGTGAATCTCGTTGTTCCAAATAAACCACCTTCTCCTTGCGGTAGAGAAGTTTGTATGTTTAATAGATAGGCTGGTGTTGCACGGAATGAGGATGAATCTATGTGATTATGGAAGGTGAGTGGGATGTATGGGTGTGATGGATTCACCGAGACAGAGTTTTCCGATGTGGTGCTAACATTTACCTCTTTGTTGTTTACAAGGCGATGCTGTTGTAACTCATGAAACATTGCACTTCCTTTGTTTCTAGTTGGTGAGGTTGGTGTGATTGTCGATATGGTTTGAGGCATTTCTTGAGTGATATTTGGAGTTGACATTAGGGATGTGTTTGTAAGAGGCCTATCCATACTAGTGCCTACGTCAAGGTTAGAAGGGAACTGGACCCCTCCTTCTGTTAATGTGCATAAGTATTTAAACATGGCATTAACAATTTTATGATTCTCTGGATTTTGAACCATTTCTAGCATTTCTAATTGTGTCATTCCCATGTCCTCGTTTGTGATGTCCTCTTCATAGCTTTCCTCTTGAGGATTTTGTGATGGTAGAGAAGAGTTGTTTGGGGGATTGCTTGATCCTACAAGGTTTACTTTAGTGGTTAATTGAACCAAGTCACTGGAAGTTGATATTTTGTTGATGTTTTCCATGTTCCTCTTGTGTTGTGATCTTGTTTGGACCATAAAAATAGGGATCGTTTGATCTTAATCTTTAGGCCCAAAAGAGAAGAACTAGGGAAAGAAAAGGATCAAAAGGGGGTGGTGATGATGATGAGATAAATGGATGAAGTGAATGAGTGAAAATTTTGAATAAAGTTTTAGGGGTGATGCTAAATTTTAGGGCTTGGATTGATTGTGATAGTTTGACTAGGTGTATTAAGTCAAACAAGATGGTAGTGAACTTGTAAACCCTAGGAAGTTGTGTTATCCTAGGGAGAACTCGCACAAGAGAATGGATTAGCTAAGTGTGTTAAGCCAACCAAGGTGATCATGAACTAGTAGACCTCAGGAAGTTGCGTTATCCTAGAGGTAAATTTGTTCAAGAGATTTGACTATTTGGCTAGGTGTTTTAAGCCAAACAGAGTAATGTTGATTTAGCCTTTAAGTTTAGCATGAATGATTTTCCAAAGTTTCTCAAAATTTTGTTGGTAGGATGAAATTTGATTGATGGAGAGATGGATGAGAGTGAAGAATTTGATCCTAGACTTTGACCTAGACATGACTCTTTTTTACAAAACCTCGGTATTGAAGAACATGCTATACTTCCTATGTGAGGAAAATAAACCTTTCAAAAAGCTCAAGATTATGTTGATAATAAAATGCATACAAACTTGGGTCATTTCTTGAAGCCTTTTTATATAAAATGTACACTAGTCTTTCTTTGACTTCAAGGAGCATTTCAAGACGTTGTTCGCAGGTTTTTAGACTAATCCTTTTGAAAATTGATTTTGGGATTTTGACTTTTTGGGAAATCATTGAGACAACACATGTGAGGTCCAATTTGTCTTTTATCTTTCCTTAGTGAATTCCTTTTACCAAAAGCACATTCTTGATTAGTTTTCAAACTATATGTGTAATGTCCTACTTTCTTTTCATCCCACAAGGTCCATTATGTGGAAATCAAGGAAATTGGGGTAAAAGTTTCCTAGGTTGACCTTGGTGAAAACAAATTATGATAAAATCCAAGCACTTAGAAACCTCTAAGGATATGATCCTTAGGGAAAGCAAGAGTACTTAAATTTGTCAAAGGATATTTGTTTCTTCCAAGGGGTTTGAAATTTGGAGCTCTTTGTGAATATTTATTTTTCAATTGTTTTGAGGACCAAGCAATTTATTTTTCATTTCCAAGCACATGTACAACCCTAGGATGAAGAGACAATATTTTGTTGGGTTTCCACTTAGATGAATCCAGCTGCACATATTCAGTGTGGATGACTAGATGTTTGACCACATAGGCCTCCCCTTATAGTGCACTCACTTCTCAGGTCATCCAAGCATTAGTATCCATGAATCTCCCATGGAATACTTTTCATCTCTACAATAGAACCGCATGTATAACGTGGGGAGGCTTCAAAGGACATGACCTTTTGCACCAACAAAATAGATAAGAATTTGGCCTTCTAAATAAGGGTTTTAATTCAAACTTTCGATTCATGGAGATCAACCCATACGGTGAGAGACCATTGCTACCCTTCTCATTAGAGCCAACTACGTGGTACTGGCTTTTTTTTCAGTAAGCACTTTTATATCCCGGCTGGAAATACACTTGTCCTTAGTGTGTTACCGGTTGGGTCATTCCCTTGGGTGAGTACTTTTTCCCAAAATGCAGGCCCACTAAGATAAAAAAAAGCGAGTAAACATATTTGTAGTTTGATCAACCTTTTCTTAGAAACAAAGGGAGAACACATGCAATAAGCCTACTCACACTCGCAAGCTATTTTGTTTAATTTTAAACCCAAAAATGAAGTGTGGAGGTAATTCTTTTGACAACTTAATATCACAAAAATCCTTTTGATTCTCAAGATCGCCATGAGGTGCAAGAGAAACGCATACACCTTTTAGATGATATTACTTTATGAAAAGGATTACAAAAAATCAAAAATACATATGTTCATTTTAATCCTCAAAGCATAAAATGAATTCTTTTTAAAGAACCAAATTTGAAGTGTGAGAGTTTGCCTTATTCAATTTTTAAACCTTAAACCAAATCTAGTAGATTGTTTCTAAGGTTCTTTCTATCCTTTTTGCAAACGTTTGGAAAAGAAATTTGTTTGTTCTTTTTAAAACCCAAAAGAAAATTTAGTGTTTCTAAGGCATGAAAGCAAACAAATTCCTTTTAAAGAGAATTAAAGATCCTTAAAAGTGTTAAACAACACTATAGTGTTTAAAAACACTTTGTGCATGATGAACCTCCTATTTTTCTTTCTCCCTTGTTCCAACCTGCAAAAAAAATAAAATGACAAAAACCAGACAGTACAAAAACAACAAACAGGTCAATAGTTAAAAAATCTAAAAATTAAAAAGCACATGCTAAAATTTGAAATCTGACTGTTGTCAACGACATAGTTAGCGGGTGTGACGCAGTTTGGAATAGACGCAGTGCTATATAACACTATGAGTTTGACTGGGTGTGACGCTCTGCAAAAACAGAGACCGCGGGTGCGATGCAGTTTTGTAGGTGGCGCAGTTTGTAACTAAAAATTCGCAACCGAGTTTGGAAATTTAGAAATTTTTTGAGCGGGAATGCGGGTGTGGCATGGTTTGGAAAAAATAGCAGTGCGATATAGCGCCATGCCTACAAATGCGGTGCAATACAGAACCGCGTGACTGGGTGCGGCGGAGTTTGAAACTGTGGATCCACGACAGAGTTTGCAAATTCAAAAACCAGGCGCTGGAAACAAATGTGGCGGAGTTTTGAAAAGATGCAGTGCAATATAGTGCCGTGCCTGAAAATGTGGCACAATATAGAGCCACAGACCTGTAACCTACAAAAAAATGGGAAAACCGCATAATTTTTTAGAAAACGTGATTGAAAATTACTCAAGCCCTCCTTCTAGCACCAAAATGTGAACCCCTAAACCTGCAATTGCACAAGAACAATAAACAAAACAAGATATTAGATCAAATGCAAACAAGAATGAAGGATTCCCCATGAAATCCATCTACTTGAACTTAAACTAGGAAAATGATGAAAAAACTAAATAAATGAAAGTAAATCCTAATTAAGTGAGCAAACTAGAGATTCCATAGGGGAATTGGTGTCAATTGAAGTTTTGAAATTGGCCCTTTCGCAACTCCTAAATTGCAATGTTGATGATTTTAGATTGATCAAATCTCCTCAATGAGATTTGAGCATAACCTAGCTATGGAATTGTGAAATAATGAGTATGTGGAGTGATGTGCACAAAATTGACTCTTAATGTTACGAGAGTAACTTTGCATGAGATTGTGGATATTGAATGAGGAGAGAATCCTCTAACTTATAGATTTTAATTTGGAAGAAAGGGAAATATTTGGGCAATATGGGACTAACTTTCACCCAATGGCCAAATGCCACTTGTCACCATGTGAATGGTTGATGGTTGTGCACATTTTGGCCAAAGTGCCAATAAATGCAATTACGTGGAATTTGAAATTGAGGAAATGACATGTGTGAGGGAAAAATGAATGAAATAAATTCCACTTGGCTCAATGCACAAGGACATGTAAGAGGAGTGAATGCTTTGTTGGAAGTACCCATCCACTTGGACTTTTTGAATTCAAACTTGAGGGAATATTCCCTTTTGATGCCATGTGAGGGAAAATAGAGAATTAAATAAATCAAAGTAATTGATTTATTGTACAAGTTGCATTCTCTAGAGGATTTTAGTGATAGGGATTAACTTAATCAAGATTTTGATTAATTTAATGAGAGATTAGATGATTTGACAATTTTGACTTAAATTGATGAATTGATTTAAATCAGAATTGAGAGGAAATGATTAATTAAATAAGTAATTTTGATTTATTTAACTAAGTGGGAAAATGTTAGATTAAATCAAATAAGGTTTTATTTATTTAATTTAATAAGAGGACTTTAGATACTTTAATCAAATGAAATGATTTATTTAATTAAATAGAAACATAAGGTTAATTAAATTAAATTGATTAATTTAATTAATAGAGGAGAAAGACTTAATCAAATAAACAATGATTTATTAAATTAAGAGATAGAATATGATGAAAAGTTGAGAGTATGATTCAGGATGAAATGTCGTTAGTAATCAGGATCAAGTGTGCCAAACTGAATTTGTACATTTTCCATGTCTACATTTTGCCCCTCTTTGAAGCAATGTACTTGTTGCATTGATTCAAAGAATAAACTGCTGTGATCAAAGTTCAAAATTTCTTTATTTTTTTAGATGCCCCACTGCTACCCCAGTGGAAGGATTATGCTAGTATATTGCCCCCTCAAGAGATCGGATGAAAATTGTGATTTTTTGGATGATCTCATGAAAAAAGAGGACAAGGTGTCTAACAGGTTCAAAATGCCCCAGATTGCCAAAAAATGTGTTCAAATGCCAAAAAAGATGCAAAATGGCCCTTGGTTGGACAAAAACAAGATCGCAGGACCAAAACCCTAGCTGGAAGGTTAAATTAGGTCAAAAAACCCTAATTTTTAGGCTTAAGTAGACCTTGAGAGGTCACTTTCAACACATTTGCATAGTTAGCCTTTAGAAAATTTAACACTTTTAGCTCAAGTGGTGTTGGTTGAAATGGTGCAACGATAGCTTCCCAGGCACGTGTCAGAGAATACGAGTGCGCCAGTGGCCAGTCAACGTAGGACCCGTGGTATGTACCCCTATCCCCAACTTTCAATTTTCTTTACGTGCATTAAATAGGGTTGAAGTCAGTTTGAAGTTGACTTAGCACCCGCTGAAAATGCTCTACAGCGTGCCACGTGGTCTGTATTGCATATAATAGCATCGCATCTCAGTTTAGAATTAGGGTTTGTAGGTCAAACTTTGCCGTGTAAAAATTTAACCCGTGGCACGGTTAGGGATTTAGGGTTTGCCACAAAGTTGACCAGTATATGCGAATAGCATCGCGCGACCCACTTTGGAACTTAGAAATTTGCAAACTTAGCCATGGCGACGTAGTTTGCAACTTTCCAAACTACGCCGCATTTGCAAACAGTGCCACATTTGCTGTTTTGGATGCGAAAAACTTAGTGCAAGATGCAATTTTTTTTCTTTTTCTTGACGTGATGGCTTCCCTTGTGTAGGAGCTTGATGTACTTCACTCATGAGGAGCCGATGGCGGTGCTTAGGAGATTGCAGGGATATGCATGACTTGGTCTAGGAGGCTTGGTGCTCTTGGTCTTTGGTATATTGCGTACATCCATCTATTCGAACGCACTTAAGCATGATGACCGCCTTGGCTGAGTGGTGGCACAACGAGACTTTTTCTTTCCATCTTCCTACTAACGAGGCTACTGTTACCCTCGAGGATTGTGGCACATCCTATGATTACCTATCCATGGGGACATAGTCATCTATGATCTAGATGCTGGGAGAGATGCTTGCTATGGTGTTATGGAGCTTGATGACATTATTGAACCCACAAATGACAACCAAAGAAGAATTAAGAGAAGATGAATAAATTTTAAACTTAGTTAATAGATCCATGCTACATACATTGAGTGCCAAACCAGTGTCAACAAGAGTATGTCTAATGCTAATATTATTAATGTTAACTATGATCATTAGAGGGTCCACTTGCTTCTGCATTTCTGGAGGTGGGATTACCTACAAATAGAATGTAATATTCAGAGAATCCTGGTGAATATGAGCTATCAATGCATCAACATATGTCGGCCTAGTAGAAGAAGGCAAGAGGATCCTTTTTAAGGATTCTTAAAGCATACCTTGATAAATCAGAGCAGACTGAAGCAAGTCCCGCAATGAGATCTTAGCTAGAGTAACATGAAGTTGCTCAATAAGATTATAATCAATGGGTGGTTTAGTTGTAGGTTTAAGTGCTTGAGGAATGCTTGGTCTTTTATTCATTCCATTTTCATAAGAATGAGCTACCACTGTATAATAGAGAGCCGTAGAAAGATCAAGAGAATCACTATCAAATGAAACACCATTAATAGAAAAAATCCTTTTAGGAAAAGTACTATTTGGAGTCACATAAATGACCAATCTCTTAGGCATTTGAGGGGAAACAAAGACATATATTACATTTATAGAATCATCAAAACTAGTGGAATAATTATTTGAAGACATATTCTCAACATCGATCCAAACAGGATCAATTGTGGAAGGAGATTCATCATGTGCCAATGCATCATCTCTAGAGGAGAGTGCATTGAAGCAGATAATAGATTCATCATTCACAAACACAATGTCTCGAGAAGAGGGTGCATTGGAAGGAGTAGAAGATTCATCACTCACAAATGCATCATGTCCAAGAGAGAGCGCATCAGAACGAGTAGAAGGTTCATCATTCAAAAATGCATCATCTTTAGAGGAGAGTGCATTGGGATGAACAAAAGGTAAGGTAACTATAAGAAAGGTATCAATGATTTCATCTTCTTGCAATGAAATATCCTTTGAAGCAAGAGGAATTTCATGAGAAGGATCAAAGATATCGAGTGACATAGAAAAAAATCCAAGTCACCATCACATGCATTGAATGGAACATCATTAATACTTTGAATATAATTAGATACATAACTAATAAAAGAAGATATCAATTCCATTTTGGATTTTTTGGTATTTTCTAGGTTTTAGTAATTTGCAATTTCGAAGGTCTTTAGAGCAGAATTTGAGGTCAAAATTTGCATCAGTCACTAAAATTCAATAGCTGAAGGCATAGTATTTTAGGGACTAAACTAGTTCTTTAGGAGACCTTTCCAACAGTGCAAATGGTTCTGAATTTTAAGCATCAATTTAAAAGTTATGACCCCACCAAGTAGGGGTAAATAAATTCCTAGTTTTCCACTTCACGTTGGGTTCAACAAACTTTAGAGAAGGGGGATTTTCTACTCACGAGTTTTATTCATTCAGAGAGGCTCATGGGGTGAACTTCCCTAAACTACCTCAAGGAACAATGACGAGAGTTCTAGAATAAAAAATAGTAGGTCATAAAGATTCTCTACACAATCTGATAAGCTCTCAGCCAAAGGATGTCAGTGTAGGATGCAGACAACAACACGATGCGTTGGAGTCACAGAGGCATGTTGGTGTGTTGTACAGACCAACAAGTGAGAATTTCACAAAAAATAGGTAAATGACTACTTCTACTCTGATTGCTAAGAACTTTTAGAATGTGATAAAGTAACAAAATGTAATAGGACGAAAATAAAGTGAAGTAGAAATGAAAAAGGTAAAGAGAAAAAAGGAAACACATACAACCATGCTAGTGAGAATGTCTTCAACACCTGCATGCATAATATCTGGAGAAAGTGTTGGGGATGTATAGGGGTTTGCCTCAGTAAAACCCTCGTTTTAGTGTTTCCACCTCCATGGATAGCCAGATAGAAAGAGAGATGAAATGAAATGGATAAAGTGTGTGGTGAAAGAAAAACCCACTTCAGGAGTAGAATTGACACCACCAAGTATGAGTGATAAAAGAAAACCCCGCTCGAGGAGGAGAACCCGTATCACAAATTGAGGTGATAAAAGAAATCCCTGCTTGAGGAGGAGAACCCGTATCATGACATGTAGATGCAATAGATAGAGGATGTTTGAAATCCCAAGATTCTCACAAGCACAAGGCAAGGGTTGTATCACATGCAAGAGCCAAGGGCTGCAAAGAGTGTTGCAAAGATGTGAGAGTGTTGTTGTAGCAAGTTATATGGAGTTGTGCAAGCAAGAGAGAGTGAGAAAGAAGATGAGAGCTCAAGGTAGAACCTAAGGAGAGCCAAGTGGATTGAAAGAATGGATTAAAAAGAGAGAATAAGAGGTAAAAGAAGTTTCTCAAGCCATTTTAGGGCATCCCCAGCCGTTACCACCAAAAAAGCTTGCTGAAAATTGGCAAACAGGCACATAAATGATCATTTGAATGTTAAAACATCGCAGGATGCGAGCAAGCCATGTAGATGTCCATGCACCATGCCAGTGTCTGGACACATCATGCTACAAATGATATGAACGAGAATAGAATAAGGTTTGGTGTAAAGCTAGCACACGAAGATAGCTACTGAAAAGGGGTGTTGAGCATCTTAAGAGGGGAAAACACTTATGCAGGGGCTAAAATGAACCTACACAAGTGCTAAGGGATTGGACACTAAAGTGGATGCAAGAATGTATATGAGATTACAAGGGGTACAATTTTATGACTATACAAAAAGATGGAATAATAACTCTTCCAAAGGATAGACCGTTGTCTAAGCTATATCCTTAGTGGTATGATGCACAAAATCCCTATCAATATCATGAGGTCTCGGGTCATGATAACAAGAAAACTGTTCATCTTCATGATTCATCACATTATAGAAGACCACATTGATAACTGTACAATCCAACTTGATGATAAGAAGTAAAAATCAGACAAATCTATAGGGAAGCTCAATAGCCAGCTACAGATCTACACAAATCTATTTGTGTCTCATTAAACTAACTTGGTCACTCCTTCTTCTTCTTCTTCTTTGATCCCATAAGAACTTTTGAATATAGTTTCATTTACTCATATTCCTCCTTTAGATCATGGGTATGTGCAGGATCATCATTGAAAAAATAGGCCCTTAAGTGGCAATAAAAAGATAAAAAATCAGAGTTAGACAACTTGACGTAAAAATTTGAATAAGTTATCTATATTATTTTAAAAAAAATTAAAAATAGAATCTTTAGAAAATTGAATTTAGTTTCTAAACTACTAGACCTTTATTTTAAAAAAAAAAATCTATTTGGTGAAAATTTGAAATTTCAATGCAGTAGTATTTAACTTTCAGGGTAAAAATAAGAAGTAGGTGTTTGTCTGACCACCCTAACCATAATAAAATGATAATATTTTTTTATATGATTTTCTATATAAGTATAGGACTCATGTCTCGATGTGATGCATATTTTTTAATAATTTTTTTCCAAGTAAATAATTAATTATGAATTTTTATTACAACTTTTAAAAAATATAAAAGCTTGTCTGTCTAACCACCTTAACTTGGTCAAAAATTCATGAAATTCAATTTTTTTTTTAATCCTATAGTATGCAAAGCATAGAATGTGACACATGTTTTGGATTCAAAAAATGTGATACCATTTGAAAGTTATAGATGTCTTTCAATCACCCTATCAATCAGGACTTTATTCATAATTCTAATAGAAAATGAATAATAATTATTTATTAAATTGAAATTAAAGCATAATTTACATTGGTGGAAAGCTGAGAATCTCTTCTAAAAACCCTTTTCATTTCATCAATTTTGGGTAAGTAAAAAGTTGCCAGCCACATGGGCCATAATATGGCTTACATATCGCCACTTTTTGGCCCATCATGATCTTGCACATACCCTCACATGAATTTTATTCTTGATATTACATTCACCTCACATGATCTTCCTTTGAATAAAGAGATCTCTTTGATATACATTCTTTCCCATATCAATGATAATGTTGTAATAGACATTATGGTTGATCCTTTGAGTTGAGTGAATGTTATCACAAAATATATTATTTTTATTAACAATTTACATAATGAGAAATATGAGAAATCATAGACTACACTTCACACACACGATGGGTTGTCTATTGCGTCTATTGGTTGGTGCAGTCACGAATGGAGGGTAAATAAATAACTATCCAATTGTGTAGGTTAGAGTCAACACAATATTAAAAACACAAGATATTGATAAAAAAAACATTAAATTTTATTGATTCAATGATCAAAAGTCTTACATCAAATCATATGAAAAATAGTTAGGGCTCACATGCCTTCTATAAGGGCATTAAAACATACAACTGGTTCAAGGGCATGCGAAGTAGAGGTGATAAGACACAAGTTTATTTGTATTTCAAATTTGTCAAAAAATTGAAGTTTTTCTAGTTGTGGAACCTAGATATTAGAAAAAAATCATTTATTTTATTTTATTCATTTTTTAAGTTTGAAAGTTGTGAATGGTTTTTATTTTATGGAGTAATGAGTTCTAACATATAATTTTTATTTTTTTCAATGAGTAGTGTGTTTGCATGAAACCCAACTTTCCCCAATTTCTCTAACTCTATCATATTTTACCATTGTTCAAGACATGGATAGTTAGATATTTATGTAAGAAATGGAGAAATGGGTAAATCTTAGAGTATCCATGATTTCTTTAACTCTATTGGATCTCATCTAAGGGTAAGAATTAATTGGATTCAATATATTGATAGCTTTTGGGTTTAAACATTTACAAATAAAATACTATATGCGACATTATCTTCTAGCTTTGTTAAGATTTTATCTAGAGTTAATGCAAATGTTGTAGGAAAGAGAAATATTTTCGAACTCCATTGAGATTTTATCTAGAGCTGATACAAATGTTCTAGGCAAGAGAACACTATTTTATCTCTATTATGATATTATTTGGAGTTGATACAGATGTTGTAGGAAAGAAAATACTATATTCTAAATCTATTGATATTTTATATAGAGTTGATACAAATGTTGCAGGCAATAAAAAATTACTTTCTAAACTATTAATATTTTATTTATTTTGATGAAAATGTTCAAAGAAGTACAACACTAGTGATGGGCATTACTTAAAAAATCATGTCTCTATAAGTCTACTTTTTTTCTTCGAGGACTGATTTGAAGAAACTCTACATATTAGGAATCCCTTTCTCTTTGTTTTGTGTAAATTGTGATGCTTTTGTGGAACCAATTTGTGAAATGGATTGATTCTTGATTGTGTTGTGTGTTTGAGGTCAATATTTTATGGTGTGCTTATGTTTTCAAGAATGTGTTCATCTCTTAGTATAAAGTGGTGGGTGTCAGGGTGTCACATGGTTGGATGGTGTTGATCAAAATTGGTACGTGTTATTGGATCATAGTGACACAACTTGGAGAGCATGTAGGGATCTCATCTAATATTAATTATTATATCTTAAATTATTGTAACTTTTCATATTTGTGAAAGTTGTAATATTTGGTTATTGGCAAAACTATTTTAAGCCATGAAAAAGTGGTAATTATATACAATTCTTATTTTTATATTAGAATATGTTTCATCCATGTTTGGGATTTGTGATATCTCCTTTGTAACCATGTAAAATTTATGATTTAATATGAAATTGAACATTGTTTTGGAATGAAATATAATGATGTGTAATTTTCAAGGAAAATGATGGATTAATCAATTTACTTTATACTTTAGATATTATGGATATATGGGAACCAAGAAATATTTTTATATCGTCAATGGTTGAATTTGGTAGTTGCATGTGATTGAATTCCCATTGTCACATTTTGCATAAGAATAGAGAAATATTTTATAAAATAAATATGAATGTTTTATGATTTTAAAAGGATGTCATAATGTATCTTGATCTCTTTTTATTTGACTATTTTAAACCATTATTTAGCATCTCATATATTGATAATTAATTCCATGCCTTGAAATAAGTTTCTTTAAGCTTCACAAGGCCTAACCCTTAGCTACTTTTCGGGATTCATACCTCATTGATAGCTTTTTTCAAGGACGTTTAAGTGTTGTGCATCCATCCTTACGTGCTTGAATGTATTAGAGATGAAATAATGTAATTTGAGAACTCTATCATTGGTAAAGAGGAATTTCTATCTCCTTTATTTCTCATCATTTTGACATCATTTCATAATTTTTGTGTAAATATTCTACTTCTATTTCTATTTTTCAATACATTAATTATGTTTCATCATATAATTTTTCATGATGTTATTAAGTTTTGGTAACATCATGTGTGTGAGCATGAGGTTGTGACATGCATTTATTGTAATTGCAATAAAACAATAATTTGTCCATTATTTATTTGCTAATGTTTTGGTATAAAATTTTAGGCATTACACTCTATTTAGGGTTGATTCCACCAGTATATGTCAATTTTTATGATTATGATGAGTTTAGATTTGACCCTACACTTTTTTTTCTCCTACTCTTCTACTCATTTATTTTTCATCTACTTTTTTTATGAATATAGACTAGTGGTATTTAACAAGTTTACCTTAAAAGGAATATTTTTCAGTTGTTAAGGGACACTTTCTCCTAGATTAACTTACATAAATTTGTGTACAAGATGAAATAAATAAGTAATATATTAAGATTAAGATGTTATCTCTATATAATTTATCTACCTTTATCACTCATGGAAAGTTTCTTTAGATTCCTAAAGTGAACTTGAAAAATAATTTATAATTAATATTACCCAAGAATATTGGCATTGGTTGTTGTAATGTCATAAAATTATACCCTTATACAATTTCAGATTACACCAAGCTTCACCTTAGCTTAATAAGATGATGATGCAAATACCTGCCCGCCTTCTTAGCCTCTATTTTTACCCCTATGTTGTCATTTTCTATTGGTGGAGGATTTTTTGTCTGAGATGCTTCTGATCACACAAATGTCTACATGCCATGCAAATATCCTAATAGGATTCTCGGTCCTATAGCCTTTAGGATGTTACACTGTCATCTGCTTGTGAACTGTAACATCTCTATAGTCACAGGTGTGCCCGAAAACAACTCTCTCGCATTCAATTTCTCATTTTGAATTGATATTTCTCAATGAATTTCTCTTCCTTTTGGCTTCACCAAGCTTGGTGGAGCGAGGGTAACATTTCCTTTATTGCATTTATCATTCTTATTGAATAGTATATTGTTATCTTTCATGTTCTACTTTCTTGTCTTTTTATTTCATTATCTTTCTATCTTGTTGTCTATTTGGTTATCTATGGAGTGGAAACACCAAAGTGGGGGTTTGACCAAGGCAAGCCCCAAAAATAGCCCCAACACTTTTTTTGTTTCCATGTGTGTAGCTTGTCCATGAGGAGATTTGTAGGAGGCTTCATAGTTAGACCACCCATGAGTTAAGCCCTTTTCTTCTAGTACTCATCATTTCAATCAATACTTTATTTACTTGTTATTTAATATTCTTGTTGTTGTTCTTTTATCACATTTATAGCATTAAGTTTAGTCCAGTTAAACTATTAGACTTTATATTATAAGTAGTTAGCAAACCCTAAGTGTTTGTAGTGGCTGAATATATCTCTGGTCTATATGAGATGTCAACACACCATGTAGATGCTAGTGTGCCATGTTGTCATCCTTAGTCAATGCTTTTATCATATAGATGAGAGTGTATCTATTTGTATCTCGAGACCTCTAATGTCTATTCACTCAACTTCTGAATTTCCCTTTCCATAAATAATCATAAAACCCAAAAACATTGTGTAAACTCTCCCTTAGTCATCTTTTGTCACTTGAGATTTTTTCCCTAAGGTAATAGTGATCTATTCACTCCCTATAGACTCTTCCCTATCCTAGAGACTTGGGAGTAGCATATCCTCTCCATTACATTTTGGTAAACATGATGTGAGCTTTCTTCCTCCTTGTCTTTGTCTCAAAAAATTTCTTCTATTATATTAGGACATGTAGTTGGTAGCATGTTGTGATACTCTTTATGAGCTTTACAACCCAATCGACTATCTCTAGACACATAGTAAGAAGAAGCTATCAAAATATAGATTTGGTATCTAGAAGGTTTAGTTCTCCTTGATCCAAACCGAATTTTGAATAATACACTATAGGACTCACTCTGAATTCTTCCCACCTCACCATGAAGTGTTAACCCATACCCCTCTAGCCTCTCCTTCAAAATATTCCACTTCCTTAGAGGAGGAAGTCACTCTTAGAGTTCTTATGGAGCAAATTCACTCTTTGGAATTGAGGCACGAAGAGCTTGCAAAATTCTTATTGATAGAAGATTCTTATGCCTAAGTTTCTCCCCTTGTCGATGGTCTAAGGAAATAATTAATGAATGATTGAAGGGGCTTAGAGTTACTTCATGGCATAGAAAATATTGTGTAAACCCATGTCCCATCTTACACCTCCATTGTGGATAACACCAAAGATGTCCAATCAAAGATTGCTGGCCAACGACTAAATATCCCAATACTTGGAGTGTCAATTTTCATGGCTAACATAGGTTCCTCGATCAATACAGCTAACACCACCACTGCACATGAGGATATCCCTATGGTTAGGGTGAATTGAGTCCCTCTGGGTTTCCAGGGCTTTACATCTGGGACTCAGAAAGTATCTGCCTCTTTTGTTGGTGTTGGTGCCTTTGCTAGTGTTGGTGCCTCTGCTAGTGTCGGTGTTGGTGCTTCTACTAGCACTGGTTATGGTACTAGTTTTGGCATTGGTGTAGATGCCTCTACTAGTGTTGGTCCCTCCAATTATGTTGGTTCTTCTGCTAGTGTTGGTGCTTCTACAAGTGGCTCTCCTAGTCACACTTTTTCTATAGACTTCGTCATTAATGCTATCTTGCAGAACATGGGATAGATGTGATATCAGGTGGAAAGATTGGCTAGATCATCTGCTTAGCTGATGTTCGAGCCTTTTTGGTGTTGTATTCCTTTACATATTGAATCCAAAAAAAAAGGGGGAAAGAGGATTTCCTAAGGGCTCCTACGGTTTTTCACCTAGGAGCTGGTGAGTGGAATCCTTTTCGCACCCAAGTATTCTTGCAGGTTTATTCAAGATTAGGGGTTTGAATCGGTGTAATGTGTGTGCCTAAGTGCTACAAAGTAATGAAATGAAATAAGTATGAAATATAAACTAATATAATGCAAATGTATTGATTCTGATTGGGACACTTATGCCAAGTTGGGCAACTTAGTACTACTTTGGGGAAACTTTGCAAGAAAAGGTTTCGAGAAAATGGGTATCCAAGAACACAAAAACCACTTTTCAGGCCTAGCAGTGTGACTAATTCACCAATGAAGGTGACTTAGTCCACTTGGAGATTTCAAGAATCTCGAGGCAAGAATCTGTAGCTACCCACTTGTACTTCTATTTCTAGCACAAACTTGTGCCCAAATCTCCAGATATTGACCTGCAAGTTGTCTTCAAGCTCCTTTTAGGGTTTGTTAACTTGGAATGATGTGGATGTAATGATGACACCTTTTTAGCACCTTACTCTTTGACTAATCTGCATACAAACCTATAAGCACACATCAAAATAGGGGAAAAAGGTTATGGTTAGATAATAGGGGTTTGCCTTAGTCAAATCCCATGTTGGTAATCAAACCCAAGATAATGAAATAGAATGAAAAAGGAAAGATGATTGAATAAAATGCAAGTACAACAACTCACCAAGCCCTTGTTGATGAAGACTGATGATATGCAAGTGATTAGCTCCAATGGATGTTGTTTGAAGTGCTTAATGCTTGATGCTTTCTTGAGAAGATTGATTGCTTGATTGCTTATGAAGATGGAGGAGGTGGAAATGAGCAGAAAAACCCTTATTTATACATGTGATGACCTAATTCCCTGAAAAATAACACATCGCAGGCTGACATTAAGGTTTAGGAGATAAAATACCACTAGAAATTAAGATTAAATTTAATTTTTATGCCAAATGGGACTAAGTTGCCTAAGGTGGCGACTTAGTCCACTTGGAAAAATTCAAGTGGATGTCAAGAATTAAAGGGTGGTTAATGATGTTTAACGATATTGTCTCTCAAAACACACTTAAGTAGGACCTATAAGTGCACTAAGGGGCCACTTTATTATAAGAAAGGGTTAATTCAGTGATGAAAAGCCTAGGAAAGTGTGAGGATTGGTTACAACACCTTACAACACTTTGAAATAAGGCTTGAAAAGGAGTTATTTAGATGAATTATTATAGAAAGTCCTAGAAAAGTGTTACAACAATTCACAACACCTTTATAAAACATAATTAGGTTTTTGTTGATTTTCAAGAATTCAAGGCCTAATGTGAATGTGTTGACCACATTACAACATTAAATCTAAGCAATATCAGGCCAAAATCCATTGGAAAAGGCCCAAATGAGTGAAAAGTGTCAAGGCTACACTTTTTTGAGACATATTTATCCCCCACTTTAGTGAGAGGATGAACTTTCTTCAAAATCACACTAAAGTAGCCAAGACATGCATATCGCTCGAGAGGGATCCAAATGCACTCATTCTAGTAAGATGAGATGACTATAATCAAGAGGGATGATCAAGATCCCATGGAAAACCAAACTTTAGTACAAAAGATCACACAAGGGAGTGATGTGAAAGAGTGAAGAGAGAGGGAAAGTCGGATCAAGATTCAACCATTTGTCCAGCTATTTGTGGATTAGATCTAGGTTGTTTATCTGAAAAGAAGTGTACTCACTCTGGGGTGATGAAAATTTTGGTTGTTTGTCAAGTGAGAAGGCCCAAAACGGTGAGAAACATACACTCATGGCTGGTATGCACTCACACACACACGCGCGGCTATGGGGAAAGTCGTGCCACTGGTTGGGCTTCCCGCTGAACCATACCAAAGTTATACCTCTTGATAAATTTGATAAGGCACCACAAAAGACAAGGTTTTTGAGGTTCATAAGGCAAGTAAAGATTTGTATGCTTGGAACTCATGAACAAGTGCAAGATGGAACCATAGGCATGCAAGTTGTGTTATGCAAGGTGGCATGTAACATGTAAAATGAAAAAGGATGTTGAAAGGAGTCTTTTTTAGTTCATGTGAGGTCCTTAACTTAGGGAATATTGTGTCTAATGTCTCCAAGAGAGGAAAAATCAAAGAATAGAAAATTCACAACTTAAGGGATGCAGTGTGTTGCATCGGGCCACTAAGAGGAATTTAATATGCTTAGATAGATCAATTTCATGAAGGATGTTACCCCCAATTTCATCCACAAAGTGACAAACACATCACATGAAGTAATAAGGCTGCACTAAGAACCAAGGAAAAGGAAAGAGAAAAATGCAAAAATAAATAATGCTAGTGTATGCCCCCACTTTAAAGGAATTGCTACACACTGGTTTGTGAGAAATTGCTTTAAAGTAGGAAAATGAGAAATGTAAAAAGAAAGGAAGGACATGAGAGCCAACTTGGAAAGCCCTATGCCATGTGATATGTTTCCAAGTAAGGCTACGCCATGCAAAGGAAGAAGAAAAAAGAAAGGGAAAGGGGTTGCCCCAAAAATGAAAAACAGCAAACACATAAGGGATCTATGGATTTGGGGTCAGTATGTTCATTTCTGTAATATTTTTTTAGAGAGCTCGGGACTGTCATCATCTCCCCAAATACATAGGACTAGAAGAAGGACACAGCAAGAGTGAAAACAAAGAAAAAGAAAGATCATTTTGGGTCAACATGGAAGAGACATAGGATGTCTTGACGCTTTGCATCGTACCCAAAAGGACAACAAAAGAAAAAGAAAAAGAGAAATGAAAATAGCCTTTTGGGTTAGCATGAAGGAGACATTACAGTCTCAATGCCTTGCATCATCCCCAAAAGGAAGACAAAAGTAAAAGAAAAAGAAAAGGGCCTTTTGGGTTAACATGAAGGAGACATTATGGTCTCAATGCCTTGAATCATTCCCAAAAGGAAGACAAAAGAAAAAGAAAAGGAAAATGGCCTTTTGGGTCAACATGAAGGAGATATTACAGTCTCAATGCCTTGCATCATCCCCAAAAGGAAGACAGAAAGAAAAAGA
The DNA here is from genome assembly GCA_007115665.2 of Sequoiadendron giganteum. Lineage (NCBI taxonomy): Eukaryota > Viridiplantae > Streptophyta > Pinopsida > Cupressales > Cupressaceae > Sequoiadendron > Sequoiadendron giganteum. The sequence continues at coordinate 821,518,218 of CM021101.1, forward strand.
AAAAGAGAGGAGCCTTTTGGGTCAACATGAAGGAGACATTGTGGTCTCAATGCCTTGCATCATCCCCAAAAGGAAGATGAAAATAAAAGTGAAATAAAAGTCACAACATAGAAAAGAATGAAGGGACAAATAGAAGTGTAAGAGAGGGGGAACCACTACAAGGCCCCAGGTCACGAAAGGCCGAGATCAGCATGGCTTCCTTAACTTACCTCAAATTGCAAGGGTGTTAGTATAGATGGGATGATAATGATGAGGACTATAGGGTCCTTCGATCACTCTGCAAGCCCGAGGGTTGAAAGGATACTAGACGAGTTGGTTTTTAGGGTCAACTTTGTGTCTTGAATAGCTCTTTGTTAGAGGATAGAAGCGTGGTTTTGGGATGACAACACAACGCGTTGGCATCTCTCAGGTGCGCTAACATTCATATAACTAGAAAACCAAGGAGACAAGGTCTAACCTCTAAAAGATGGACTAACAACCTAGTTTAAGAACTTCTAAAGGTGTAAAATAAGACCATGAAATATGAAACATAAAGATGAACATGATAAAGAAATTAGATTACCGCAAGGGTGATGAAGATGATCTCACAAAAAAATCCTTTCTCTAGCTTGCTCCAAGATCTCTCCACCTACACACAAAAAAGAGGGAAAATGTTGGGGGGTTGTATAGGGGTCTATCTCAGTCAGACCCCCATTTTGTTGTTTCCACCTCCATGGACAACCAAGATTGCAATGATGTAGAAATAAAGTGATAAAGATAGAATACAAGGAAAGTAGACCAAAAACACTACAAAATAGTTCGTTCTTACTCAACCAAACAATAGAGAAGATGAGAGGAGCTTACCACCTCCATCCAAAGTTCTCAAGGCTAGTGGAGGAGAAAAATGAGAGGAACTCAAGCCTATCCTAAAATGGATTTGTCCTGCACTTGCTCTATCGAAGTGATGGAGTGATAGATTGCTACTATGAAGTGTGAAATGTTGCTACAAAGCTTGGAGTGAATGCTCAAAGTGTGGAGAGATTGTGTGAACTATTGAAGAAGATTTCTAGAGATGAAAATGGATGAGTGGATGAATGAATGAAGAATATGAAGAAGGAATGGAAGAAAATGGCCATATTCAGGTCAACCAACTGAAGAGAGGAATTACACTTTGACCTCCAATAGGAAGTGTAACATTTCTGGAGAGTGCAGCCGCAGGAATCTTCTAGGGATGTAAGCATGTTGTGTGGACATCTATGTGTCGTGTGGGAATCCCTGATAGAAATGCCTCCATCGACACACAAAATGGGTGCCGAGTTTGATGTGAACATCGGGCTTATGTGGAATTAAGCCTCCAAGTTTAGTTTTCTAAAGTGTAAAGTGATGAGAGGGGAATTTGTGTTAGGGGTGCAAATTCACTCCTATACATTTTTCGCCCACTTTAGCGAGCATGAATACTGGTGAATGGTTTGGTAAAGTAGATCGAAGAAGAAATAAGGTTAGAGATGTATACCTATACTAATTAGGAAGCAGATCACAGTCTGGAAAACCCAAAAGTGCAGGAAAGGGCTTCATAGTTGTGTAACACTATAAGGTTGAGAAATGAAAGCATCTCACAAGCCTACGGGCCTGCAAGGGAGGTATCCACCAAGAACTCTCACATGAAGGAAACTAGAAAATAACCTTACAAACCCATAGATTTACAAGGGAGATAACTCCCAAGAAATCTCACATGAAGGAGATCGAGTAGAGGGGACTCCGCAGAGTCAAGGACAATGACATGTTTACTCGTAGATAGAACATGTCAGGAAGCGGCCGCACCGGCTAATGAATGGATAGTCATGTAGACCATCACCAAGTTGGAAGACTTTAAAAGAGGTCCCTTGGGAACCCTTCAAAAGGAAGAGGGGTCCACTCAAGGGACATGTTGTTTGAAAGGTAAGGTCTAGTCGGGTTTCCCCCAAGCTAGATGCAAGGACATGAAGTAGGTCTAGTTGGGCTACCCTTGGTTGAGATGTGAAGATATAAGACTGGTCTAGTTGAGCTACCTCTGAGCTAGATGCCATAGAACTCATTAGAAATATAAACTTTTGAAGAGGTCCCTCAGGAACTCGACATGAAGAAAGGGGGTCCACTCAAGGGATGCACTATTCAAAAGCCAACACCTTCTTTCTCGAATTAATTTTATCATCAAGGAATCCTTTCGAAAGATGTTCACTTCATCAAGGAATTCGAAAGGAAGGATATGCCCCCATAGGAGGGAAAAATCAAAGGTTTTCTCACTTCAGAGGAAGGTTTCCAAGTCCTTTCCTTACGAACCCATGATGAAGGAAACATGTTTTGTTAGGGTTTCAATTCGAGAATGCAGTTCTAACAAAGAAGCATGTGGAGGGGTCTTTGAGAAAAGATTCATTTGGAAATGAATTCATTTTTTAAAGACCATGTAATGTAGAATTGGTGTTGTCACACGTGAAAGGGACAACTCAAACAAATAAGGGAGAAAGATAAAGAGAAAGCAAAAGAAAGGGAACATGAACAAAGGGCACAAGGGGATCTGATTTCACGGGGTCAGAAATGCCTTTATTTATATATACGTAACCATGGTGAGAGGTGAAAGATCATCAATCCCTAATTAGATCAAGAAGAATTCATAGAAAAAAAGTAAAAATAAAAATTGGGTCAACCTGGAAGGGAGCCTAAATTCCCCCAATGCTTTGCATCATCCCCAATTTATCGAAAGTCAATCACAAACATGGAAGAGTGATGATACACATAGAAGAAGGTTTAAAACATAAAAACCACGCCTATATCCAAGAACCAACAGGGATTACGAGGGTCATCCAGGCACATATAGCATGATCATGGGGGAACACATCACAAAACACACAGACATCTAATCTAAAGATCAAGAATAGGGTCTCCCCCTAACACTAGTCAACAAAGAGGTCATAAAATTACCACTCTAGATCATCGTAGGGGGTAGGATGATGAGCTTGTAATGGTGTAATGTAAAGGGAAGGAGATTCTGATCCTCCCACAACAAGGGCTAAGGCAGAGGACGTGTGAGGTCTCTGTCACTTAACTCTTGTGGGTCTAAGGTCAACGATCTTGCAAATATCATTGACAAGGTCAAAACTTCATCCACCGAGTTAAACATACACTTTATGGGAGTTCCATATTTCATCTCAGTAGATGGGGGAGTTTACACCCAAGGTTGACCACTAGGCTCACTGAGGGATTCAAGAGCGGTGACAAACTCGGGAGAGGTTGGGACTAGTTTCCTCACTAGGATAGAGCACGTCAACATGAGATCACCTTTTGGGGAAGGTGGGATCTTCCTACATCCTTTGTTGCTAGAGGGACCATTCTCTACCTTTTCCTTCATCGGAGGAGGTGAAATCCCCATAGACGAAGCGAGATGGCTAGAGGGAGAGGAGGAAAGAATCGCAGTAGATACAACAGAAGTGTAAATCATATCTACGAGTTTCAGAAAAGGAAAGATATCTAGAACAAATTTCAACAAAGGCAACTTCATGGAAGGAGTGATGAACACCGGCAAATTTCCTGGCACATTTGGACTTGCAGCGGAAGTCGAAAGAGACATAGAGCTAGTTTGGACAAAAGAAAAAGGGAGCAGAGAGGAGGATGCATCAAGAGGTCCCGATATAGGAGCAGTCATCTCCTCTTCTTTCTTTTGTAAGGAAGCTTGCTTGACTAGAAGAGAATTTTTTCGGTGTTTGCGCTCATGCGTAAGGCTGTTTCTGTGACTCTGAGACCTAGATGCTAGGTTTTGTGAAGGAAAAAAGGGCTCCTACTTAGCCATGGGAGTGTCCTCCATATCTATTTTTAGTGGATGGATAGACTCCTGGATGAGAGCAGGAGGAGCAGGTTGAAAGACGACAGAAGGAATCGACTCTAGCGCCTCGACAATTGGCCTCTTCCCCTTCATTGTTTTAGGAGTAAAAAAAGTAGGTGGATGCAAAGGCTAGGACAAAGAGGACTCTCCATGAGGGGCTTTCTATCTACCATACCAAATGGGCCTAGGCTCTATGGGAAAGATGGGATGCTCAAAAATAGGACGCTTGGCTTTTCACCAGGAAGGCACCATGGGATTCTCTCACAAGCGTGAGATAGAAGTACATGGTACCACAACAGGGTGAGAGGAAGTATCAGGCAGAGCAGTGGAAGAGGAAGAAGGAGGATCTTAGGATTTCTTCTCTTCTTCTCTTCTGCGTGCCTTGGCGGCATCACTATCAAATTTTAGACCAGCCCTATGTGAAATAGCATAAGGCAAAGGAGGGTATCTTACTTTCGGCCTAGAGCGCCCCTTCTTATAATTTTGATATGTGCGATACAAGAGGTCCTTCTTGGGTGGGATAGGACCAATAGGTGAAGACCAAAAGTAATCTAAGGTATAGATACCATATGCAACCAATGGTCTATAACTGGTGTCATGGCCAATGTGTACTGAACCTCCATGAATGAATTTCAGACACTTGTGCACAACTAAGGGAATTGCATTCATAGCTACTAGCCAGGGGATACCTAGCTTCACTCTGAAGAGTTCAAACCCCAGGATGATGTCAAACTTAAGGTTGATAGATTTAGGTCCAACGAGGATCGATAGGACAATACTCCTTATAGGAGGTATGAAAATTTCATCGTGTGTGTGAGCAATACTTTTAGGCGCATCATATCCATCCTTGTGCAAGAATTTGATTAACATGATCTCCTTAGTTATGATATTCACTTGAGATGTTGGATCGATGAGAACACCTACTACGGTATTTACATTTATCCTCACAAGAATGTAAAGAGGAGATGGTTCCCTATTAAAGCCTATTTGCAAGTCCTATGAAGTAAAGGTTATGCTAGTACCACCACTTATAGTATGCATAGAGGGAATAGGTTGGTTTAAGAAAGAGGCCATCATGCACATCGAACAATACTTTATAGAGCCTTCTAATTTTTACAAGATAAGATAGTGACCCAATTAAGGTTTTGTTGCATAACACTATTGGATCCAACTATGCCTACTGGGGATCGCAGGTTGGGTCGCAAGGTGAAAGCCTCACAACACTCACACCTACAACACTCCTAGGATATGAGGAAAGGAACTTTCAGTATCGCAAAATGGAACCAAAATGGTTCATGTCAGGTTCACCAAAAATGTAAGAGAGGGGGACCAACCATTGCAAAGCCCTAGGTCATGAAATGTCGAGAGCAGTATAGCTTCCCTAACTTACCTTAGTTTGCAAGGGTGTTAGGATAGAAGGGATGAGAATGATGAGGACTATAGGGTCATTCGATCACTCTACAAGCCCGAGGGTTAAAAGGAGACTAGATGAGTCAGTTTTCAGGGTCAACTCTGTGTCTCAGATAGCTCTTTGTCAAATGATAGAAGCATAGTTTTGGGATGAAAATGTGGCACATTGGCATCTCTCCGATGCACTGGAATCCATACGGCCAGAAAACCAAGGAGACAAGGTTTAACCTCTAAAATATGGACTAACAGCCTAGTTTAAGAGCTTCTAAAGGTGTAAAATAAGACCATAAAATATGAAACATAAAGACAAACGTGATAAAGGAAGTAGATTACCACAAGGGTGACGAAGATGATCTCACACAACAATCCTTTCACTAGCTTGCTCCAAGATCTCTCCACCTACACATAGAAAAGAGGGAAAATGTTGGGGGGCTATATAGGGGCCTGGCTTCGCCAGACCCCCATTTTGGTGTTTCCACCTCCACAAACACTCAATATTGTAATGATATAGAAATAAAATGATAAAGATATAATACAAGCAAAGTAGACCAAAAACACTACAAAAAAGTACATGCTTACCCAACCAAACAACAAAGAAGATGAGAGGAGCTTACCACCTCCGTCCAAAGCACTAAAGGCTAGTGGAGGAGAAATATGAGATGAAATCAAGCGTCTATTATAATGAATTCATCCTACGTTTTATCTATCAAACTGTTGGAGTGATAGATTGCTGCTACAAAGCTTGGAGTGAATGCTCAAAGTGTGGAGATATTGTGTGAACTTGTGAAGAAGATGTATAGAGATGAAAATGGATAAAGGAATGGAAGAAAATGGCCATATTTAGGACAGCCAACCAAGAGAGGTGTTACACTTTGACCTCCAATAGAAAGTGTAATGATTCTATAGACTCCAGTCGTAGGAATCTACCAGGGATGTAAGAAAAAATTCTTCTGTGATAACATTCTCTCCACAGGTGGGATCTATTACTATCCCATTAGTGGGTTTGTCATAGATTTGGCTAGCTATGTAGAGAGGACCATCAGGAAGAATTTTAAGCATGTATTGAGGGGAAAAAGTAATATCAAGAGATGTTTAAGTTTGGCCCTTATTAGGGATAACATCTATCATGCCTACCATTTCATCCATAGGCTTGACATGGGCCGCATTCAGAAGAAGATCAAAATGTTCATCTTGTGTATCAACATTCATAACATCATTTTGTGGAGTTTCACTAGCTTTGACAAATGAAATATTATGCTTAGGCATAGGATTAGTGAAAATTTGTAAATTTTGGTTTGGGGGTGTGATAAAATTATTACCTTTATCATTAACACTAGCAATGGATAGACGAACCGAATCAATGAGCTCTTGAAAAGGTACTTAAGATGCTTACATTGGTTGGTGTCATGTCCATTTTTTCTATGAAAATAGATATAAGCATTAGAGTTAAAGGATGGAGGTAAAGGCTGATTAGGATAACGTGCATGGACAGTAGGTAAGGTAATCGTTTGTTGATGTAAAAGTTGGGTCATTATATTATGGAGGGTAAAAGTTTCATTTTGGATCTCCATAACTAAAAGGAATTGCGTCTTAACAACTGCAAATTGATTATTGACAAGCGAAGGGGTTAGTTGAGGAGGGTTGAATTGCAAAAACTCTTTATTTTTCTTTCGAAATGGCTAAGTGTTGGTTTGGTTGGTAGTGTCATATTTCTCAATTCGACTAGAAGTGGATCGTGTATCACGATTGCTAGTCGAACCCTAATAATCACAAAGTGTTGTGCATAAATGCATGAAGGAAATTTCATCATGGTGATTTTTTCCTGAAGGTGGGTTAGCAAGTTTTCAGTAAACATCTTTTGAAGATGTGTATCAGGGATTTTGACATCAATTCAGGAATAAAGCGACTAGTAACGTGAGATAAAGTATGTTATCTTTTCATCATTTTTTTTCTTACATCTCATTAAATCGGCCCAGGTATTTTTAGGAGTCATGCACTTGGAAATGGTTGATAAAATCAGCAAAAAGTTCATTGAATGATCAATTTGAATTGTTTGGTAAAGAAGAAAACCAATCCAAGGTAGTGTCTTTTAAGGTCCTAGGAAATAGTTTAGCTAGAAATTTACCATCAAGAGCAAAATCACTACACAAAGTAGTGTAAGATTTAATGTGGTTAGAAGGATCACCCTTCCCTCCATACTTCTCAAATCTAGGTATTTCTATTCCTTGTGGCATTGGGGTTTGCAATATTTTGAAGAAAAAGGGATTTATGTGAACATAGTATGTAGGTCAATCATTCTGGTTTTGGTTGATGGTAGAGATTTGTTGTTGCATGGATGAAACAGTGTGGAAAAGTTGTGTGATGAGAGGATCAGTATAAGTGGTGATGGGGTGAATATAGTGGTAGGGAAAGTGAAGGGGAAGAGGATAAAGAATGTGATGCCACACAGGAGGTAGGAATACTAGTAGGAATACCAAGGGAAGGAATCACATTACTAACTGGTTGCATTATAGTTATGACATTAGGGGAAACATAGGTAGGAATGGATGCTATTGTTGAGGGAGGAGGAGTTTGAGGTCCTCCTTGGCTAACTATAGGGATGGCTGGTTGGGAGACCCTAGATGTGGAAGGGATTTTTTTTTGATATATCTCAACTATTTTCTTCACAACATATAGACCTTTATCATTGTCAAGCATGCAATGTATATTCTCTATAGTGGGAATAGTAGTGGTGGAAATGTTTTCCAAGCTCACTTGATGTTGCAGGTTTGCTAGTCCTGCATGAATGTGAAATATATTTTTGTGTGGGCGATCATCAGGTTTATTTTCAACATGCATGTTTCTTGAATGCAAAGAGTTACCAAGGGTGGTTTCGAGGTCTAGTGTACTATTATCAATACTAGGAGTGGAAGTTCAAGATAACCCAAGATCTACAAAAAGTGTGTTGTTGCGAGATGCCATGAGTCTTGAACTTCTTCTCACCAAGGTATCAACAATAGGACACCAAACACTCATGCAAAGGATTCTAAAAGTAGGGTGGGTGAAAATGGAATGCAAACAAAGAACACTACAAAGCTTATAACTAAAATTATAGAAAATAAAACAAAAATGAAAAAACAAAAATTAGAAATGCAGAAACTGCTCTGAGAATGCTATAAATTATAGTGTAAAATATGCAGGTGGACTAAGTCATCCAGTGTGGCGAATTAGTCCCAACAGTGACTTTTTTGACACTTTTTAAAGGTTTTTAATAATTTTTCTGATTTTTAGGCTTTTCTAATGCAAATACAAAATGGAAATGTAGAAATTTGGTACTTTTTGAATGAAAATGCAATGCAAAATGCTATCTAATATGAAATTTTCACTAATGTACTTCTTAGAACCCTAGAATGCAAGACAATGCAAAACCCTAATGCAATGCAAGATTTTTCCTAGGTTGTAAATGCAAAATCAGAAGTGAAAAAGAAGTGTTCTAAGGATAGGCTCACCAAAATGAACCACAAAATAAAAGGGGAAAGAGGATTCCCTAAGGGCTCCTAGGGTTTTTCACCTAGGAGCTGGTGAGAGGAATCCTTTTCACACCCAAGTATTCTTGCAGGTTCATTCAAGATTAGGGGTTCGAATAGGTGTGATGTGTGTGCCTAATTTTTATATAATTTGAGATTTAAGATATTGAAATGTAAACTAATCTAATGAAAATGTATTGAATGAACTATGTAAAATGACCTAAGAATGACCTAAAATGCATGCAAACTCTAAAAAAACTAAAGGAGGGAGAAGTGGTGCACCTGGAAACTAAAGGTCGATGGAGAGGACTTCTAGAATCTTCTAGATTTTGTTATTGATGCTAAATGGGACACTTACACCAAGTTGGGCAACTTTGTCTTGCTTTGGTGAAAATTTGCCAGAACAGGTTTCAAGAAAATGGGTATCCAGAAACACAAAAACCACTTTTCAGGCTTGGTACTGGGACTAATTCACCAATGATGGTGATAGTCCACTAGGAGATTTTGAGAATCTTGAGGTAGGAATTTGTAGCTACCCACTTATACTTCTATTTCCAACAGAAACCAGTGTCCAAATCTTTAGATATTGACCTACAAGTTGTTTTCAAGCCCCTTTTAGGGTTTTTTGACTTGGAATGATGTGGATGGAATGATGACACCTTTTTAGCACCTCAATCTTTGACTAATCTAAATACAAACCTAAAAAGAACACATGCAAAGAGGGGAAAAAGGTTAGTGTTAGAGAATAGGGGTTTTCCTTAGTCAAACCCCATGTTGGTAATCAAACCCAACATAATAAAATAAAATGAAAGGGGAAAGATGATTGAATAACATGCAAGTACAACAAATCACCAAGCCCTTGCTGAAGAAGTCTGAAGATATGGAAGTGATCAACTCCAATAGATATTCTTTGAAGTGCTTAGTGCTTGAATGCTTGATGCTTGCTTGAGAAGATTGATTGCTTGATTGCTTGTGAAAATGGAAATGAGGAGAAAAAACCTTATTTATAAATGTGATGCCCTAATTCCCCAAAAACAATACATCACAGGATGACCTTAGGGTTTAGGAGATGAAATCTTGCTAAAAATATAGATTAAATTTTATTTTTATGCCAAATGGGACTAAGTCGCCCAAGGTGGCAACTTAGTCCACTTGGACAAATTCAAGTGGATCTCAAGAATTAAAGGGTGGTTAATGATGTTAAACAAAATTTTCTCCTAAAACACACTTAAGTAGGACCTATAAGTGCATTAAGGGGCTATTTTTGTCATAAGAAAGGGTTAATTTAGTGATGATGAGCCTAGGAAAGTGTGAGGATTGGTTACAACACCTTACAACACTTTGAAATAAGGCTTGAAAAGGGGTTATTTAGATGAATTATTGTAGAAAAGTCCTAGAAATGTGTTACAAGACTTCACAAAACCTTTATACATCATCATTAGGTTTTTGTTGATTTTCAAGCATTCAAGGCCTAATGTGATCGTGTTGGCCACATTACAACATTAAATCTAAGCAAAATAAGGCCCAAATGAGTGAAAAGTGTCAAGGCTACACTTTTTTTGTGACACATATATTTCTATTCTAAACACCCCCATCTTGTAAGGGGTGGAAATTCTTAAGTTTGAGAAGCATAGTGGATATGGGGACCCGCAAACTCACATCTCATCCTTTAATGCCATATGTACAAAGTTATTTCACCATGGTGCACTTTTGAAAAAACTATTCTCGTGTTCTCTTAAGGACATTGCTTTAAAGTGGTAATGCTCCTTGATAATTCTATCTTTTCATTTTATCAACTTTTATTTTAGTTCCTCCATCAATTCCAAGCTAACATTGGGCTAAAGGTCGTGTTTGTTGATCTAATCCAGTGCAAGTAGGAGCCTCATGAGAAGGTGACTGATTTTATAACTTACAATCAAACCCTCTTCTCTCAGATCTCATATGCCTTGCCTAAGTTTGATGTGTAAAGAGTGTTCATTGGAAACTTATAATAAGGATTGCAAGATAAGTTTCTTCTAATTAAATATCTATCCTTCACCCATTTGTGTGTCGCTCTATGTGGGTACCAAAAAATGGTTGCATAATATAGGGATCCATCCTCGTAGTCTCATTAGAATGTTCGATGACTCAGCTTCTGAAGTTCCCTTTCCATAAATAATCATAAAAGTGAAAAACATTGTGTAAACTCTCCCTTAGCCATATTTTATGATTTGAGCTTTTGTCCCTAAGGTAATAGAGAGATATTTTATCCCTTGTAAGAGAGTGGAACCAATCACTGCAAGGCCACAGGTCATGGAGGGCCGAGAGTAGCAGGCTGCCCTAAATTACCTCAGTTTAAGGGGAATGTTAGGAGATGGTGAGATGAGAATGATGAGGACTATAAGGTCCTTCAATCACCATGCAGACCTGAGATTCTAAAGGAGACTAGGTGAGTCAATTTTTAGGGCCAACTCTGTGTCTCAGATACCTCTCTGTTAGAGGACAAAAGCATGGTTCTGGGATGGTAGTGCGACACACTTGCATCTCTCAAGTGTGTTGGCATTCGTATGACCAGAGAACCAAGAAGACACGGTTTGACCACTAAAAAAAATCAACAGTCTAGTTACTAGTATCTAGGGGAACAAAATAACACTATGGAATAGGAAACATATAATTGAACATGATAAAACAAGTATATTACTGCAAGGGTGATGCAAACGATCTCACACAAAACATTTTTGACCAGCTCGCTCTGAGATATCTCCACCTACACATAGAAAAGAGGGAAAATGTTGGGGGGATATTTAGGGGTTTGCCTAAGTCAGGCCCCTATTTTGGTGTTTCCACCTCCATGGACAACCAAGTTTGCAACGATGTAGAAATAATATGATAAAGAAGGAAATACAAGCAAGTACACAAAACACTACAAAACAGTAATGTGATAACTGAACCAAGTAATAGAGAGGATGAGTGAGGAGCTTACCACCTCCACCCAAAGTGCTCAAGGCTAGTGGGGGGAGGAAATGAGAGGAACTCAAGCCTCTTCTACAATGGTGTTGTCCTATGATTGCTCTATTTAAGTGATGGAGTGATGGACTTGCTGCTATGGAGTGTAAAATGATGCTTCAATGCTTGAAATGAATGCTAAGAACTTGTTAATGAGTGTGTAGAGATCAACTAGAGATCAACTAGCCTTAAAATTAATGAATGAGAGTTGAATATGAAGAAGAGAGGTGAATAACTAGTCATATTCAGGTTGGCTAGCTGAAGGGAGGTGTTACAATTTGACTTCCAATAGGAAGTATAATTCCTATGTAGACTCTAACTATAGGAATATTCTAGGGATGTCTGCAAATCTCACGGGAATGCTCGACAATAACTCCCCTACAGACACTCAAAACAAGCACTAAGTGGAATGAGAAGAATGGGCTTATATTGAATTAAGCCTCTGAATTTCATTTTCTAAAGTGGAGGAGGTCAAAGAGGGGAATTTGCATTAGGGGTGAAAATTGGCTCCTATACATTTTCCCCCCACTTTAGCAAGCACGAGTATTGATGAGTGCTTGGGTAAAGTAGATCGAAGAAGTAGTAGGGTTATAGATGTATACCTGAATCACCGTGGAAGCAGATTAGGGTCTGGCGAACCCAAGAGTGTAGGACAAGAAAAGGACTTCATAGGTCCATGAAACTATGAAGCTGAAGAAAGAAAGCGCCTTACAAGCCCATGAACCTACAAGGAAGGTATCATCCACTCAAATGAACCAAACCAAGGAAAACACCTTATATACCCACAAACCTACAAGGAAGGTATCCCCCAAAAACTCTCGCATGAGGGTGAATGAGAAAAGCGAACTCTGTAGAGTCAGAAAGTGGTGACATGTTCACCCACAGATATAACATGTTAGGAAGTGGCCACATAGGCCATTAAGTGGATAGTCATATAGACTATCATCAAGTTGGAAGAATTTCAAAGGGGCCCCTTAGGAACCCTTGAAAAGGAAGAGGGGTCCACTCAAGGGATGCACTATTTGAAAGAAAGGTCTAGTTGGGTTGCCCCCAAGCTAGACGTGAAGATGCACGATAGGTCTAGTTAGGTTGCCTTTGATCTAGACACAAAGGTAAATAGGTCTAGTTGGGTTGCCCCTAAGCTAGATGTCAAGATGTAAAGACTTTTAAAGGGATCCCATGGGAACCCTAATGTGAAAAGGAAAGGGTCCACTCAAGGGATGCACTGTTCAAAAGCTGGTGCCTTCTTTCTTGAATCAATTCATTTTCAAGGGATCCTTTTGAAAGATGTTCACTTTATCAAGGAATTTGAAAGGAAGGATATGACCCCATGCAGGGGGAAGATCAAAGGTATTCCTACTTCAAAGGAAAGTTCCCAAGTCCTTTCTTTGTGAACTCGTGATGAAGGAAACTGGTTTCTTTAGGGTTTCAAGTCGAGAATGCAATTCTAGGAAAGAAGTGTGTGAAGGATCTTGAGAAAAGATTCATTAGCAATGAATGAATTTCCTAAAGATCCAATTAATGTAGAAATGGAATTTTCACACATGAGAGGGAAAACTCAAGCAAAGAAGAGAGAAATATAAAAATAAAGAAAAAGGAAAGAGAATAAAAACAAAGGGCACATGGGGATATGATTTCACAGGGTTAAATTTGTGCTTGCTTGTATAAATAGTAGGTAATTGTGATGCAAGGGAAAAATATCATCAATCCCCAACCAAATCAAGAAGAATACACAAAAGACAAAGTAAAAATAAAAAATTGGGTCAACATGGAAGGAAGCGTAAATGCTCCTAATGCCTTGCATCATCCCTAGTTTGTCAAAATTCAGTCACAATCATGGAAAAATGATGATACAAATAGAAGAAGGTTTACAACACAAACACCACACCTATATCCAAGCACCAACATAGGTGACAAGGGTCATCTAGGCACATATAGCATGATCATGGGAGAACACACACACATCTAATATAAAGATAAAGAAGGGATATCCCTATTGGAAACAAGATACATTGAGAGGTGGGGTGAATCAGTTTTGTGAAAAAATTAACTTTATAAACCTTTATCTTCAAAGCATTAATAATATTCAACCATAATGCATAAACATGAAGCAAATGAACACAACACCATAACAAAAGGATTTTTACGTGGAAACCCTATTAGGGGAAAAGCCATGGTGGATGGAAAATCCACAATTTAATCTAAGTATACTCAAATAAAGTTTACAATAAGGGGAATTCACTTGCATTCAGGTACACTGCCTAGAGCTCACTGCTCAAAGGGAAGGCTCACTGCCTTACAAAAAAATAGATTAAAACCATCTGAGAGTTTGAACTGACAAAATAGCATCTAAATATGCCTGATTACAGTTCCGGTGAGGCACAATAGTTGATCTATTGTTCTACAGACTGATTTTGCACTTCTACTATGTTCTGCTCACATTCGCAACACAAATTCTCTATGTGCAAGTGAAACTGTGCATTATCGCTCTTCTGCTCTACTCTAACTCACAATTCATATCAACACACACTTCATACTTCATACAAAATGATATGGATGAACTTATATATATATTCGCAACTTAGAATTCAATTACACTTTGTCGACTTCAATAGAACAAAGGAATATTTACATCTGTCGGCTCAAATCATGAATAATATGCAATGCTTATCCACAATGGTTGGCCACAACTTAGCTAGGACCCAAAAAAAGATGTACAAACACAAAAATAATTAACCAATTACTTTCCATACATCCGCAACATGATATATTGATGAAGTTGGCTTCAATATTGGTAAAACAAAGAATTAGCTAACCGGATCTTCAAATTCCACACAAAACGATACGAGCCACTGCACTTCAATAGTAAAAGAGATAGTATACCTAATTTTTTTTTTTGAGATGCACAACACAAAAAAATAACATAAAATTTCCATACAGATCGATGAACACTGAACTACCAGATACTATGTTCTTCCTTGTCAATCTTCAATCTATCTGTCGGTATGATCGAAAGATGATGTGGATATTTGATCATCGATTAGATTTTCCATCAATGAAAACATCAGATGATACAAGCAATTTATCTTATCAACAATCTCCCCCTTTGGCATTGATGACAACACTTAGTGAAAAATGACTAAGTGTCAGATCAGTACCAAGATAAACTGCACTGCCATCCTCAAAATTCCAAAAATACATTCTCCCCCTGAGATATAGTTTTAAATCCACTATTCTCCCCCTTTGACATCAATGGAAAAGGTAGGTATGCACATATCAATAATGGATCAATCAATCAAAATTGTTTTACAAAAATGCTTCTTTAACTTACATAAGCTGGAAAATGTCTGCAAAATCTTTCTTCAACTGGATCAAATTTGCATCCCATACTCTTTTGAGACTTTCCATGATTGTTATGTGACCAAAGATCATGTACGATTGGGTCTCTGCAGATTCCAAGTTGGCTAGCTCACCAACTGCCATAGTGTCTTCTCCTTCCTTTAGAGTGCTTGACATTATCTCAATTTTTGGACCAATTATGCCTCTGAGTTCACATGCTCTAGCAACAATCTTATCATTCTCATGCTTTAGAATTTTTATTTTGACAAGAAAATACATCACTTCACCTTCTATCTTCCCAATACCACCAATTAGAGGATCAAATGCTTCAGAAATAGTACTTAACTATTTTTCCAGATCCTTAACCTTTTTCTCATTAGCTTTAGTAAATCTTGAAAAAGAAAAACATGATTTGTAGATCTTTCCACTTTCCAAAAAATAATTCTACACATTCTTTAAACATGTGGCTAAAACATATTTATCTTTAACAATCATTCTTTTCAATCCATTAAACCTTTTAACATCAAACTCTTTCCGCACTTTCACCATAGCTGATTTTTTGAGTGACTCAAAGTGAGTACTCATAGAGTTGATAAGCTTTTTCAATTCATTGGAGGAGGAACCATTTGAATCTTTCACATAAGATGGCATTATCTTTTCCAATACTCCAAATGCAAGATTTAGTAGTTCACTATCTTGAATATGTGACTTCAGTAGCTCTTCTTTGGCTTTTGCTTGAGCAAATGAAGCTACTTTCATCTTCTGGATTGCGCTCAAAGTAGACAAGTCATTGGGACCTTCAATCAATTCCAAATCCAACTCTTCTTTCTATTCAACCAAAAATTTCTCCACTGCCTTAGTAGTGTCTCTTGCCTCAACTGGGATTGCTTTTACATCATCTTTCTTCTCTTCAACTATTACTTCCATAGTTGTAGGGTCTGGTTTGTCTTTAGGTATCTCTAATTTCTCAACTGATACATTTTCAGGTATCTCAACTTCCATAGGAATTTCTGAGTTGTCCTCTATAGGAGGAATCTATGAATCCTCAACTATGTCAAAATTTTATTCTTTTGTTTCCTTTATCAGACCAGATGGGGTATCTTCAAGATGTGTTTCCTCAACTACAACGTTAATTTTTTCATTTAACAGTATCTCCCTTAGGATTTTCTTAGTTTCTTTTGTAACTTCATCGGTTAGAACGATCATGAGCTTATTTACCCTTGTTTTTATTTTAAATTTCCTTTCGACTTTATTCAAGAGTGCCTGCATATCATCCATAGTCATTACCGGATACAATTCTACAAGAATCCTTTCTCTCATTTATTTTCTTCTATTCTAGCATTAAGTCTCCTCATTTCCAAAATGGCATATAGACTTTTGGGCAAGTTAGGCATAATTTCAATCAAAAATTTATTGGAAAAATTCATATGTTTTATTGTTGCTTCTTCAAGAATTCTCTTATTAGATTCACCAAAAGACTCATACCATTTACAGAGTGGCTTGAGATTTCCATCCTTAACTAAAGCCTTTTCAACTTCTTCTACTAACATACCTAAATTGTCCATTTTAGTCTTCTTCTTTGCTTGAGCATCTTTACCAGAGGGTTTTTCTTTCATAATAGTTGCTGCCATGGTGCCTTGATGCTTGATTTATTTGAAACCTTCATCAGAATCAGTTTCATCATCATCATAAACAACCATATAGATTCTTTTTCTCTTATCTTTCTTCCTCTTACCTTCTTTGTTAGATCCCTTGGATTTAGTTTTCACAGGGATTGATGTTTCTGCAGGGGCTGAATGGGATGTAGAGCTTCTAGTTGTTCTAGCTCAGGTAGATGATGCTACTGGACCAACTGATTCACTTTTTTCTACCTCCTTAGCTGCTTGTTTTGCTACTTCAGATTCTTCCCTTTTCTTTCTAGCTTCTTTCAATTTCTCGGCGGCTATGCCCAAACTTTCTGCAAGAACTTCTACCTCTTTTCTAACTCTTTTAGTTACCATAGGTTTCCTGAGCTCGTTGTGAACTTATATGTCCTTTTTAGCATAGTTACCGAACCTTTCTTCTGTTGAATTTAGAGGTTTACTTAGCAAGTGTTGTGCATACATATCCAAATTTTTTTCTTGAACTTCATACCCCATAGGCATGATCTAGATTATTTTGGGATCAACAAGTTCCATCATACACTGATCAACATCTACCATGAAGGAAATTGAATCCTTGTACTTCTCTACAATAAAGGTGGGAATCCTCTCTCTAGATTTCATTAGTTTGAAAACTTTTAAACTATCCCTAGATAGTAGCATTCTTTGTTTTAGAATCTACATATTTGTGAATGAGATGTCTAATTTGAGTAGCTACTAGTATGTCTTTTTGCTAGTGAATCTTTCCAAATCCTGAAACTTCACCCATGAAATAAAAGAATAAGTAGAAAAGAAAGTTACCATACTTGAAATATTTTTTTTTATCTTTCCTAATATTCACAAGATTTTCCATTAGCTGACTCCTCAACAGTTCACAAAGATCATAATCTGCATTTTGTTTCACCATCTGATAGGTGGCATAAATTGTTGTACTGGACACATAGTTGTCTTGACTGGAATGATAAATATTGTAGCCAATAACCATAGATTCAAATTTGACATCTATATCAATAATGTTATCAATTTTCATTGCTTTTTAGTCATACGTAGAACCTGTAGCATCAATGATGGTTTGATTTTTCATAGATTTGAAAATTGGTAGTCCACGAAAAGAATTTAAACTTGTTACAACATTGATAGCCTCCTTGGTGATTTTGAATGGTATGCTTAACCACATGAGCTCATCATGGACTTGAATTAGAACATAATGAACCCATTCCAACTCTTCAAAGATGAGAAATTTGACAATCTATGTAAATTTATTTATTTCTAGGATTTTATGTTCCCGCTTTACACAAAAATATTCACCTATGATGTGATTATTGTACAAATTCAAAAATTATGAACTTCCTAGTTCCTCAATATTCATGTGAATAAAAACCCTAATATCCTATGTATGTAATACTCTGTGTGGAACAAACTAAAAAATGCTTCTAATGGATCGGTCTCAAGAGACTTGTAAGGATGCCATTTAAATTTGGGATGAGGTCTGTCCTTGACTTTAACTACCAGAGGAGTGTTCATTTTGACCAAATCACAAATTCATAGAGTTTTCTGATAAATACCTTTTTTTCGCCGGATCATAATTTGATTGCTGAATCACTTCCACACTTGATTTCGCCTCAAATCACCAAAGTTTTCGTTAGAGCTCTTCAAACTTCTTTTCTCCAAAATACAAAGTGACAAATGAAGAATAGAAATGACTTTTTATCACTTGCATATCTAACCCTTTTGTTGCAATAAATTCTTTAACCCTAATCCATCTGGTTACCTTGTTCCTATGCAGTATGATAGACAAATCTTCTATGGACGTCCAGTATGGCCTATCACTTCCTCTAATGAGTTCAAAAACATATGTTGAGAATCTATGCATCTATTGTACATATCCACATCTGGTGTTACTTACCAGTTAGGAGATACAATATTTTCTTGACAACTCCCCCTAGGCCAAAGGCCTAAAACTAATTCCCAGAGGAATTACCAGAAGAAAGTTCTAGTGTTGCCACATTTTCTTCAACAGAGGGATCTTTCTTCACCCATTTCTTTTGCATCTATTGTGTGATCACATCTGTAGTGAATTTTCCTTTTCCCTTGATATCCTTCTACATTTTTTTCTTTTGATCTACCGGACCTCTTATGTTCCAACAAAATGTAGCAATGTGGCCAATTTTGTTGCAGTTATAGCACACAACATTTCTCTATCTAGACTAGTTGTTCCACTAATTTCCTCTTGATCTACACTAGTTAACAGTATGGCCAAGTCTATTGCATGTATAACATGTTATATTTCTATAAAATTGATTCATCACATTTCTACATTAATTTGAATTATGACCAACCTTATGAAAATTAAAACACTGACCTGAGAATGATGGACCACTTGATTTCATTCTACTTAGACATTGAGTAGCCATGTGTCCAACTTTATTGCAACTGAAATAGTATCCATTAAAACTATGAGCATTAGGTTTCCTTACCGGATACCTTCCAGATTTGTTCATTTGATTTCCTTGCCTAAATCTCCTTTGTCCAGATTTTGAACTTTCTCCTTTTTCATATCCAAGACCTTTCTTGTCACTATTAGTCCTATGACTACTAATTAGTTCATCAAGATTGACTAAGCTAACTTTGAACTTCTCCTTGTACTCATTTTTAGCAGCAAGTTCATTTCTACGATCATCCATCTACTTTTCAAGTGCCTCTTCATTGTTTTTAGATTGTTCCAATTCATCATCCAATTGGTTGCATACTTCAAAATTTTATTTTAGGGATTGTACTAGGTTCTCTTCATTATTTTTTTATCTTCAATATCCTTGGTCATCTTCATCATGATGGATTCCATTTCATGCTTTATGTTTGCATTATCTCTAGTAAGCTTTTCACATTCTTCTATCTTTTCTTCAAGGGCTTGATTGGGTTGTTCTTCTTCAATTATGTTACTATCATTCTGCTTAATCTGGTCATAGAGTTCCTTTCTCTTCTCTCTAGACTTATTGATTGTGTCTTTCAAAGACTCAATGAATTTCTCAACATCTGTGAGGTTTTCTTGCAATTTATGAACTTCAGCCTTTGATTGATCAAGATCATCTAGGACCACCAAAACTTGTTGCTGAAGACTACTTGAATCCATTGAAACACTTTCCAAGATATCCCCAAGCTATTATACTTCTTCATAGGAACTAGTTTCGATACCAATAATGGGAAACAAGCTACACTGAGAGGGGGGGATGAATCGGTGGTGTGTAAAAATTAACTTTACAAACCTTTATCTTCAAAGCCTTAATAATATTCAACCATAATGCATAAACATGAAGCAAATGAACACAACACCATAACAGAAGGATTTTTACGTGGAAACCCTATTAGGGGAAAATCCACGGTGGATGGCCAATCCACAATTTAATCTGAACATACTCAAATGAAGTTTACAATAAGGGGAATGCACTTGCATTCAGGCACACTACCTTACAAATAAAATTAGATTAAAACCATCTAAGAGTTTGAACTGAGAAAAATAACATCAACATATGCCTGATTACAGTTTCGGTGAGAAACAATATTCGATCTGTTGCCCTTCAAACTGATTATGTACTTATTCTTTGTTATGCTCACATTCAAAACACAAATTCTCTATGCACAAGTGAAACTACACATTATCGCTCTTATGCTCTGCTCTAACTCACAATTCACATCAACAAAAACTTCATTATTCATACAAAATGATACACACAAACTTATATATATATATATCCGCAACTTAGAATTCAATTCCACTTTGTCGGCTTCAATAGAACAAAGGAATATTTACATATGTTGGCTCATATCATGAATAATATGCAATGCGTATCCACAACAATCAACCACAACTTGGCTAGGACCTAAAAAAATATGTACAAACACAAAAATAATTAACCAATTACTTTCCATACATCCGTGACACAATATATTGATGAAGTCAACTTCAATACTAGTACAACAAAGAATTAGCTAACCGGATATTCAAAATTCCACATGAATCAATACGAGCGACTAAACTTCAATAGTAACTAAGATAGTATACCAAAAAAAAATTCCTGAGATGCACAACACAAAAAAAAATAAAAAAAATCTTCATATAGATCGATGAACACTGAACTACTGGGCACTTTATTCTTCCTTGTCAATCTTCAATCTATCTGTCGGTATGATCAAATGATGATGTGTGTATCTAATCATCAATTAGAGTTACCAGTAATGATGACACTAGGTGATACTAGCAGTGTCTCTTGCCAACACTCCCCCTAGCACTGGTCAACCAAAAGGTCATCAGATTCCCACTTTAGATCATCACAGGGGGAAGGATGATTAGCCTCTAGTGGTGTAATGTTAAGGGGAGGAGCTTTCGACCCTCTCGCAATAAGGGCTAAGGGGGAAAGACCTGTGAGGTCTCTATCACTCAGCTCTTGTGGGTCTAAGGTCAATGAATTTGGAAAGATTTCTAACAGGGTAAGGACTTCATCCACTAAATTAAACATGCACTTAATGAGAGTGGCATGCTTCACCTGAGTGGACAAAGGATTTTGTGCTCAGGGTTCACCACTAAGCTCGCTAATAGATTTAGGAGGAGTGGCGAACTCGAGTGAGGTTGGGACTGGTTACATCACTAAGACATAATAGGTCAGTGTGGGGCCACCTTTCGGAGAAGGTGGGCTCCTCTTACATCCTTCATTTCTGGAGGGACTACTCTCTACCTTCTTCATTGGAGGAGGAAAAATACCCATAGACGAAGCAAGAAAGGTAGAGGGAGAGGAGGAAAGAATTATAGTAGATACAACCAAAGTGTTAATCATATCTACAAGCTTTGGGAAAGGTGGGACATCCAGAACAAACGTCAACAAGGATGGCTCCATTGAAGGAGCGATGAACACCCGCACCTTTCCAGGCGCATCTGCACTTGTAGTGGAAGCCAGAAGTGATACAAATCTGGTTTGAATAGAGGGGAGAGACAAGGACATGGTAGGTGGTCTTGATATAGGAGTGGAATGTGTATCCACAATGATCAACCACAACTTGGCTAGGACCTAAACAAATATGTACAAACACAAAAATAATTAACCACTTACTTTCCATACATCCATGACACGATATATTGATGAAGTCAACTTCAATACTGGTAAAACAAAGAATTAGCTAACCGGATCTTCAAACTTCCACATGAATCGATACAAGCCACTACACTTCAATATTAACAAAGATAGTATACAAAATAAACTTTCTTGAGATGCACAACACAAAACAATAAAAATAAATCTTAATATAGATCGATGAACACTGAACTACTGGATACTTTGTTCTTCCTTTTCAATCTTAAATGTATCTACTGGTATGATCAAATGATGATGTGTGTATCTGATCATCGATTAGAGTTATCATGAATGATGACACTAGGTGATACTAGTAGTGTCTCTTGCCAACAATCCCCCTAGCACTGGTCAACCAAAAGGTCGTTAGATTCCCACTTTAGATCATCATAGGGGGAAGGATGATGAACCTGTAGTGGTGTAATGTTAAGGGGAGGAGATTTCAACCCTCTTGCAATAAGGGCTAAGGGGGAAGGACCTATGAGGTCTCCATCACTCAACTCTTGTGGGTCTAAGGTCAACGACTTTGGAAAGATCTCTGATAGGATCAGGACTTCATCCACCAAATTAAACATGCACTTAACGAGAGTGCCATGCTTCACCTCAGTAGACAAGGGATTTTGTGCTCGGGGTTCACCACAAAGCTCACTGAGAGATTCAGGAGGAGTGATGAACTCGAGTGAGGTTGGGACTAGTTACATCACTAAGACATAACAGGTCAGTGTGTGGCCACCTTTCAGAGAAGGTGGGCTCCTCTTACATCCTTCATTGCTGGAGGGACAACTCTCTACCTTCTTCTTCATCGAAGGAGGAAAAATACCAATAGACAAAGGAAGAAAAGTAGAGGGAGAGGAGGAATGAATCACAGTAGATACAACCAAACTGTTAATCATATCTATAGGCTTTGGGAAAGGTGGGACATCTGGAACGTCAACAAGGATGGCTCCATTGAAGGAGCGATGAACACCTACACCTTTCCAGGCGCATGTGCACTCACAGTGGAAGCTAGAAACAATACAAAGCTGGTTTGAATAGAGGGGAGAGACAAGGACACGCTAGGTGGTCTTGGTATAGGAGTGCAATGCGTATCCATAATGATCAACCACAACTTGGCTAGGACCTAAACAAATATGTACAAACACAAAAATAATTAACCAATTACTTTCCATACATCCTTGACATGATATATTGATGAAGTCAGCTTCAATATTGGTAAAACAAAGAATTAGCTAACCAGATCTTCAAACTTCCACATGAATCGATACGAACCACTACACTTCAATAGTAAAAAAGATAGTATACCAAAAAAAATTTCTTGAGATGCACAACACAAAACAATAAAAATAAATCTTCATATAGATCGATGAACATTGAACTACTGGATACTCTATTCTTCCTTGTCAATCCTCAATCTATCTGCCAGTATGATCGAATGATGATGTGTGTATCTGATCATCGATTAGAGTTACCATGAATGAGGACACTAGGTGATACTAGCAGTGTCTCTTGCCAACACTCCCCCTAGCACTGGTCAACCAAAAGGTTGTTAGATTCTCACTTTAGATCATCATAGGGGGAAGGATGATGAGCTTGTAGTGGTGTAATGTTAAGGGGAGGAGCTTTCAACCCTCTCGCAATAAGGGCTAAGGGGGAAGGACCTGTCAGGTCTCCGTCACTTAGCTCTTGTGGGTCTAAGGTCAACGACTTTGGAAAGGTCACTGATAAGGTTAGGACTTCATCCACCAAATTAAACATGCACTTAACATGAGTTTGTGCTTGGGGTTCACCACTAAGCTCACTGAGAGATTCAAGAGGAGTGATGAAATTGAGTGAGGTTGGGACTGGTTACATCACTAAGACATAACAGGTTAGTGTGAGGCCACCTTTCAGAGAAGGTGGGCTCCTCTTACATCCTTCATTGCTCCAGGCTTTGGGAAAGGTGGGACATCTGGAACGAACATCAACAAGGATGGCTCCATTAAAGGAGCGATGAAAACTTGCACCTTTCCAGGCGCATGTGCACTCGCAGTGGAAGCCGAAAGCGATACAAAGTTGGTTTGAATAGGGGGGATAGACATGGAAATGGTAGGTGGTCTTGATATAGGAATGCTTGTCTCCTCTTCCTTCTTCTGTGAGACAACCTACTCAGTTAGAGGATCCTTTTTCCAGTACTTGCACTCACGCAAAAGGCAGTTTCTATGACTCTTCAAACTAGAGGCCAAAGGTTGTGTTGGAGCAGAGGCTCCTTCTTAGTCATGGGAGTGTCTTCCATAACTATTTCTAGTGGAGGGATAGGCTCCTGGATGGGATCAGGAGGAACAGGTTCAGAAACAACATGAGGAATCGAATCTAGCACCTCGGTGGTGCGCCTCTTCCCATTCGCTACTTTAGGAGCGAAAACAGTAGGAGGTCATGGAGACCGGTACATAGAGAATTCTCCATGGGGGTATTTCTATCTACCATACCGAATGAAACTATGGTTCATGGGTATGATAGGAAGATGAAACGTAGGATGCTTGGCCTTTCACCAAGCAGGCACCATGGGATTCTATCACAAACATGAGACAAAAGTAGATGGTACCATAGCAGAGTCAGAGGAAGAAGGAGGATCTCGGGACCACTTCTCTTCTTCTCTTCTACATGCCTTGGCAAAATCACTATCATCTTTTAGGCAAGCCCTATGTCAAAAAACATAAGGCAAAGGAGGGCATCACACCTTCTATGTAGAATGCCCTTTTTTGTAATTCTGATATGTTTGATACAAGAGTTCCTTCTTGGGTGGGAGAGGACTAACAGGTGTAGGCCAAAATTAATCCAAGGTATAGCTGGCATGCACAACCAATATTCTATATCCGGTGTCATGGACAACATGTATCGAACCCCCATGAATGAATTTCACACACTTATACACAACCAAGTGAACTTCATTCATAACTACTAGCCAGGGGATACCTACCTTCACTCTAAAGAGTTTAAATCCTGGGATGATGTCAAATATGAGGTTCACAGACTTAGGTCCTATAAGGACCAACAAGACAATACTCCCTATAGGAGGTACAAAAAGTCCATCGTGTGTAGGAATAATAATCTTAGGTGCATCATATCCATCCTTTTGTAGGAAGTTGATTAGCATGATCTCCTCAGTTATGACATTTACTTGAGATGTCATATCAACGAGAACACCTGCTACGGTATTCCAATTTATCCTTGCAGAATGTAGAGAGGATATGGTTCCCTATTAAAGCCCATCAACAGGTCTTGTGAAGTGAAGGTTATACTAGTACCACTACTCATAGGCTATGCAAAGGGAATACGTTGATTTAAGAAAGAGGCCATCACACACACTAAACAATACTTCCATATAGGCTCCTAAAGGTTACATGATAAAGTAGTGGCCCAATTCAGGTTATGTTACGTAATACCTTTGGAACCTTCCAACTATATGTACTAGGGGTTGCAGGTTGGGTTGCAAGGTGAATTACTCAGAAAACTCACACCTACAACACTCCTAGGATATGAGGAAAGGAACTTTTAGTATCAAAAAATGGAACCAAAATGGTTCACGTCGAGTTCACCAAAAATGTAAGAGAGGGGGACCAACCACTGCAAGGCCCTAGGTCACAAAGGGCTGAGAGGAGAAGGATTCCCTAAATTAACTCAGTTTAAGGGGAATGTTAGGAGATGGCGGGATGATAATTATGAGGACTATAAGGTCCTTCGATCACCTTACAAACCCAATATTGTGAAGGAGATTAGGTGAATTAGTTTTCAAGGACAACTCTATGTCTCAGATATGTCTATGTCAGAGGACAAAAGTGAAGTTTTTGGATGACAGTGCAGCATGCTAACATCTCTCAAGTGCGTTGGCGTTCGTATGGTGAGAGAACCAAGAAGATAAGGTTTGACCATTAAAAAAAAAACTAATAGCCTGGTTAATAGTCTCTAGGGGAAAAAAATAACACTTTGAAATATGAAACATATAATTGAATGTGATAGAACAAGTATATTACCGTAAGGGTGATGAAAATGATCTCATACAAAAGCTTTCTCACTAGCTTACTCTGAGATATCTCCACCTACACACAAAAAGAGGGAAAATTTTGGGGGGCTATTTAGGGGTCTACCTCAATCAAACCCCTGTTTTGGTGTTTCCACCTCCATGACTAGCCAATTTTTCAATGATGTAGAAATAATATGATATAAAAGGAAATACAAGCAAAGTACAAAAAACACTACAAAACAGTAATGCGCTAACTCAACCAAGTAATAGAGAAGATGAGTGAGGATCTTACCACCTCCACCCAAAGTGCTCAAGGCTAGTGGGGGAGAAAATGAGAGGAACTCAAGCCTTTGTTGCAATGGTGTTTTCCTATGCTTGCTCTATTGAAGTGATGGAGTACAAAATGCTACTTCAATGCTTGAAATGAATGCCAAGAAATTGTGAATGAGTGCGTAGAGATCAACTAGAGATCAAATAGCCTTCAAATGAATAAATGAGAGGTGAATATGAAGAAGAGAGGTGAAGAAACATCCATATTCGAGTATGCCAGCCAACGGGAGGCATTAAAATTTGACTTGCAATAGGATGTATAATGCCTCTACAAAATGCAACCGTAGGAATATGCCAGTGATGTAAGCGCCCTGTGTATATGTCTATGCACTACATGGGTATCCATGATAGTAACTCCCCTACTGACACTCAAAACAGGTTCCAAGTGGAATGAGAACAATGAGCTTATATGGAATTAAGCCTCTGAATTTTGTTTGCTAAAGTGGAGGATTTCAAAGAGGGGAATTTGAATTAGGGGTGCAAATTTGCCCCTATACATCCCTATAGACTCTTCCCTATCCTAGAGACTTATGAGTATTGAATCCTCTCCATTACATTTTGGTAAAACTAATGTGAACTTTCTTCCTCTTTGTATTTGTCTCAAAAAGTTTATTCTCACATGTTAGGACATGTAGCTGGTGGTGTGTTGTGACACTCTTTATGAGATTTATGACCCAATCAACTACCTCTTGATTAATAGTAAGAAGAATATATTGAAATATAGGTATGGGGTCTAGAAGGTTTAATCCTCCTCGATCCGACCCAAATTTTGAAGAGTACACTATAGGAATCCCTATTGGATTCTCCCCATATATCCATGAAGTTGTAACCCATAGCCCTCTATCCTCTCCTTCAAACTCTTCTACTTCCTCAGAGGAGGAAGCCACTCTCAGAGTTCCTACAAAGCATGTTCACTCTTTGGAATTGAGGCTTGAAGAGTTTGCAAGATTCTTAGTGAGAGCATATTTGTATGCCCAAGCCACTTCCCTTGTCGATGGTCTAAAAAAATTATTAATGAAATATCAAGGGGGCTTAGAGTTACTTTGTGGCATATAGAATATTGTTTAAACCCATGTCTCATCTTACACCTTCATCCTAGATAATACCCAAGATGTTTGGCCAAATATCACTAGCAATCAATTGACTATCTTGATACTGGGAGTATCTATTTGTATGGATGACATGGGTCCCTCTATTAATACTCTTAAAATCACCACCCCACATGAGGATATTCCTATGGCTAGGTTGAATTGAGTCCCTCTGGGTTTTCAAAGCTTTACATTTGGGACTCAAAATGTCTCTTCCTCTAGTGCTAGTGTTGGTGTTGGTATGAGTTTTGGTGCTGGTGTTGGCGCCTCTGTTGGTGTTGATACTGGTGTTTCTTCTAGCACTAGCTATGGTGCTAGTTTTGGTGTTGGTGAGGGTGCCTCTATTGGTGCTACTGCCTCTATTGGTGCTAGTGCTTCTATTGGTGTCAGTACTTTTGCAGGTGGTTCTACTAGTCACACTTTGTTCGTAGACCTTTTCCTTAACACTCTCTTATAAAACATGGGATGGATGCAGTCTTAGCTAGAAAACTTGGCTAGCTCATCTACTCAGCTGATGTTCCAACCTTTTTATCATCGTAGTCCTTTATATATTGCTATTCTAAACACTCCCATCCTACAAGGGGTGGAAATTCTAAATTTTGAGAAGTGTAGTGACCATGGGGACCCATAGACTCACATCTCATCCTTTAATGCCATGTGTATGAATTTCTTTCACCACAATACACTTTTGACAAAACTATTCCTACATTCTCTTAAGGATATTACTTTGACATGTGGTATTTCTCCTCGCCTAATAATTCTATCTTTTCCTTTGATCAACTTGTAAATAAATTCCTCCATTAATTCTAAGATAAAATTGGGTCAAATGTCATGCTTGTTGATGTCTTCTAGTGTAAGTAGGGGCCTGAAGAGAAGGTGACTGATTTTATAGCTCATTAGTAGGCTTTCTCCTGTTAGATCTCCTATGCCTTGCATGATTTTTATGTGTAGAGAGTGTTCATTAGAAACTTGCAGTAGGGATTGTGAGATAAGTTTCTTCTGGTGAAGTATTTTCCCTTCACCCATCTGTGTACTACTTTGCTTGAGTACCAAAAAATGGTTGCATAGTATAAGGATTCATCATTACACTCCCGTCAGGTTGGTCGATCAACTATGTTAGTCTTTTGTGAGTATAGAAAGAACAAAGTTGTGGTGAACATGGTATCCATTCCCAGTGATAAAAAAATCTACACGTCGAAATAGAATATTAAATAAATTATCAAAATCTTATAGTAATGTCCCAAAAAAAATGTAAAAGATGGAATAATAAATCTTCCAGAGATTAGACCATTATCTGATTTATATCCTCAGTGGTACGATGCACAAAAGTCCTATCAATATCATCAAGTCTCAGGTCATGATACCAAGAGAAGTGTTCATCATCGTCACATGATACAAGACCACATTGATAACATTACAATCTAGCTCAATGATAAGATGTAAAACTCAAACAAATCTATAGGGAAGCTCAATAGCTAGCTATAGATCTACATAGATCTATTTGTGTCTCATTAAAATAACTTGGTCACTCCTTATTCTTCTTCTTCTTTGACCCCATTAGAATATGTGAATGTAGTTTCATTTACTCATATTCCTCCTTTAGATCACATGAATTTTATTCTTGATATTACATTCACCTGACATGATCTTCCTTTGAATAAAGAGATCTCTTCGATTTACATTCTCACTCATATCAATGATAACATTGCAACATGCATTATGGTTGATCCTTTGAGTTGAGTGAATGTTATCATAGAATTTTTTTTTTATTAACAATTTACATAAGGAGAAATATGAGGAATCATAGACTACAATTCACACTTGAGTGAATGTTATCATAGAATATATTATTTTTATAAACAATTTACATAAGGAGAAATATGAGGAATCAAAGACTACAATTCACACACATGATGGGTTGTCTATTGCGCCTATTGGCTGGTGCAACTTCACAAATGGAGGGTCCATAAAGAACTATCCAATTACGTAGCTTAGATTAAACACAACAAAAATAACACAAGATATTGATAAAAAAACATGAAATTTTATTGATTCTACTGGTTCTCAAAAATACAGGTTTGAAGCACGAGAGGTTGTCAAGCTCTCACAATGCTTTTGGCCAATGTACAAGGCCAATTGATGCAATTGAACCTTCTTCTCTTTAGGTTCTACTAGACCTAGGCGGGTGAACCTAATGATTGATGCAAATTTAAATGTATTTCTTGATGCAACAATCTACCCACAATGGCAAAGGTAGTGGATAGATGAAAATCAATACAACTACTCCTACTCCTACTGCACGAATGAAAGGATTTTGAAAATGATGTTTGATGTGAAATTTTATCTCTGGGTTGAGGCAGATCAATGCCTTCTATCCACATGGGCAATGGAGTCAAAATAGAAAATGATATGTGGTTTCCTTCTCTGGTTTAATTTCTAGTTGTTAGGCACTTTATAAAATAAAATCTTATGACTGGCATATAATTTCATTTATTTATGGCTTAAATAAATTATGCTAGAATGTTTTCTAACTTGGTTCTACTTAAATCATTCTAAAGAAATCTGTCAAAAACTGTGACTTACTTGAAGGGTTTTAATTCTGACTTGAGACACCAGCAAATAAAAATCACACAAAGTGAAAACATGCATCTTGATGAATCAAAATTTATGCTTGATACATTAACTCAAATGATCAAAAGATTTTGAATTGGAGAGAACCAAGATAAAAATAATATAAATTATAGCATCTCAGCAACTAAACCAGAAGGTTTTCACCACTTAAAAATATTAGTTTCCATTGCTCTGTTTTAAGAAAAAGATCTATACATTATTTCCATTCCCAGTCTTATTTCTGAGAAAATCTCACTCCTATCCTCAACCCTCCTTTGCAACTAATTTTTCCAATCATTTATACATCATATCTGAAGAGTTACTACCCTTCACTATTATGTTAAAACTATTTACATTCCATTTACAGAAATTAAAATATTTGATTAAGTTGCCTTTCGACAAATAAAATATTTTAACTATAGTCGTGCTTTTGATTTTTCTATTTTATATCCTTTCCCACCTTTATTTCACTTTATCCATTCCTTATATTTTATTTCCACGCGGCCTTTATTGTGTTTACTGCTATACTGCGGTCATTATCTTTCTACCCGGTGGTACGATGTTCTTAACCGTCAAGGTCTTCTCCCGACTATTATCGTGCTACCACGGTCATCCCTCAAGCTAGCTGTGGTATCATGGTAACCGCTTCACTATTAACTTACCACCTCTGTCTCCGCCATTCAAGTCTCCATCACCAGTTACAATAGTTCCTACCACACTACCATAGACTCCTCCATGACCATTCGCGGTTGCGCGGTGACTATCCGTCGACCACTGCCCATTCACTCCTTGAATGTTACCGCAATCACCGCAGTCACTATTTTAACGACCACGATACCGTGATGGCTCTTCTGACCGCTACCTCCACTGTCACTTACCGCCCACCACGATACTATAGTCAATTTTTTGACTTTGCACAGTGTGGCGGTAAGCACCTTATGTCTTCTCTCGAACCACTACCACCATAATGCGATCCCCCTGATGGGAGGTCATGATAAAGCAGTAAGACAAAAAGTAAATGTTAAAGCAGCAGAGTAAGGTATTTTAGCTTTATAAAAAGTGGTGAATGATTTTTATTTTTTTGGAAAGGTAATGAAATATAATGGAATTAAATGGGGGGAAGATGTGAGGGAGGTTACTAAATTTTTATGGGAAAGATAGTGAAAATATAAGGCATGAACAAATAAAATACCTTAGGGTTTTGATGGAAATTTATGGAAAATAATAGGAAAACCCTAGGAATTTTTATGGAAATTTTGGGTTCTAATAGTGGCTCCTATTGGGGATGAGTGGTTTACAAATCACTGCAAGAATCCAAAATATCTTTGGTAGAGAAGACCGAGCAAAGATATAAAAAATGAAAGCCATGGCAGATGGAGGGAATGAACAAATGAATGATATGAAAGATGGAGCAAATGGAGAATGGAAACCCTACACTGCTATACATGGAAAGAGAAACAATGTTTCAATAAGGGAACCTCTGAGATTATCCATGTACTAGAAAACCATGACCCTTCTTAAAATATTATGCATGGAAAAGAGTGTTTAAAGAGGCTTTACTAAGAATTGTCCATGCACTAGCAATCCTTAATCCTCTGTACCTTCTCAGGTTCAAAAAATCAAACCACAAAGGATGGCCCCAGGACACCCAAAAGGAAAAACTTGCACTTTCCTCTGTCATAAACCTTATTTTGATTAAAGCTCAATAGGTTTCTTTTGAAACTATCCATTCCACCTGCCCTGCAACATGCACTGCCATTGAAACTCTTCAGGAAATCATTGTGTTTAATTTGATTCATATTCATTTCACCACTCTGCATTTTATCATTCTTATTATCATATAAATTTTTTTTATCACCCTCAGCATACAAAGTGTATCCACATTTAACAAAATTTTCATAGGCTTTCTCATTATCACATGTTGTTGAATGATCAAGCAGTTGTACTAGGACCTAAAAATCTGAATGCTTCAAATGGGAATCTACAAATTCAATCACCAATAGCTGTTGAAACAATCAAATCACTTTCCATTTCTTTCCTATCACTAGTTGGAATTAACACACACACTTGATCCATATAGTCATCCTCACACACTCTTGAATCAACAAATGCTGAAAACCCATCATCAATGATATACAAACCAGTATCCTTCTCTTGCAGGAAAAAATCATTCAAATCACATACCTCTTCTTGGACACAAATAGATTCATGATCAGCTTCAAAAATTTCATCACTGTGAGAGATGGACATGGAACCATTTGAATCACTACACACAGTACCTTCACAGTCAAAGCATACATTGGCTTGAACAAAAACTCCAAAATTAATTTTATGTGCATACTTCTGGTATTCAAGAGTTAACAAATCTGAAACTTGCTCACTACTGAGTGAACAAGTCTCTGCTTCCATATCTTCTATCATGTCTCCAACCTATTCTTGATCTTCATAAGAACTACAAGAATCGCCCTGTTGCAGATCAAAATTGACAAGTTCATCCTCACAATTTAAATCACAATCAGTTATGTAGGAAAAAATCTCCATATCTTCACTGTTGGAAGGCATGATATCTTCTTCTATTTCAGCTTCTGAAGCACTATTGGTAGTATCCACATACCTTGTCCCAAGCATGGAATCAATAAATTTATTTACTACATTAAGGGCATGTTGTTTTATTGACTGTGACCAGTAAACTAATTCAGGCTCTAATGCTCTTAGGAATTGTGCAACAAATGTGGATCTTGTAGGCCTATAATGAGGAGGTAATTGCATACAAGTGTCTACCATCCTGTTGTATAAAAAACTCATAGATTCTCCCTTATATCTCCTTATATCAAAAAAGGCATCCACAAGATTTTTTCCTCTCTCTTCAATTTGAATATACTCATCAAAAGGATTTTGCTGTGAATAGAGTACATTACCTTCATTTCCAGAGTTCTCAGTTGCATCATGGGGTACTTGTGGTTTCCAAGATCTCCTAGAATTTGTGTCTTCATTCTCACTGCATGATGGCCTATTTGGTGATGTACTTTGAGCACCTTTGACTCCCAATTGCAACAATTGTTGGTTCACTTGTAGCATCTGTTGATCCAATTGCAGCCTCTATTGTCTCAATTCCTTCAACTCTCTTATTGAAGGTTGTCTCCTTTGTTCTTCTGCCATCTTGACAAAATGTTACTGCTTCACAACACTCATGCATTATTTATCAAATGAAATAGAATCGCCACCTACTTTCCAAAAAGTAGGAAAATGAAAAAGAAATTATGATATTGTTTTGGTTTGCCCCAACAGAATCTCCAAATAAAATGTGGAACTTTTTTGACTCAATAAATAGATACCCCAATAGAGTGACCAAACTATTGTGTGTGTGACTTGGATGGGGAGCTACAAACTACACAAGCATGATTCTCTAATTGTAGACCAATTTTGAAATTGTATGACTCTGTAAATGGAAAGGTTGCTTGCCACCAGATTTTGCTCAAGTTATCCCTAGTAGAGTCACCAAACTGTTGGTTCTCAAAAATGTAGGTTTGAACCACGAGAGGTTGCCAAGCTCTCACAATGCTTTTGGCCAACGTACAAGGCCAATTGATGCAATTGAACCTTCTTCTCTTTAGGTTCTTCTAGACCTAGGCAGGTGAACCCAATGCTTGATGCAGATTTAAATGTATTTCCTGATACAACAATCTACCCACAATGGCAAAGGTAGTGGATAGATGAAAATTACTACAACTACTCCTACTCCTACTGCACGAATGAAAGGATTTTGAAAATGATTTTTGATGTGAAATTTTATCTCTAGGTTGAGGCAGATCAGTGCCTTCTATCCGCATGGGCAATGGAGTCAAAATAGAAAATGATATGTGTTTTCCTTCTCTGGTTTAATTTCTAGTTGTTAGGCACTTTATAAAATAAAATCTTATGACTGACATATAATTTAATTTATTTATGGGTTGCATAAATTATGTTGGAATGTTTTCTAACTTGGTTCTACTTAAATCATCCAAAAGAAATTTGTCAAACACTGTGACTTACTTAAAGGGTTTTAATTCTGACTTGAGACACCAGCAAATAAAAATCACACAAAGTGAAAACATGCACCTTGATGAATCAAAATTTATGCTTGATACATTAACTCAAATGATCAAAAGATTTCGAATTGGAGAGAACCAAGATAAAAATAATACAAATTATAGCATCTCAACAACTGAACCAGAAGGTTTTCACCAGTTAAAAACATTAGTTTCCATTGCTCTATTTTAAGAAAAAGATATGTACATTATTTCCATTCGTAGTCTTATTTCTGATAAAATCTCACTCCTATCCTCACCCCTCCTTTGAAACTAATTTTTCCAATCATTTATACATCATATCTGAAGAGTTATGACCCTTAACTATTCTGGTAAAACTGTTTACATTCCATTTATAGAAATTAAAATATTTGATTAAGTTGCCTTTCGAAAAAAAAAATATTTTAACTATAGTCATGCTTTTGATTTTTCTATTTTATATCCTTTCCCGCCTTTATTTCACTTTATCCGCTCCTTATATTTTATTTCCACATGGCCTTTATTGTGTTTACCGCTATACTGTGGTCGTTATCTTTCTACCTGGTGGTACGGTGGTCTTAACCGTCAAGGTCTTCTCTCGACTATTACCGTGGTACCATGGTCATCCCTCAAGCTAGTTGTGGTATCACGGTAACCACTTCACTATTAACTTATCACCTCTGTCTCTGCCGTTCAAGTCTCCATCACTAGTTGTAACAGTTCCTATTTTGCTACCGCAGACTCCTCGGTGACCATCTGTGGTTGTGCGGTGATTGTCTGTCGACCACTTCCCGTTCACTCCCTAACTGTTATCGTAGCCACCGCAGTAACTATTTTAAAGACCATGGTACATTGGTGGCTCTTTTGACCGCTACCTCCATTGTCACTTACCACCCACCGTGGTACCATGGTCAATGTTTTGATTGCGTGCGGTGTAGCGGTAAGCACTTTATGCCTTCTCCCGAACTTCTACCCCCATACCACTAGCCCCCTGATGGGAGGCCATGGTAAAGCAGTAAGACATAAAAATTAAATATTAAAGCAGCGGAGTAACGTATTTTAGCTTTATAAAAAGCGTTGAATGATTTTTTTTGTTTATGAAAGGTAATGAAATATAATGTAATTAAATGGGGGGAAAATGTAAGGGCGGTTACTGAATTTTTATGGGAAAGATAGTGAAAATATAAGGCATGAACAAATAAAATACCTTAGGGTTTTGATGGAAATTTATGGAAAATAATAGGAAAACCCTAGGAATTTTTATGGAAATTTTGGGTTCTAACATATTCAATGTTCAAAAGTCTTACATCAAATCATATGTGAAATGGTTAGGGCTCACAGGCCTTCTATAAGGGCATTCAAACATACAATTGGCTCAAGGTAATGTGAAGTAGAGGTGATAAAACACAAGTTTATTTATATTTCAAATTTTTCAAAAATTTGAAGTTTTTCTAGTTGTGGAACCTAGATATTAGAAAAAAATGATCTATTTTATTTTATTCATTTTTTAAGTTTGAAACTTGTGAATGGTTTTTATTTTGTGGAGTAATGAGTTCTAACATAGAAAATAATTCAATGAGTAGTTT
Source organism: Sequoiadendron giganteum (assembly GCA_007115665.2). Taxonomy (NCBI): domain Eukaryota; kingdom Viridiplantae; phylum Streptophyta; class Pinopsida; order Cupressales; family Cupressaceae; genus Sequoiadendron; species Sequoiadendron giganteum. Next base: position 821,553,713 of record CM021101.1, read on the forward strand.
GTTTGTATGAAACCTAACTTTCCCCAATTGCTCTAACTCTATCATATTTTATCATTGTTCAAGACATGGATAGTTAGATATTTATGTAAGAAATGGAGAAATGGGTAAATCTTAGAGTATCCATGATTTCTTTAACTCTATTAGATTTCATCTAAGGGTAAGAATTAATTGGATTCAATATATTGATAGATTTTGGGTTTAAACATTTACAAAGAAAATACTATATGTGACATTATCTTCCATATTTGTTAAGATTTTACCTAGAGTTAATGTAAATGTTGTAGGAAAGAGAAATATTTTCCAACTTTATTGAGATTTTATCTAGAGCTAGTGCAAATTTTTTAGGGAGGAGAACATGATTTTATCTTTATTAGGATTTTATTTGGAGTTGATACAAATATTTTAGGCAAGAAAATATTATATTCTAAATCTATTGATATTTTATCTAGAGTAGATACAAATGTTGCAGGCAATCAAAAATTACTTTCTAAACTATTAAGATTTTATTTAGTTTGATGAAAATGTTCAAAGAAATACAACACTAGTGATGGGAGTTACTTGAAAAATCATGTCTCTATAAGTCTACTTTTGTTCTTGGAGGACTAATTTGAACAAAATCCACATATTAGGCACCCCTTTCTCTTTCTTTTGTGTAAATTATGATGCTTTTGTAGAACCAATTTGTGAAATGGAACGATGCTTGATTGTGTTGTGTGTTTGAGGTTAATATTGTATGTTACGCTTATGTTTTCAAGAATGTGTTCATCTCTTAGTATAAAGGGGTGGGTGTTAGGGTGTCACGTGGTTAGATGGTGTTGATCAACATTGGTATGTTTTATTGGATCGCAGTGACACAACTTGGAGAGCATGTGTGGATCTCATCTAATCTTAATTATTATATCTTAAATTATTGCAACTTGTCATATTTGTGAAAGTTGTAATATTTGGTTATTGGTGAAATTATTTTAAGGCATGAAAAAGTGGTAATTATATACAAATCTTATTTTTATATTAGAATATGTTCCATCCATGTTTTGGATTTTTGATATCTCTTTTGTAACCATGTAAAATTTGTGATTTAATATGAAACTAAACCTTTTTTTGGAATGAAATATCATGATGTGTAATTTTTAAAGAAAATGATGGATTAATAAATTTATTTTATACTTTAGATATTATGAATATATGGGAACCAAGAAATATTTTTATATCCTCAATGGTTGAATTTGGTAATTTCATGTGATTGAATTTTCCATTGTCACATTTTGCATAAGAATAGGGAATTTTTTTATAAAATAAATATGAATGTTTTATGATTTTAAAATGATGTCATAATGTATCTCGATCTCTTTTTATTTGACTATTTTAAACCATTATTCAGCATCTCATAAATTGAGAATTAATTCCATGTCTTGCATAAGTTTCTGTAAGATTCTCTAGGCCTAGCCCTTAGCTAAATTTGGGGATTCATACCTTATTGATAGCTCTTTTCAAGGATGTTTGAGTGTTGTGAATCCATCCTTAGGCACTTGAATGTATTAGAGATGAAATAATGTAATTTGAGCACTCTATCATTGGTAAAGAGGAATTTCCATCCACTTCATTTCTCATCATTTTGACATCATTTCATAATTTTTGTGTAAATATTCTACTTTTGTTTCTATTTTTCTTTACATTAATTATGTTTCATCATATACATTTTTCATGATGTTATTAAGTTTTGGTAACATCATGTGTGTGATCATGAGGTTGTGACATGCATTTACTGTAATTATAATACGACAATTATTTGTCCATTATTTATCTGCTAATGTTTTGGTATAAAATTTTAGGCATTACACTCTATTTAGGGTTGATTCCACTAGTATATGTCAATTTTTATGATTATGATGAGTTTAGATTTAACCCTACACATTTTTTTCTCCTAATCTTCTATTCATTTACTTTTCATCTACTTTTTATATCTTGTTTATGAATATAGACTAGTGGTATTTAACAAATTTTTTTTAAAGGAATATTTTTTAGTTGTTAAGGGACACTTTCTCCTAGATTAACTTACCTAAATTTGCGTACAATATGAAATAAACAAGTAAGATATTAAGATTAAGGTGTCGTCTCTATATATTTTATTTATCTTTATCACTCATGGAAAGTTTCTTCAGATTCCTAAAGTGAACTTGAAAAATAAGCTATAATTAATATTCCATGAGAATATTGGCATTGGTTGTTGTAATGTCATAAATTTTTACCCTTATGCATTTTCACATTACACCAACCTTCACCTTAGCTTAATAAGATGATAGTGCAAATACTTGCCTTCCTAGCCTTCATTTTTTACCCTACCTTGTCATTTTCTATTGGTGGAGAAATTTTTATCTAAGATGCTTCTCGTTGCACAAACATCTGCACGCCATGCAAAAATCCTAATAGGATTCTTGGTCCTATAGCCATTAGGACGTTACACTGTTGCTTTCTCATGAAGTGTAACATCTCTATAATCACAGGTGTACCCGAAAACAACCCTCTTACGTGCAATTTCTCATTTTGAACTCATATTTGTCCCTCTCCCTCATTCATTCTTATTCCTTAGCATTCAAACTCTCATTCTAGCACTTCACTCTCACTTCTTAGTATTTTCATTCTCTCCTTCTTACAAATCTACATCTTTTCTTGATGGTTCAAGCTCTTCTACTTTCAACATTCTTACATGTTTGTCTCAAGTTATCTCAAGGCATTGCTCTTCCTCTTGGATTCACCAAGCTTGTTGGAGGGAGGGTAACATTTCCTTTATTGCATTCATCATTCTTATTAAAAAGTGTATTTTTATCTTCCATGTTCAACTTTCTTGTCTAAAGTTATTTCATTATCTTTATATCTTGTTGTCTATTTGGTTGTTCGTGGAGTTGGAAACACCAAAGCAAGATTTTGACCAAGGAAAGCCCTAAAAACATCCCCAACACTTTTGTTGTTTCCATATGTGTAGGTTTACCAAGAGGAGCTTTGTGGGAGGCTTCATAGCTAGACCGCCCATGAGTTCATCCCTTTGCTTCCACTACTCATTATTTCAATAAATAGTTTATTTACTTGTTATTTAGTATTCTTCTTGTTGTGATTTCCTTTCATTTCAAGCATTTTATTCAGTCCAAATAAAGTATCAAAATTTAGTTTTTGAGTAGTTAGCAGACCCTAAGTGTTTCTAGTGGCCAACTCTATCTCTAGTTCATACGAGATGCCAACACACCATAGAGATGCCAACGTGTCATATTGTCATCCTTGGTTCACGCTTTCATCCTCTGGCTAAGAGCCTATATGTGTGTCTCTCAAGACCTCTATGGTTTATTCACTTGGCTTTTGAAGTTCTCTTTCCATAAATAATGCTAAAACCCAAAAAAAAAAATCAAACTCTCCCTTAGTCATTTTTTGTCACTTGAGCTTTTGTCCTTGAGGTAATAGAGATTTATTCACTCCATATAGACTCTTCCCTATCCTAGAGACTTAGGAGTAAAAAATATTCTCTATAAAAAATTTCTAAATCCAACGTGAACTTTCTTCCTCCTTTTCTTTATCTCAAAAATTTTCTTCTCTCGTGTGTAGCTAGTAGCATGTTGTGACACTCTTTATGAGATTTACAACAAATTGACTACCTCCATATACGTAGTAAGAGGAAGCTATCAAAATATAGATATGAGGTCTAGAAGGTTTAGCCTCCTCAATCTGACCAAAATTTTGAAGAGTACACTATAGGACTCCTTGTTAGATTCTTCACACCTCGCAATGAAGTGGTAACCCATACCCCTCTAGCCTTTTGTTAAAACTCTTTCACTTCCTTAGAGGAGGAAGCTGCTCTCAGAGTTCCTAAAGAGTAGTTTCACTCTTTAGAATTGAAGCTCAAAGAGCTTGCAAGATTATTGGCGAGAGAATATTATTATGCTCAACCTACTCCCCTTATTGATTGTCTAAAGAAGTTATTGATGAAATATCAAAGGGGCTTAGAGATATACTTTGTGGCATAGTGAATATTTTGGAAACCCATGTCCCATCTTATACCTTTGTCTTCGATAATACCCAAGATAGTTGGCCAATAATTGAATATCTCAATACCTAGAGTGTCTATTTGCATGGATAACATGAGTCCCTCCATCAATACTACTAACACCACCACCACACATGAGGAGATCCCTATGGTTAGGGTGAATCGAGTCCCTAGTCTGGGTTTTTAGGACTTTACATCTAAGACTCAAATTATCTCTATCTTTGGTGTTGGTGTCTCTACTAATGGAGGTGCTTGTGCTTCTACTAGCGTTGGTTCTAGTGTTATTTTTGGTGTTGGTGCAAGTGCCTTTGCTAGTGTTGGTGCCTTTGTTGGTGTTGGTGCTTCTGCTAGTGTCGATGCTTCTGCAAGTGATTTTTCTAGTCACACTTCATCTATAGACCTCGTCCTTAATTATCTCTTGCATAAAATGAGATGGATGAAGTCCTAGATGGTGAACTTGGCTAGCTCATCTACTCAGCCAATGTTCCAACCTTTTTATTGTCATAGTCCTTTATATATTTATAATCTAAACACCCCCATTTGATAAGGGGTGAAAATTCCAAAGTTTAAGAAGTACACTAGCCGTGGGGACCCACATACTTAGGTCATATCCTTTCACGTCATGTGTACTAATTTCTTTCACCATGATGCACTTCTAGAAAAACTATTATCACGTTCTCTTAAGGACATTGCTTTGGAGTGGTATTGCTCCTTGCTTGATAATTCTATCTTTTCTTTGATCAACTTGTAAATAAGTTCCTCCATTATCTCCAAGCTAAAATTGGGTCTAAGGTCATATTTGTTGATCTTGTTTGGTGTAAGTAGGGGCCTTATGAGAAGGTGAACAATTTTATAGCTCGCTATCTAACCCTCTTCTCCCAGATCTCCTATGCGCTGCTTGTTTCTGATGTGTAGAGAGTGTTTATCAAAAAATTGCAGTAGGGACTATGAGATAAAATTCTTCTAATGAAGTATCCATGCTTTTCCCATATGTGTTTCGCTCTACATGAGTACCAAAAAATGATTTCACAACATGGGGATTATTCCTCATGCTCTCATCAGGATGGCCAATCAGCTATGTCAGTATTTGGTGAGTCTAGAAGGTAAAAAGCTATGGTGAACATGATATCCATTCCCACTAATAAAATTTTTGAAGGTCGAAATAGAATATTCACTAAATTATTAGAATCTTATAGTAATTTCTCACAAAAAAATTAAAATATGGAACAATAAGTCTCCCAGCTATTAGATTGTTGTTTCTAAGTTGTATCCTTAGTGGTATGATGCATATAAGTTCTATCAAAATCATTCGATCTCGGGTCATGATATCGAGAGATGCATTCATCTTCCTCACATGATATAGGACCTTTTTAATAATGGTACAATCTAGCTCAATGATAAGAAACATAACTCAAACAAATTTGTAGGGAAGCCCAATAGCTAGTATAGATCTACATAGATCCATTTTTGTCTCATTCATCTAACTTGTTCACTCCTTCTGATTTGACCCCATTAGAATATGTGAATGTAGTTTCATTTACTTGTATTCCTCCTTTAGATCACATGAATTTTATTATTGATATTAAATTCACCTCACATGATCTAACTTTGAACAAAGATCTATCTTCATTATACATTAACACTTGTATCAATGATAAAATTGTAACATGCATTATGGTTGACCATTTGAGTCGAGTGAGTTCTATGACAAAAAAGACTCTTTTTATTAACAATTTACATAAGAAGAAGTACATGAGGAATCAAAAACTACACTTCACACACATGAAAAGTTATCTATGGTGCATATTGGCTCTATTTATCTATCAATCCTCGTAGGACCTAAAGTCTTGGAAGTCCCATTTGTAGTGATTCTTGATTCTGATAGGTGTTTAGAGTGAGGCTAGGAATTCTATGGCTAGTCTCCATGAATGTGGTCACCTCAGTTGTCCACAAATGCTTCAAGTTTCCCCATGTGGGTACCATTCATACTATCTAAGATACTGGATATAAACCACAAGTATCACATGGGGGTTTCTTTTTGGCCCACCCTCTCTGGACTTTTTCATCCTAGAGGGGAACTTCTATATAAAGCTTATTTAAGGTAAAAGACTGGAGGCTCGGTATCAAAGGTGATTTTCCTCTATCTGGTCAAGCAATTACTTTGAAGGATTCCTTGCATATACAACATCACACTTCATCCTCGACCCCTCCAAAGTGAAAGTAAAAGCATGTTATTTCCCTTGGGAAATCCCCCTCTTCTTTTTTCCCTTATTTTTTCCCTTCTACTTCTTTTTCCCAACCTTTCATGGCATCTTTTGTTCCTTTTACTATGCCTGACACAAGAAAAATAAAAGTTCTCACATTATGGAATTTGAAGCCCTAGGTTTTTCAGCTTTTGGTTCTACCCACCATACCCCAACCCACCATTTATGGAAAGGGGAAGAATTCTTGTGGGCTTGTTCCTATGTCGTAGCCTCTAAGGCCTCCACCTACCTCCAAGGTAGTGGAAGGAAAGAGGCTCACTATCGAGAAACCAGTCTCTCTCTCTCTATCTCTATGCCTCCTCTTTATCCTCCTTAAGATTCCACCCTAACATTGGTGATGGTTGTGGAGGTTACTCCTTTAGTAAAGTTGGATCCCCCAACCTATTCTCAGGATGCATCCTCTAGTGCCCATAGCTTCCATAACCAGCTTGTGAGAGATCTATCAAAATTCCTTGGCTAAGAAGCATTTTTCCTCACAGAAGATCAAAGAGGAGGCTTTTGCTTCTGTTTTTCCTATCTTTGCTTCTTGTTTTTCCTTAGTTCCCATTGCCTTCATTATTCTTCTTTATTTATTAGATCTTGATGAACCTCTCCCCAAAATGGTGCAAGTGTTTATCACTCCCTCTATGGAGCCACCTCTTCTCACTTCTCTTTTTGATATTCCTCCTCTTTTGTAGCCCATAAACATGTGTTTCACAAAGGTAGTTTCCTTAGTGGCTTTATCTCCTTCTCCCTCTTCCACTTCACCTATGAGGGTCTCACATCCTCTATTGGAGTGTAAGTTAGAGAGTGACCTTACTTTGAGTGATGGTTAGAAAAAGTTGTCTCCACCTCTTGAGTCTTGTTTTACCTTGGCCTATATCATCCTTGTGATAAAGGCATCGCCTACCTCCCTGGATTTTGACACCACCCCTATTCTTTAGGATGGCATTGACTCTTGGGTGTATTTTATGCCTCTTGTCTAGTTGCCACATGTCACTCTTGATAAATGCATGTTCAACTCATTGAAGGATATCCTTGCTTTGTCTTCGATCTTTTCTAGATCAATGACTTTAGTCTCATAGGAGTTCGGCGACAAATATCTCAAGGGTCCTTCTTCCTTAGGTCTTGCTACAAGTGAGTTGATTGGTACCACCCTCGCTATGAATCCCCTATAGGCTTGTCTTCCCTTTATGCATGATGATCTAGATTGGGAGCAAGATGACCTGTTGGTGGAGTCATACTAGAGTGACACCTTCTTCCTCATCTTTAGATTAATTGTGTGTTTGTTTGTGTTCCCCTATGCTCGCTATTTATTTTTGTGCTCACATGGAGGACCCTTTCTACCCTTGTAGGTGATTGAATATAAGAGAGAAACTCTATTGTATACTTCTTCTATTTGTATCATCATTATTCTATGTGTTGTGAGTTTTGTCTTTCATGTCAAGAATGATGCAAAGCATTGGGGCATTTAGGCTTCTTCCATTTTTACCTAATTTTTATACTCTTTTGTTTTCATGTGCTCTTCTTCCTATTCTAATACATTTTTGGGTGATGATAGTTCATATATATATTATATTATATTATATTATATTATACTTATCTATGTATATCTATGAGCAGTTCTGACCCTGAATAATTAGATTCCCTATGATCTTGATTTCTTTATTTTTTCTTTTCTCTCTCATGGTGTTCTTTCTTCTATGTGTTGTCCCTTGTGTGAAAACATTCCATGGATACATCTTGCTATTTATTTCATGCCACATCTCTTTATCTTTCTCAACTCCTTAGAATGACATGTGCCCCTTTGAATAACCCACATCATTCTAAGGGGGGCTATTATATATGCTTAAGTTTCAAAAAAATTCAAATGGATTGCTTGATGTCTTATGTCTCGTCATCTGGAATGGGGGAAACCTGAATAGACTTGTCTATTATATATTGTGACTATCCTGCAACATATTTTGCAACAACCACTGGCTTGTCTTCTTGTCGTATGGCCTCTAGACTGCTATACATACCTATTAGTATTGTCTTCTATTTGATCAGATCATTTCATGTCTTGTCTATAGAAATTTTATCATGTCTACTTTTCACTTTTTTTTCTAATGTGTTTATCTTCAACTAACATATTTGTGGTGAGATTGCAGTCATCTTTGTAGGATCTAAGACCTGTGTCCTGTTAGCATCTTGAATGAACTTCTCTACATCACATATACTAGATTATACTTCTGCTTCCTCTTCATCATGTTTATATTTTCTTCAATCTCTTTTTACTTTAGCTTGCACATGCTCAGATACATATACTCACTAAAGTGGGGGAAAAATGTAATGTCATAAAATTGCATCTTTATGAAATTTCACATTACACCAACCTTCACCTTAGCTTAATAAGACAATAATGTGAATACTTGACTTCCTAGCCTTCATTTTCACCCCTCCCTTATTGTTTTCTATTGCTGGAGGAATTTTTGTCTAAGAAACTTGCATGTCGTGCAAACATCCTCATGCTACACAAATGTCTTAAGAAGATTCCTAGCCCTATGGCCATTTGGATGTTACACTATCACCTTCTTGTGAAGTGTAACACCTCTTTGGTCACAAGTGCACCTAAAAATGACCCTTTGTGTAGGTTCTTTCTTCCATGTAGGAGATGTAAAGTATTTCTTTTTTCTTACATAAATGATCCGATATATTTTTCCTTGGAGGATTAAACCTCTTTATCTCATATCTAGGAGGATTTATGAACACACTTCTACAAAACATGGCAATATGCCTATATTTTTTACAATTATAGCTACAAACATCATTTTGAGCACCTAAAGAAGCAAAATAATTCTTGCTTACAAAATCATGTCTATCATTTCTCAAAGGTATAATCCTGAAATATATTTCTTTATATCAATATTGATTACAAGAAAAATGGTAACCATGAAAAACATAGTTAAACATGGTTTGTCTTGCAGATTGATTCTTGAATCTTTTCTTTGGATTGTACACTTTGATAAATTCATCATCCAAATTTTGTTAGACCTTTAGTATTCTTATTCTTCATGAAACTTTCAGGCTTCTTAGAAGTAGCTACATTGATTTTAGAGTCAACATCCTTGAATCTCTTGTCTTCCTTATATCCTCAACCAATAAACATGGTGAAAATGGATTTTTGACTACCAATCATTTCATGAAGAACTTCAGAACTCTTTCCAAGTCTAATACTTCTATTTAATTGTAAATTTATTTTCTCTAATTCCTTCCTTAAGGATATTACTTGAGCCTCTAATCTTTGAGACTCTTCTAGTTTTTTCCTCAAATCCAAATTAGTTACCTCTTCTATTCTCTTAGATTCTACTAACTATAGTTTTAGGTCAAAAAGTTTCTCATATTATTCAATCCTTAACTTGTATTTTCATTTTTTTCTCTTTCATCCTTCAAATATTCTAAAGCAGAGACTAGTTAACCTTCCAAATCTACTTCACCTTCTTCTTCATCTTCAAAATATTCACATTCTGTAATTTACATATCCATAAATTTAGTTTCACCTATTTCACTTGTAGAGGAATAATCATTTGAGGAACTAAATTTTTTTATCTACATAAAGAATATTTTTTTTGTTGAAGTTTCTCTATTTATATTTGGAAACTTATTGACTCTTAGAACTATCTCCCTTTTTAGTTCCATTTAATGAATATTTTGAGGTATAATGACCTAATTTATCATAGTTAAAACATTTGAAAGGTAGCTTACCTTTGTATTTTCTAGAGCCCTTCTTCAATTTTTTGAGAAAATTTTCTTCTTCTTCATTTGAATTGGTAGTTGGTTCTGAATCATTTTCAATCTTCTTGATTTTGGAAGTCTTCAATGTTTCTTCACACTTTGTTGATCCTATACTTTCACTTCTCATTTTATATGAAGTTAGAGACCCAAAAAATTCATCAATAAAGAGCTTATATAGATCTTTAGCTTCTTCTATTGTAGACTTTAGAGTCAAACTATTTTGGAAGAGACCTTAGAACCTTCTTTACAACTACCTTATCTTTCATGTTCTCTCTAGCTCCTTAATTGATTTTACTACCTCATCTACCCTAAGAAATTATGCAGATATATTTTCTTCATCTTTCACCTTAAGAGTCTCAAATTTTCCTCTATGAGTTTACAGTTTTTCTTGTTTCACTTTATCATGACCCTCATAGATATTATGCAATTTCTCCCAAACACATTTGCTAGATTTACAATGCATGAAATTTACTAATTATGTGTTGGTTAAACCACATAGAATAAATTTTTTAGCTTTGGCATTGTCTTCACAAGCTTTCTTATCAGTTGACATAGTGGTATGAGTTGTTGGTGTTGTGCAGAAATCTACAATAGACTACCATACATAAAATCCAAGAGAGGTCAGATTATTATTTGTAACAATGAAAATAGGGTTCCCCACCTTTTAGGATATGGAGCACAAGGATATGGTACCTCTTATTTCACTCAAGTTTCACTCAAGGAAACCCTAGAGATCTCAATCCTATGAAAGAATGAGAAAAAAAATCTTCTAAAGGTTGTCCTAGGGTGTGATTAAGGACTAAAAGGGGGTTGCCACCAAGCTGGGGCTTGGAAAGACAAGAAACAAATGTAACATGAAAATTACCATGGAAAACATAACTAAATGACCTAGGAAATGAAACTAAAATGCAAAATTACCAACTAAGAATGAACAGAGGTGCACCAGAGAGAGTGATGAGGTCAAAAGAACATCCAAAACCCTAAAAATGTGTTGTTTAGTGCCCATTAAAACTCATATGCTAGTTTGGGTGATTTAGTCCCATACAGGTTTTTGTGCCAAAACTGGAATCTCACAATGGTTAATTTGAATTCACTTAAATATGAAAAATGGGTTGTACTGGGACTCATATGCCACAAGTTTCATATTAGTACCGCTCTTCTTTTTTAGAGGGTAAAGACCTAAATCTGATCTCCTATCTCTGATCTTCCTTCCACACTTTGTTTTTGGGTCTGAAACCTTGAATTGCAACCTGTAGGTGACTTTTTCATGAAGATAGAAACCTTGTAACAACTTAATGACTTTCTTCAACCTTGAAAATTAATCTTCAAATATCCTTAAAGCTCCAAGACACCTAGGTCTACAATCACACATGTAGAGAGAGAAAAACTTGGTGATTTGTTAGGAAATAGGAGTTTTCCTTGGTCAAACCCTATTTAGGTAATTAAACCTTGTGGTGAAATAATGAAATATTAACATGAAACATGGAATATGAAACATGAAAAATGATATCTTGAATGATGTCTTGAAATATAGGTCAATAATCTAACATGAAGTGGTCATGTAGAATGTAGATCCTGATCATGAATTGGATATGAATTAATTCTTGCAAATGGATCATAAATGCTACATCATAATATTAGCTCAAAAACATGCTTGATGCATTATTATCTTGACATGATGATGGATCTTGAATTTTTGCAATAAATGATGAAGAAATATGCCTTTGATGCCTTAGAAATGCTTTTGTAAACTCTCTTGATGCTCTTGTGAAGTTTAGCAATGCATAAATCTTGATTTCTTAAGTTGATATCATGAAGGCTTAGGTGAAATAATGATTTGAGACCTTTTTTATATAGGAAATCCATCCAACTTACCGTTTATTAGATCCCATAAGTTGACATTCATGAAATTTGAACTTAAAACCCTAATTTCCCACTCAAAACCCTAAAAAGGGGCCAAATGGGACTCATACACCACTTGTGGCATATAGGTCCCATCTAGTTGTGACTCATACACCCAAGGTGGTGTATGGGTACCACCAAGCCATTTTAGGTGGAGGAAATGTCAGTGAGCTAGAAAATTAAGTGTATTTATTGATCTTGTTAGGATTTTGATTGAAATAAGCCTCAAGATGCATAATATAGGGTCTTAGGGGCCTATTAATGATGATATGAAGGTCATAAATGCAAGAGGTCCCAAAACTTAATGTGAAGGTGTAAATAAATACACTTTATAACACTAAATTAAGGCAAAATTAGGTCTATTTAGCTTAAAAGGGTTCTAAATCTAATGTGGATGTGTGAAATACATTACAACACTAGATCAAGGCTATATTAGGTCCATTTTAATGTTAATAATTCCCAAATCAAATGAGGAAAAGGGATACTTTTTTTGTTACTAGATTTAGCCCCCACTTTAGTGAGAGGAGGAACTTGCTTCAAACTCACACTAAAGTAGACATTCAAGAGGGGTCCAAGTGAAGTAATGTAGACAAAATGGGATGAAAAATATCAAAGGAGGTGTCCAACACCCTAGGATCCAAGATCTCGAATCAAACCAACATAAGCACAAAGGGACATATGCCCACAAGGTTTATTATATGCAACATCAAGATACACAAGCATACAATATCAACGACTAAAAGAAAAATAAATAAATAAATAAATAAGAAGAGAGGTGGATCAAGCCTTGACTATTTGTCCAATGCGATGTGGATAAGATCTAATTTGTTTTTAAAAATACACAATCACTTTGAGGCAAGGAAACTTCAAGCTATTCTTTGGGTGAGTATCCAAAAAGGGTGGCTTATTGAGAAAGTCATGCCTCTGTATTGGCTTCTCATCATATAATGAGAAATTCATGCCCACATTTAGGCTTCTTATCATACTAACCATACCAAAGCTATACCTCCTTATAACTTTGACAAGGTAGAACAAAACAATGAACTTCAGCTTCACGAGGCAAGCAAAGCTTCGTATGCTTGACACACATGAACAAAAAAGATGGCACCACATGCAAGAAAAGTTTATTATGAAAGGTGGCCATATAACGAGTACATTCAAAGGGATTTTTCATAGTTCATGTAAGATATCTTCTTATGCAACATCATGCCTAATGTCTCCAAGAGAGGGAAAGTCATAGAAATATCACTCTCTCAAAGGATATCAAGCCTAATGACACCACCAAGAAAAGGATGCATCACAAGAAAAAATAAAATTACATAGTGAAACATGAGTGTCGATGTATGCCCAAAATTTAAAGTGGTTTCTAACACCATTGTTGTGAGAAATTTCTTTAAAGTAGAAGAACACATGAGAGCTTATTCAGAAAGCCCTATGCCAAGTCGCATGTTTCCAATAAGCTACATCATGAAAAGGGAAGGGGTTGCCCCCAAAATGTATAACTCGATAAGTCACCAATGATCCAACTTAAGGCACATCGTCCACATCCAAAGATTTCTCTTATATGTAGATGAAAGGCAGTCAACTATCCAAAAAAGAAAACGAAAAGTGGCATACAAGGACAAGGCTAATTAACCCCTTGCTCCCACTTAGTGGAGGACAAGGATGAGATGAGATGATTGATGAGAAACATGCTAGATTGAAAATCAGTATTGATTAGAGGAATTAGGTGCCCCGATATAAGGAAGAGCACCACATTTCCTTGAGATGTTGAATTCAATTACTCAAAGCCTGCATTCATTAGTAGAATGACCATGAACTCTATGATATGTGGAAAATGAAGTCTTGTAGTAGAATTTATTTCGTGTTCTTGGAGGGAGAGATATCAAATGATCTTGGAGGAGTGTTGACAAGATACCCTCTTCATCAATGGTAGAAGATGTTCCTTTATGTTGTGACAAAGATATCTCTTTCTTAGTACAAGGTATCATACTTACACAAGACTCTTTAGATTGCGAGATTTTGTACTCTTCCTTAAAGGAAGGTGTAAAATATATCAAATTCAAATCATAAGTGTTTTGTGTAATGAAATTAATGTTAAGCAAGGACTTCTTTATTTATTTCATTTCTTTCAAAGGATAATAATGAAGACCACTAGTTTCTATCACTTCATGATGCACTAATGTTAAATTTGGCTTAGAGGAGTCTTTTGTAATAGTGTTGATATTAAGTGAAGGCTTGGTTGTTTCTTTCTAGGGACAATAACCAAGACCACTAGTCGTTCCTTGCATATTAGGCTTTATAGGGAAACAAATACCTTGTTCTATAGTGTCACATCCTTTTCCACTATATCCAAGTTGTTTCATAATTTCATAACTATAAGAAAGGGGGACCAACGACATCAAGGCTCTAGGTCACGGAGAGCGAAGAGTGGAGGGCTACGCTAACTTAAAAAGGGGTGTTATGAATAGGGGTGCATAATGATGAGGACTAGAAAGTAATTTTGTCACTCTTCAGACCCAAAATCCAAGTTTAGGCTAGGCGAGCTAGTTTTTATAGTCAATATTTCACCTCAGACAACTCTGTGTTCAAGGAAAAAAATGCAGTTATAAGATGAAAACATGGTATGTTGGAATCTCTCTGGTGCACTAGCATTCGTATGACTAGAAAATAGGAAGTAAAATATAAAATACCTAAAAATGAACTAACAACCTAGCTGGTTATTCTTGAATGAACAAAATAGAATAATAAGATGTGAATGTACAAAGAAAGATAATAAAGAAAATAAATAAAAGCTAGGGTGATGAAGATGATCTCACAAAAACACTTGTTCACCAGCTAGCTCCACACCTGCATTCACCTACACACAAGCAAGAGAGAAAATTGTTGGGCCTATATAGGGGCCTACCTCTATCAGACCCCCATTTTGGTGTTTCCACCTCCATGGACAACCAAAATGAAATGTAGTAGAAATATGCAATAATGGAAAGAAGAGAATAAAAACACTACAAAAAATACAATGCTACTGAACCAAATAAAAAAGGAGTGGAGTGAAACGTTACCACCTCCACCTAAAATCTCACTAGCCAATTCAGGAGAATATGAACTTGGTAAGGTCACCATAGCCTCAACTATGATGAAGCGAGGTCTCACAAGACTCCAAGCCCATACTGCTATGGCTTGCTTCACACTTGCTATGTGGAGTTGATGGAGAGTTGCTACTACAATGGAGTGTTGAAGGGTTGCTTGAGAGTGAAGTGAATGTTGGAAATGCTAAGAGATGGCTTGAGAATGTGTGTGTAGAGATCAAATGAAGTGAGAATGGATCAATTTGAAGGAAGAATAAGGAATTTCCGGGTCGTTTGGTTGAAGAGGGGTATTACAATTCATCCCCAATCGAGAGGGTAATTCCTCTGCCAACTTCAAATGCATGAATCCACTAGGGATGGTAACACACTGCATAGATGTATGTGTTCCACTTGTGCATCCCCGATAAATATTTTCTCAACGACACAACAGATAGATTCCAAGTGGAAGGAAGAAAATTGGGTGATGTAGAATTTTTCCTTTGGATTTGATTTTCTAAGGTGAGGATGTGTAAAAGGGGAATTTGTGTAAGGGGTGCAAATTTTCTCCTATACACTGCTCCCCCACTTTAGTGAGCACAAATACCAATGAGTACTTCGGTAAAGTAGATCAAAAAATTAGCAAAGTTATAAATTTATTCTTGAACCATCAAGGAACTAGACCACGATCTAGTGGACTCAAAAGCATAGGGTGAGCAAAGGACTCCATAGGTAATCTCCCTGGGGAGTTTTGAACAAAAAGACTCCATAGCCCCATAGAACTATGAACCTGTACAAAGTACACTGAAGGTGCTTGGACCAATGATGCACAAATCCCATAGGATGAAAGTGTCTCACAGGCTTGCAGACCTACAAGGAGGCAACCCCCAAGATCTCTCACATGAAGGAAGCCTTGAGAAGCAAGCACTTTATTTATGAACCTGTGGTGAAGGAAACATGTTCCGTTAGGGGTCCAAGTTGTAAATGCGACTTTTTGGAAAAGTTTGCAAAAAAATTTGAGAAAAGATTTGTTGGAAATGAATATGTTTTCAAAAACTTTTGAGGTTGATGTTATAGCCCCCACTTAGGTTGGTGCATCTAAATGAAGAGGCACGTGACAGTCTAAGGAGAGAAAGAAAGAATGAAAAAGTGATGTTGTGGCTTGTGGGACATAACAAGATGCCACCATGGTGATGTTGTCGCACACATTAGGAAAAACACATAGAGACCACCACATCAAAACTCAAGCAAAGAAGAGAGAAAGATAAAAGAAAAGGTAAAAAATAGATAAAGATGTCACAAAAAAAGAGCAGAGGGGTGATTTGATATTTTGGGGTTAGAGTTTCTCATGAATATATATATATATATATATAGGTATAGTAATAGTATATTAATGAACTCTCATCAACCCCCTACTACATCAAACCATGTGAAGAATGCATGAGAAGGAAAAGTAAAAATAAAAAACTGGGTCAACATGGAAGGGGAGTCTAAATTCCCCCAATGCTTTGCATCATCCCCAATTTTCCAAAAATTAAACAAAAACATGGAAGAATGATGATATAGATAGAAGAAGGTTCACGACACAAAAATCACACCTGTATCCAAGCACCAAAAAGGGTGACAAGGGTCATCCAAGAACACATAGCACAATCATGAGGGAAAACACTACAAAACAAACACATCTACCCGAAAGATAAAGAAGAGGCATCCCGCTAACACTCATCGACCAAGAGGTTGTCTGCTTCCCAATCTAGATCATTCTAAGGGGAAAGAAAGCAATCCTGTACTGGTTGAATATTAAGGGTAGGAGCTTTGGACCCTCTCATAACAAGGGATAAGGAAGAAGGCCCCACAAGGTCTTCTTTGCTCGACTCTTGTGGAGCTATGGTCATCGATTTTGTGAAGATTTCCGTCAAGGCTGAAACTTCATCCAAAGAGTTAAAAATGGAATTTATAGGAGTGACATGTCATACCTCAATGGATGGAGAGGGTGACACCCAAGATTCATTGGTAGACTCACCAAGTGACTCTGGAGTAGTGACAAACTCAGGAGAAGCTGGAGCTAGCTCCATCACTAGGATAGAAAAAGCTAACGCAGGACCACCTTTTGGAGAAGGTGGGCTCCTCTTATGCCCTTCATTACTAAAAGGTCCAACCTCTACCCTCAGCTTTGTTGGGGGATGTGAACTCCCCACAAATGAGGTGAGAGCCATAAAGGAAGAGGAGAAAACTATGAAAAATACCACCAAAGTATTCAACATATCAAAGGCTTAGGGAATGGTGGAATGTATGGAAGGGACATCAAAATGGGTGGCTCAACCGAAGTAGCAGTGAAAACTTGCGCCTTCTTGGGGTCAAGCGCACTCACAGAAAGAGCCAGAAGTGAGACAAAACTATATTAAATGAAAGTAGAGGGAAGGAGAGAGGAGGACATAGCAAAAGCACCTAATACGGGGGAAGTTGACTCCTCTTCCTTTCTCTGCTAAGTGGCCTACTCATATGCCAGAGTCTTTCACTGAAACTTGCAGTCATGTGCAAGTTGGTTTCTACAACTCTTTGAGGTAGAGGCTGGGAGCTATGAAGGGAAGAAAGGCTCCTTCTCAACCATAAGAGTGTCCACTATAGCTATTTCTGGTAGAGAGATAGGCTCCTAAACTGGAGCAAGAGGAGAAGGTTGAGAGAAAAAGTGGTAGGAGGCTCTAGAGGCTGAGGCATAGAGGATTGCCTGTGGGGACCCATTCTTCTACCATACAGGTAGGGCCAAGGTCCAAGAGGTGTAGTAGGAATATCAAATATCTAGATCTTTTTTTTTTTCCAAGTCGGTACCATCAGACTCCTTAGGTAAAATCCAAGAGTATTCATCCAAAAATATTCTTTGGAAAGAGGTACAGAAGAAGCACCTAGAGGATAGGTAGGCTTCCTTTCCCTTTTGAGAAGAGGAGGTAGCTTTTTGTTGCACCATTGGAAGGGTCAAATTCAGCTATCCCTTTCCCCCAATCTTATGCTTCACATAGTTCTTGGAAATTAGATCCATTCTTAGAGGGAGCAGACCGACCAGGGTGGGCTAAAATTGTTCCAATGAGTAACCCCCATGGGACACCAATGGTTGGCATCTAGTGTCATGTACCACAAACACAACACCTTCATGGGAGAATTTAAACACTTGTGGATGAGAGAGGTGATTCCATTCATGGAAGCTAGCCAAGGTATGCCTAACTTCAACATGAACAAATATGAATTCATAATAACATTGAAGACTGTTTCTATAGCCCTAGGTCTAACAAGGATAGATAGAGTTATTAAACCATATGGTTTGAGGCAAAGACCATCATGCATGTAGATGGTAGACTTAGTTTTTTTATACTCCTATAATGAATTCAACAATAGTGTTTCTTCTGTAATGACACTCACTTGACTTGTGAGGTCAACTAAGACCCCCATCACAATGTTTCCATTGAGGTGAGTGAGAATGTCGAGTGGAGAGGGTTTGTTATTTAAATGCATATCCTGCAAGGTGAACGTCATGTTCAACGAGTTTGTCAGAGGTTGCATGGTAGGTGTAATCGTGACCATGCTAATATATGCTTCAGGCTAAGTGGTAGAATCAAAGGGATCAATAATCAAGTTGGTAAAATGTGATAGGAATGGTTCCATGTATATTTACAACTCACTATTTTCTTTCGCCACTGACTTGTTTGCATTTTTTTTACTCCCACCGAGACAAATAGTATCATCCTAAATGCAGTCCTATATCTCATAATGTAGGCACATACAATGTTCGATATCATGTCTGTTGACTCGATGGTACTAATAGAAGGTATTTTCATCGTACCAATCAAGATAAGGTTCCTTGAGAGGTTTTGGGTTCTCCAAGGTTATGATCTTATCCTTCAACAACTTTTGCAAGATGGAAGAATAATATTCTACTAACTTTGTGAACTTTCTATTATGCCTAAGGCCATTATCATTCGTCATGGATACTACATTTTCCACAACCTTGCCTTTTCCTGAGATCGAGACAACAGATCTACCTTCCAGATGAGAGCGTGAGGAGGGTCCCCTAAACTAAACTACTATTTGTTGATATTATCATAATGCCACACACAAATGCATGAAAGAAGGATAATTCATAAGGGCGAACATTTCCTACCAAGGTCTTAAAACAAATTTCTTATGAATACCTTCTACATGTCAGAATCGAGAAGTGGGTATGAGATTTGTGAAAAGAGTGCTTGATACCATGCAGTGAAATCAATTATCTTTTCATTATCCCCTTGCTTGCATCAGACAAGATCTGAAAAATGTCATCTTCAGTTCGATTTTGGCTTGGAACTGTCAGAGAAACTGATTCACAAGTTGATCAAATAAGAAGATAAAATTATAGGGTAAGGAGCAATACCATTTGAGTGTTGTATCCTTAAGAGATTGAGGTAATAATTTTTACATCAATGCATCATGATGGAATAATTCTGTACACATGGTGTTAAAGGCAGACACATGTGTTTTTAGGTCCCCTTTGTTTCCATATTTTTCAAATTTTGGAATCTCCATTCCTTGCCAGAAGGGAGTGTTTAGGATTGTTACTAACAATGGGCTATGTTATAAAAAGGGCTAAAATATAGATTAGGCAAAGGCCTGGGAGAGACTCGCTAGCCTTTTCTGCATGTGACCCATGTTTTGAAGCAAGGCGTTCAAAATAAGGTCACTAGATGATAGAGGACTAATGGAGCCTCCAGAACCACCACCACCAACACCACCTCCAGAACCACCTTTGAAGCTACTATCGGGACCACCACTATGACCTCTGCTAGAGCCACCACTACTGGTAGGGCTTCCACTAGAGCCACCTCCACTACCGAAGCCACCTCCATGACCTCCTCCAAATCCACCTCTGCTAGTGCTACCTCCATTACCAAAGCTACTTTCACTCATTCCACCCGAGCCTCCATCATCAGGGGTAGTGGGAGCAATGAAATTAAACCCAAGGGATGTTTTGTTCACCTTGAGAGTGGGATTCCTGAGGATCAGAATAGATACTAATCACGAGCCTTGATTTGGTCATGCACATAGATGTAGTGGGCATCAAAACACCTAATTTTCTTTGATAGGCATCGAGCACTTCTCCTCCAGTGGTACTTGATATAGGATTATACGTAGGGACATAAGCTTTGGTTAGACCAGTGAGGCCACATAGAAATTCTACACCCATTTTCTCTCTCCCTAGAAATTGTCTAACCTCACTTGCAAGCCTAGTAGCTCTCACCATGCTTGGTACCTTTTGTAAATGATTCACAAGGTCTAGCAATCTGTTATCTAATTCCATGAGGCTTTCAATGGGAGCATGCACAACATAATATTCATCTATGGATGAGGGTGTAGGGGATGCTATAGGAGTAAGGTACCCAAGTGGTTTCTTCCATAAAACCCATCTTGTTGGCATAGTTCATAGGAAATCCAATAGTAAAATTTTTAGTTAAACCAGTGGGAAAAATGGTGGCAAAGCTAGAGGTGACCTTCATCTTCTCCATCATAAGGTGTCCCACACTTCTCCTGACAATGTACCCGGAATTCATGGATTGGGTTGTGATGCTCACAAACCTCCACAACACTTAGAGTTACAATAATCACAAGGTACATGGGAATAGTCTCAATAGGAACAAATGGAAAAACGTTGTTCACATCGGGTTCACAAAAATGTAAGAGAGGGGGATCAACCATATCAAGGCTCCAGGTGATGGAGATCTAACAATGGAGGGATTCCCTAAGTTACCTCACTCTAAAGGGGTGTTTCAGATATGGGTAGAGAATTATGAGCACTATAAAGTACTTTTGTCACTCTTCAGAATTGAAATCCAAGTTTAGGCTAGGCAAGCTAGTTTTTTAAGTCAATAATGCACCTCAGAGAACTCTTTGTTTGATTATGGTAGCACAATTTTGGGATCAAAATGTGATGTGTTGGCCTCTCTATAGCATGCTAGCATCTATATGGCTAGAAAATAGGAAGTACAATATAAACTACCTAAAAACAAACTAACAGCCTAGCTAGTTATTATTGAATGAACAAAATAGAATAATAAGATGTGAAAAGTACAAACAAAGATGATAGAGAAAATAAATAAAAGATAGGGTGATGAAGATGATCTCACAAAAATGCATATTTTCCAACTAGATCCACACATACGTTCACCTACACACAAGAAAGAGAGAAAATTATTGGGATTGTATAGGGGCCTACCTCAGTCAGACCCCTATTTTGGTGTTTCCACCTATACAGACAACCAAAAAGAAACTTAGTAGAAATATTCAATAAAGGAAAGAAGAGAGAATAAAAACACTACAAAACAATACAATTTGACTCAACCAAATCACAAAGGAGAGGAGTGAATCATTACCACCTCCAACCAAAATATCACTAGCCAATGGAGGAGAATATGGACTTGGCAAGGTCACCACAATCTCAAATGTGATGAAGAGAGGTCTCACAAGACTCCAACCCCATGCTGCTATGGCTTGCTTCACACTTACTATGTAGAGTTGATAGAGTGTTGCTGCTGCAATGGAGTGTTGAAGTGTCGCTTGAGAGTGAAGTGAATGTTGGAAATGCTAAGAGATGGCTTGAGATAGAGATAAAATGAAGTGAGAATGAATCAATTTGAAGGAAGAATGAGGAAGAATAAGGCATTTTTGGGCCGGTTGGTCAAAGAGGGGCATTAAAATTCATCCCCAATCGGGAGTGTAATGCCTTTTCCAATTTCATACGTAGGAATCTGTGAAGGATGAGAACATGCAACACGGATGTCCATGCACTACACGTGCATCCCTGATAAATATTATCTCACCAACACAACATAGTAATGACAATTGGAAGGAATGGTGTTGGGTTGTGTGGAATCTCTCCTTCAGATTTGATTTTCTAAGGTGAGGATGTGTGAAATGGGAATTTGTGTAAGGAGTGCAAATTCGCTACTACACAATAACCTTTTCCATAAAGTTGTTTCATTTCTTTAGGATTTAGTGGTTGTGTATAATTAGTTTTGTCAAAGTTTTTTGTGTAATTTGTTCTCTTTTGTTCTAAAGTGGTTGAGGTGGATTCTTTCAAAGGATCTTCCAAATTTTGTGTTGAAATTACCGCTTTTTGATTTTCCTTTATAGAGTCTTTGTTTATGATCTCAAATTTTCCCATGAATGATGCGAAATATAAGGAACCCCAATCATCTTCTAATAGCTTCGTGACTTCCTTAATGTGTTTTCCTTTTTCTTAAGAATTGCACAAGTTCTTGTGTTGTTGGTGTCAATGTTGTGAAAGGATTTTTTCTATTTTTCTCAATGTTTAAACAACTATTTGTTTAAGGGTCAGCTTCGAGTGTGTACACTTTGTTGTTGTAGACATACTTCTTTACACGGTGAAGATTAGAAGGCACCCAATTCATTTCATGAATCCATGGTCTTCCTAAAATAAGATTATATGAAAGATCATGAGGTATAACATGGATTGGTGTTTTTAATGTGGCCTTCCAACTGTAATGGGCAAAGTGACCACACCAAGCGATTGATTTCCTACATTGTGAAATCCCTTAATAGATAAATACTCAGGTTAAATGTTTGATTTATCCATGCCAAGTCCATCCAAAAGGGTCACACTACACATGTTAAGGGAAAATCCATTCTCAATGAGGTTTATTTTGATTCCCAACCTATTATAGATATATATTATCATGAAAGCATCATTCTATTTTTTCACTTCCAAAGGAGGGAGCTTAGTTTTGTGGTAAACAATTTCAATATTAGTTTCTTGAATCATGGTTGTTATGTCAATCAGTTGCACATTAGGAGGGGTAGGAAATTTTTGTAAGGTAGTTTGAATCATGTAATGATAATGAGGGGATGTTTGAATAAGGTTCCATAATGATATCTTAGTAGGAGTATTATTTAGTTGTTCAACAAGATTATACACCTTTCCACTTTGTGGAGGAAAAAAAGGACTTGCAAAGATAGGGTTAGGAAATGGGAGGGATTTTGAAGGTGTTTGTCTTGGTTGCAGATTATTTCTTGTGTTATATGTATGAGCAACAATATTATAACTTGGTTTCTGCAAAACATTATTCTCAGGTGGGTAAAGGATAAGTTCGGGTTTGTTTCGAGTTTTTGGTCATTGTGAGGGTGGGTAAAGAATTAGAGGATTCTTAGGATGTACCATAGGGTATGTAGGAGGTCCAATAGTCGAGGGGGGTCTAACAGACATTGTCACATTCAACACCTCAGAAATTTTGGTTTGACGTCTTTCTAATGAAGGAGAATCTAGTGTCATCTTTTCACCTATTAGAAGCCTTGCAACATGAGCATGAAGTATGGGTGATTGAGCTATTTGGTTCTATGCTGTCATTTATGTCAACATAGTAATAAATACATGGTGATAATTGCATGTGAATATTTCTTGGTTTACCAGAAGTTGTTCTCTACTGGTAATAATCCTTTGTGATGGATCAGTGTGTTGTTATTTGAGTCTGAAAGTAACTGCAAGATCTAATATGAATATAATCTCTTAACCATGTTTTATTGAATCATTTAGATAGCTATATCCTAGAACTTGAGACATCTTTTTCTATGAACAAAAAGTTATCTCTTACAAAGTTTAACTCTGTATCCTACAATTATTTTGTGTGAGGTGTACTATGTGGGAGACTCCACATTCTACTAAGGTGAACATTCTTATACTACGATTTTTCTAATAGTATCTTTATTGGTAATATGATGGGAAATTAATGTCTTCTCAAATTTAGAAGATGTTTTCTTTGAGGATTATTTGTTGGTTTGGAGAATAGTGGTTCAGTCTTAGCCGACTCAACAAATGCAATATATTATGAAGACTAATAGCTAAGTTGGCATAATGCACTACATGGTTAAAATATTCAAATATTATATATGATGACAAAGAAAGGTTTTGATTATTTTTTGCTCATCCAATTAGGCCAACCTAATTGATGAATAAGATATACTTGTATATATAAGATGGAATCAAGTGAAAATGGAGGTATAGAGAGATGTGGGTGTATGTGTATGAATAAGCAAGAGAGAAGGAGAAGTGAATGTGAACAAGGAGAAAATCAGAGCCTAAATATTTTATCAGTAATACAAATTTGTTGATTGATGTAGTACTTTATATTTTGAGCTTCAGTGGAATTGAACCTTGCACATTGAAGGTGTATTCCATCAGTTCATTCTTTTGGTAGTGAGCCACTATCATTGTATCTTGGTAGTGAGCCATCTTTTGTACTCAGGCTGTGATCCTTTTAAGGATAGTGAGTCCTGACAATGAGCCCCGTAATATTTTGTATCCAGATGTAATATATTGTGAGTTAACCCTCACCGTGGTTTTTCCCATTCTAGGTTTTCCACGTAAAAATCTCGGTGTTCATGTGTATGATTGCATTAACTTGTTTCTATGTTCTCTCTTGCTGATTCAGTCAAAATTGTGATAATGGTTAAGTGGATTTTATTATTGGTTTGTGGAATACTAATTCACCCCCCCTCGCAATATTCTGGATGTTTAAAAATTGGTATCAAATCTTGGCTCCTTGGATGAAGCCTAACAACTTGAGGAAGGTCCCAAAATTTTAACATGAGAATTTTTTTCCTTCAGTAATAGTCCCTACCAAATTTTCAAAAGAAATGAAAGCATTGAAGGAAAAGTTGATAAAATTAAATGAGCATATTGATAAGTTACAAAGTACAAGTATGGTTGCATGCAATCTATTGATTAAAGGAGAAGAAATCATCACTAGACTACTATAACAATTGGATGAGAAGAAAATAATTGAAGAATGCCAGGAAATTAAAGTTAAAAATAAGATGGATGAATGCACAAAGCTTGATTTAGAAGCAAAAATCCTAAGATCTAATCTGGAAAGGGTAAAGAGTTTTGAAGACAAATTTAAGACAAGATTAATGATGCTTGATGGATTGATTACCTCTCAAGGATCAGAAATGGATAAGAGTAGTTTAGGGTTTGAAAAAGGTTAGAGTTCTAAAGTGAATCAATTCACCGATAAAAATATGCAATACAAAGATAGAAAAATCAAGGAGTGAAGAAGCAATTCTAGAAAAATTATTGTCAAATGACATGATGCAAAAAGGTATTTATACTTCAATGGTGTTTATCATTCCTGAAAGAAATTTCTTCATAAGGAAAAGGATTGAAAAAGTAATGTGAATGATTCTAAGGAAAAGAATAATGTATATAAAGATAGTCTATTGGATAAAAAGGAAAGTGGAAAGAAGAATGTTACTTGTTGTAAGTGCAAAAAACTAGAACATCCTAGTAGTAACCATGAAAGAAAGAACATCTATTTGACAAAGAAGAATGATCAAACCTTTGATTTGGTAAAAGAAAGAAAAGAAATGGAAAGGATTTGGAGAAAGGAATCACCAATATTATCTATGTTGACCTCCGGTACAAATACTCCCATCAATATCTAAATAAAAGAAAAGGATAAGGGGGAGCAGTCATCATAAAATCCAATAAACCCCCTCATTGGTACTTGTGTCATACCATGACAAAAGTATATTTAATCTGGTAACAAGATTAAGGTATTTTATCATTCACATGTGTGAAGAATGAGGTCTGAAATTTTTGAAAGAGTGAAGGTGTACATAGTTTTTGAGGAAATGTACCTACAAGTTGAAACATTTATTGTAAAATCATTCAAAATGAAATGAATAAGTTTAGATAGAATTAAAGGCCTATGTATTTTCGAAGAAGCGAGCAAAGGAAGTTTAGAAGGAATTTTATAGTTTCAAAATTTGAAGAAAGGAACAAATGAATTCGAAGTGAGCTCCGAAACAAGACGTCTATACATTTCTTGGTTAACATTTTTGGAGGTACTCTTGTTTGTACAATCTTGCTTGTTTATTGATGGATAATTCAAATATTGTGAATTGTGCAGATAAAACTAGGTTGAAGAGATATATGAGGAATGTGTCGGAAGAATCTATTGTTGTATTCTCTTGCATCCCTCCAATAGTGTTTCCTATAGAAGATATCTACGCATTTTTTTATAGTAAGATTGAAGAAATATCGTCAGATCAGTTGAATGTGCTTTGGGAAAGTGAATTGAAAGAGAATCATGATGCCTATAGAGTATTAGTTGAGAAAAAGTTGGATGTTTGGAGGAAAGTTCCTTTGTTTGAATTTGAGAAGAAGTATATTTAAATGGTATTGAGAAGAATTCATGATGAATCTTTGTGGATTGATGAGTCACATTTGGTTACCAGAGAAGCAATTAGAGATGTAGGGTGATCCCACAATAGTGGTTTAAATTTTTTGGCCAAATTGAACACTGAAATTATTAGTTTTAACTAAATCTTCACATTTGGGCACCTATAGCGGCTAAACTCTGAGGAATTTGAAGATGATGCAAACTAGAGTCTCATCAAATTTTGTTTGTAGATTCTAAAAATATTTTTTTGAATTTTTTTGGAATCAGACTGCAATTCTTTTTCCATCTCCCACGAAAATTAATTTTTTTCAGAAAATAGCATTTTTAAAAAGTGACGCACACTGTATAACTCATAAAAAATAATTCGTGAAGGATAGAATTCTAATTATTTCGAATTTAGATTTTTAACTCCGATATCTAGTGCTTCCCCTTGGTTAGATAGTTTTTTATTGAATATTTTTTCTTTAATCAAGTTTCGAAGTCAAACCAATTACAATTTAGACATAGCACGATCATATAACGCGTAACTTTTTTTGTATATATCAAAATTCTTTTTTTTTTTTGGTTGGATCAAGGACTTCAATATCTAGTGTACTCATATTTTTCAATTTTTTTTTTGATAATCTGCTATTTTTCCACATGATGTGCAAAACAAAAACCTTCATTTTTGATAAAAAAACTATGTTTAATAAAACTAAAAAACAAAATACATAATAAAACCAAAACATATTAAAATTATATTCGTTGGATAGCTCATTATGAGGAATACCCTATTACATTTGGGTTTGTGAAGATTCTTCCATTTTCATCCTCAACCCGAGCTTCGAAGTGCCAAAATTAGATTTTTTTGTGTCTCAAGGGGGGATGAGGAATAAGGGGGGTTTGTACGAACCCGTAGGGGTTCGAGTGAATCCCTAAGGATTTTATCAAACCATGGTTCGCTCGAACCCTGGTTCGAGCGAACCACCCTTCCATAAGGTATTTTGTTGGGTTTTTGGGCAAGAAATAAATCGAAGGGTTCGCTCAAACCCTAGTTTGAACAAACTCCTTATGGGTTCACTCGAACCAGTAGGTTCGTACGAACCCCTAAAATCAAGTTTTTTGCCATGTATTTATTTTTTGTGAGGTTTCCTTCCTCACTTTAATTGTAAATCACTATTGCAGCTTCACCTTGTAATTGGTTTATCTTCCTTCAGACTAGTTCCTAAACTAAAGAATATGAATGAGAGAAATAATTGAGGTTACAGTTGTGAGTTCTAAAGGAAAAGATATTGGTTTGAGATTGATTGTTGATCTTGTAATAAGCTATACAACTATGGTCATTGGTCATAAAGTTTGTACCCCTAACAATGACTCTAAAATTTATACTGCTATGGTGAATATTGTTGTTGATATGGTAATAAGAGGTATGGAATATGACTTGTGTGAACTACTTTGCATACATATTTTAAATAATTTAAAGGAGATCAAGAGGAGAAAAAAGAATACTTTTCGGTATGGAAATTTGGTTGTTTGTCTACTCTTTTACTTTTTGAAAGAGTTATTGGTAATAGGAAGGTTAGAATGGTCAAATTCAGAGCCTATTTTTTATCTAATCAGGAACTTCATGATAAATATTGGTAGTTTGGATGCATAAGAATCTGCACTTGTTACATTCTTTGGAACATTTTAGATGAGGATGAAAAAAAAGTCTAGGATTCTAGTAAGTGTTGTGGAAAGATACTCCATAAGCATAATTTTTCTTATGTCTACAAATTTTTGTCACATGGAAGCAGTTGAATCAAGGTTAGTTTGGATATCTGAATTGGATTATGAAGTGTTAGAGGCTGAAATTGATAAATATGCTAAAATTCTCTTGGAAAGACCTAAGTATCTCAATGAATAAAGCACCTCTGGTAGTATGGCTGAAATAGGGAAGAAAAGGAAGAGTGTATTGAAGCTAGAAGGTGCATAAGAAATTAAGCTTGAACATGAGCATGAAAGAATAAATATTCAAACAGCTCTAGAAGATTTGTAGAAGGTTGTTTAGATGCTAATTTTGATTCATCTATTTTTGTTGTGGAGAATCTTCGTGGCATGATTAATTCTTTGAAATTCTACATCTTCAGACTTGAAATATGTGTTGGGATCAGGCTTGATGAAGAAAATTTGAATGATATCAAAGGAAAATGTGTGAATGCACATGATCGAGTAATGCAGGAATTGGAGAGTGTACAAGGTTGTGAAAAAGAGGCACAAGAATTACTTTCCTTTTGTCTAGATTGGCCTGGAAATACATTGAATATGAGAAATGAGATATGGATGAGTGAGTCTCAAATGAGTAATTAGGCATATACATACATATTAGAATAAGTTAAAGATAATCAGAGGTGATCCAACATTGTGTAGATTTAGGAAAAAAAATTCTCTCTACAAGATTGAAGGACAAATGTCATCAAGAAGTTTTTGGCAGTCAAAGACATGATTAAACTCAGACATACTTCTATTTCTTATGCTCTTGGTTGTATTGGTAAATTATCATAGATCAATCTTAATCCCAATACTTTAATAGATGGTATACAGTCTCTAACTAAACTTGAGCTATTTTACAAGACTCTGGTCAGTGCAAAAGGTTCGTGGGAAGAAGGTAAAGCATCATGGAAGGCTATGCTAGAGAGTCTTAGAGGTTATTCTTCAAGTTAATTCAGTGTTCATATATTTTTTATTACCCTTTGATGCATATGTACATTTATATCAGACCCCTTCATTTGTCATTGATGTCAAAGGGGGAGAGATAAAGAAATGGAGAGATAAAGAGTTAGGAACCATTTTTTGTGAAGAACAGTTTTGATAGGGGGAGTAGTTAGAACATTTAGTGCGGTATACTTGAAATTTTTTTGTCATGCATGTTTCCATTAATGCCAAAGGGGGAGATTGTTGGAAGCCTTGCAACATGAGCATGAAGTATGGTTGATTGAGCTAGTTTTTCCTATGTTGTCATTGATGTCAAAGTGGTAATAATTACATGGTGATAACTGTATGGGAAGCTTGCTTGGTTTACCAAAATTTATTCGCTGTCAATAATACTCCTTTGTGATGGATCAGTGTGTTAGTATTTGAGTCTAAAACTCACCGCAAGATTTGATATGACTCTAATCTCTTAACCATGTTTTATTGACTCATTTAGACAACTGTATCTTGGATCTTGAGACGTCTTCTTCTATGAATAGAAAGTTATCTCTAACAGAGTTTAACTTTATATCCTACTATTATTCTGTGTGAGGTGTACTATGTGGGAGACTCTGCATGCTATTAAGGTTAACATTGTTCTACTGTGGTTTTGTTGACAGCCTCTTTACTAGCAGTATGATGGGAAATTAATGTGTTCTCAAATCTAGAAGGTGTTTGCTTTGAGGATTATTTGTTGGTTTGGAGAATTGTGGTTTAGTCTTGTCTGAATTAGTGAATGCAATATATTATGAAGACTAATAGCTGACTTGGCATAATGCACTACATGGATAAAATATTCAAATCTTATATGGTGCTAACAAAGAAAGGTTTTGATTATTTTTTGTTCATCCAATTAGGAAAACCTAATTGATGAATAAGATGTATATATATAAGATAGAAGCAAGCGAAAATGGAGGTACAAAGAGATGTGGGTGTATGCGTATGAACAAGGAAGTGAAAAGGAGAAGTGAATGTGAACAAGGAAATGATAAGATCCTAAATATTTTATCAGTAATAAAAATTTGTTGAGTGATGTAGTACTTTATATTTTAAGCTTTGATGGAGCTAAACCTTGCACATTGAAGGTGTATTCCATTAATTCATTATTTTGGAAGTGGGCCACTATCATTGTATCTTGGCAGTGAGCCATCTTTTGTACTCAGGTTGTGAGCCTTTTAGGGATAGCGAGTCCTAGTAGTGAGCACTATACTAAATTGTATCCGGATATAATATATTTCTAGTGAACCCTTGTCGTGGTTTTTCCCATTCTTGGTGCTCACATGTATGATTGCATTGACTTGTTTCTATGTTCTCTCTTCCTAATTCAGTCAAAATTATGATAATGGTTAAGTGGATTTTATTATCAGTTTGTGGAATACTAATTCACCCCCGCATCTCAGCATTTTGTATGTTCAACAACATCATCATCTAAGGAAGCCAAAATGTTATCATTTTCTTCCACCATGATATCTTCCGTAGTAGGAGAGTTTCTAGGAGAATTACAAACTAGATATTCATGTCATTGAAAGGTTGGTTCTTCTAAACCGACTTCATCACAAGTAGGGGAATTATCAATGGTTGGATTGTCTTGATCATTAATGATATCATTATCTTGTTCAATAATTTTTTCCCTAGGGGAAGAGAAGCAACTAAGCTTCTCATGAATTTCTTTGATTTTATTTTCTAACATCAAAGTATTTTCTTCACAACTAGGAGAGATACTAGGAGAAGAACAAATGTGATTATCATGATTGTGTATAATTTCATTCCTTTGTATAATAATGTCTTTCAAAATAGTATAGGTAGAGGAAGAAACATAAAGAGGGTTGTCATAGATCTTAAATATTTTATTATCTAACACCAACATATCCTCATCATTTTTAACATTATCACAAGAGGGGAAGATACTGAGAGATGAATGTAGACTAGTTGAAGCATTATGTATGTAGGTTTCAATGGTCTCTTGTTGTGTTATGTGATCATCATGATTACCTATGATTGTGTCCTCTTGTTCATAAATGTATTGCCTAATACGATAGGTAGGAGGAGAGAAACAAATAGGGTTCCCAAAACTGTCTTCAATTGATTCTTCTAACATTGAAATATCTTCTTCACAAACATGATTGTTGTGATTATCCATAGTTGTATTCTCTTTCACTAAAGAATTCATATAGGGAGGGGATATGAAATTTTTCTTAGCATGCCTAGATAGGAAAGATACTAGCATTGTTTGACCAAGAATGAAAAGTACTTCTAACTATCTCATGCAATGCTTCAATAATTCAAACAATGTATATCCAAAGATGAAAAATACTTTTATCTAATGCATGAAAATCTTTAAGAATGAAAACAATGTATATCCAAAAATAGAAATTAATTTTATTAAACTTATGCAAAGCTTTATGAATGTAAACATTGTGTATGCGAAAGTGAAAATTACTTTTATCCATATTATGCAAAGTTTCAAAAATGTGAACATTTTCAGATCTGTTGATTGTTGTTATTCAAATGATTTCAAAAATGACTACCCCAAATTGATGTGTTTTACCTAGATGCATAAAATAGAAGTTACTAAGACTTTCCAGATTCATACTATAGGTTACCAACAAGCTTAGGAAGTACATAAATAAGGTTTTCAATGCTATAAATGGTAGTTTTAGGCCTGATCTAGGACTAAATCGCCCAGAGGGGCATATGAGTCCTAGTCAGGGTTTTTCAGGGATTTGAATGCTAAATAAAAGTCACCACATAATACCTAGAAACTAGGAAAAACCATTTGTACTGGGACTAAACTGCCCAGAGGGGCATATGAGTCATAGATTAGATTTTTACACTATTTTCAATAAATTATGTGTAAATTTTATTTTTTCTATTTTGAGTGATGTCTAGGCTAAGTGCAAATGTAGATTTAAAATGAAGTTCAATGATGCAAGGTGCAAAAATTCAACCTATATGCACTTTCACTAATGCAAGATTTAGAAACCTGAGATGCCAATCAACTAATGCAAGATCTAATGAAAAGCTAATGTAAGCAAGATCTAGAAATTTAATGCACTCCAAATCAGAAAATAAGGTGATCTAAATGTAGGTTCACCAAAAAGAAACAATAGAAATAGGGTGCCCCACATTTTAGGAGATGGAGCACAAGGATATGGTACCTCCTATTTCACTCAAGTTTCACTCAAGGAAACCCTAGAGATCTCAGTCCTATGAAAGAATGAGAAAAAGAGATGTACTAATGGTTGTTCTAGGGTGTGATTAAGGACTAAAAGGGGGTTCACCACCAAGTGAGGGCTTGGAAAGAAAAGAAATGAATGTAACATGTAAAGTACCATTCAAAACCTAACTAAATAACCTAGGAAATGAAACTGAAATGCGGAATAACCAACTAAGAATGAACGAAGGTTCACATGGGAGAGTGATGAGGTCAAAAACATATCCAAAACCCTAAAAAAATTCTATTTGGTGCCCACTAGGACTCATACGCTAGTCTAGGTGATTTAGTCCCATGCTAGGGTTTCTATGCCAAAGTTGGAATTCCATAGTGTTTGATTTGAATTCATTGAAATATAGAAAATGAGTTGTATTGGGACTCATATGCCAAAATTGGTGTATCGGTCCCACTCTACTTTTTTCAGAGGGTCAAGACCTGACTCTTCTCTCCTATCACTATTGTTCTTTCCACACTTTGTTTTCATGTCTTAAACCTTGATTTGGAACCTGTAGGTGACTTTCCATGAAGATAGAAACCTTGTGATGAATCGATAACTTTATTCAAACTTGTAACTTAATCTTCACATATTCTTCAAGCTCCAAGACACCTAGATCTGCAATCACACATGTAGAGAGAGAAAAAAATGTTGATTTGTTAGGAAATAGGGGTTTGCCTTGGTCAAACCCTATTTAGGTAATTAAACCTTGTGATTAAACAATAAGATATGAACATGAAACATAAATAATGATACCTTGAATGATGTCTTTAAATATAGGTCAACAATCTAACATGAAGCAACCATGTAGAATGTAGATCTTGATATTGAATTGGATATGAAACAATGCTTGCAAATGGATCTTCAATTCTACATCACAATACTAGCTCAACAACATGCTTGATGCATTATGATCTTGACATGATGATGGATCTTGAATTTCTGCAACAAATGATGGAGAAATCTACCCTTGAATGCCTTAGAAATTCTCTTATAAACTCTCTTGATGCTCTTGTGAAGTCTTGGAATGGTTAAATTCTAATTTCATTAGTTTATATCATGAAGTCTTAGGTGAAATAATGATTTGAGACCATGTTTATATAGGAAATCCATCCAACTTATCATTTATTAGATCCCAGAAGTTGACATTCATGAAATTTCAACTTAAAATCCTAATTTCCCACTCAAAACCCTAAAAAGAGGCCAAATGGGACTCATACGCCACTTGTGTATATATGCCATCTAGGTGGGACTCATACTCCTAAGGTGGCGTATGGGTCCCACCAAGCCTTTTTTAGGTGGAGGAAATGTTGGGGAGTTAGAAAATTAAGTGTATTTATTGATCTTGTCAGGATTTCAATTGAAATAAGCCTCATGATTCATAATATAGGGTCTTAGGGGTCTATTAATGATCATATGAAGGTCATAAATTCAAGAGGGCCCAAAAATTAATGTGAATGTGTAAATAAATACACTTTACAACACTAAATTAAGGAAAAAATAGGTTTATTTAGCTTAAAATGGTCCTAAATCTAATGTGGATGTGTGAAACACATTACAACACTAGATCTAGGCAACATTAGGTCCATTTTAATGTTAATAATTCCTAAATCAAGAGAGGAAAAGGGATACTTTTTCCATTACTACAGTAACCATTCTAATTTTACAAAAAATATAATTAGTTCCATCAAATAATGGTGCTTTTTTTGAATAAGAACCCTCTTGTTCCGCCATAGTGTTCTTAAAACCAGATCTACCTCAAGTTGTTTAAACTTTATTCAAGGAACTAGTGCTCTGATACCAATTGTTGAAAGAACACCAATTCATTGAGAGGGGGGTGAATCAATGTTAATTTTTACAAATTAGATCAGAAGATAAGATTTAAGAGGACATAAATCATACGCATATGAGAAGACACCTAATATATGTGGAAAACCCTAAAAGGGAAAAACCATGGTGAGAAAAGTTGCTTGAGTCTACTGGTCAAATCCCACCTCACAATTAAAAGATATTACAAATGTTTTGTAATAATTTACTCAAAAGTACATTTACACCCAAGACAATGTCTAGAGGTACCAACCTTCAGGTACATTGTACACCTAATTGAGCACCAACCCAATTTTTTTGTGGCACCAACCTCTAAATTTTTACAAATCCATACATGTAGACACTGGTTCTTCTCTAACCTGAAATTCACCTTTTCAATTCATAAACTATTTTTTTTTCCTCTGCCTAACTTCTTTTCCCTTTCAATTTACCATAAAATAATATGGCATCATTTACACAATTCCTTTTTACTAAAAATACTCACTACATGCATCTGTAAAAATGCTCAATTCAGTAATAGTTGTGCATCTTCAAATTCACTGTATATACAAATTTTCTCTATACATTCCCAAACTAGCTCAGTAGTATCACACAGATAACTAATTCCATTGTTGCACAAAAACCTTACTACTTTGGCTTCTATCTAAACTATCACTTGAATTATTTACAAAGAAATGCAATTGAATTAGCCTCTTCTTTGTAACTACTTGTCAAATTTTTTCTTCAAAACATAGTTATTTTCTTATATTAAATATCGACCAATGATCTTATGTTTCCATGAATAAAAGTATACATGTGTTATAATCATGCATTTTTGTAGTCTATGTTTGAAGAAACATGCAACTTATGCGATATAATAATAGTCGTGCGATGAGAGGACACTTGTTATCATTTCACACTATCACAATTGATGACTAAAAATACTAGTTCCTTTATGTGATGTCATGATATCCATCTGATCTCCTCTTGCAACATGCAATGTTTATTTGAAATCCCAATGACTAACCTTTACCACTTGCAAGCATCATCAAGGATACATGTAAACATCTCATGTTTCTACACAACCAAAACTAGGACCCACCATTTCCTTTATAGAATAATGGAAATGAACCAATTGCCAATATTGTGCACTCTCACACAAGGCATTTAAACCTTTGACTTTACTTCCTTGCAAACATGCAATATGTAGACATGTGGTGCAGTTTCACATTGTCACGCTAGCATAGACCTTTCACTTTTCTTCCTTGTGAAGTTGCAATAGATGTTGATCTTGTAAGATTTATATGCATCATTGGATTAGCATTGAAGTCCTTAGATGCTAGCCTCCTTCTTAGACCAATATGATATACTACCCAAGCTAATAACCACCAGAAAATGGAGCTAGTAAAATGATGATGATGATGGATTAAATTATCACTTAAGTGACTTCATACCAGATGTATTAGGTCAAAATAAATTAGAAGATAAAGTGCATGACTAGGTAGGAACACTCAAGGTTTAATAAATTTAATTAAAAAACATAATCAAGGAACATGAAACCCTAGCAATAGAGAGAAAACCATAGCTTAGATGTAGTCCAGAGAAAATAGAGAGTTGTGCAGACATGATCATTCTTGATTGTAACAATAATTTGATTCAATTTCATAGAGATAACATTTATTGAAAGACAACATCATTTGACATCAATGACAACAATTCCAACAAATAAAAGGTCCAGTTATTTATAACATCCTAAAATCCAAGAACAATAGAGAAAACATAGCCTTTTCTTAGTGGGGGACACTTTGAATAGTGATCCCAATGAGATGGGGGAATTCTCTCAAAAAATTATAAGTTCTTTTCTTCTAAAGAAGACAATAGGATTTTTGACTCCAAAATATTTTGCAAGAGTATCATCCTAGAAAAGCTTGATGATAATGGCATTGATGAATTCACCACAAAAAAATATATGGAAATTATTTGAACAATCAATTCTTTCAATTCTAGAATTTCTCTTGGCCTAGATATTATCCCGATTGAATTCTATAAGACCAATAGTGATTGGATTGCTAAAAATATTTGAAGGTCTATGATGAGGCATTTGAAAAAGGATAGATTTACATACCAATATTAATAAAGGGTTAATTAAGCTGATACCTAAATAAGGGGATAAAACTTTGATCAAGAATTAGAGACCAATCACTATTTTAAATTCCTCCTATGAGATTCTTACTAAGTTATTAGCTCTAAGGTTGATGGAAGTTTGAAAATATATATCCTAATCATTCATTCTTGCTTCATTAAGGGTAGATTCATTCTTGAAAATATGATTATTGTAATGCCCCACCTTGTAACCCTAGAGGAGGTTACAATAGCTACGAAAGTGAACAATTTTTTTTTTAAATTGCAATATTAACATGAAAGATGCACTACACAATCACAACAACCTCTAAGGCACACAACTAAGTTTACATATAAATCCCATAACATATACATTACTCATATATAGTATTTAATTAATTACTTAAGAATTTAACGTACATACATTCAAGCATTAAAATTGCTTCATGTAGAATAGAAATACATCAAGATCCAAAGATTACATTAATTTTCAAATAGAGTTTACAATACTCATTCCCAGAATGAGGAAGATCATACATACGTGTTGCAAATTACATGAGTCCTCCCCGAATACAATTAAGGAGTAATAAAAGTACAAGAGTGAATTGATACAATAATCAATGCATGGAATAAATCAAAGGTATCCATGAGCTCTCCAATTGGAAGATCTCGCCATCATGAACAGAAGAAAGGGGACCCAATAGAGTATGGTGCACGTTCCACCCAACCAAGTGGTACCCGAAGGCCCACCCCCCGTGGTAGGAGATAGTAACAAGATTCCCTAGGCAAGACCATCTACCAATAGACACAAGCTAACACATGACTGATCTTAACAAATACCAGTACAACACTAAATCATAGAGTAAAATTCTTCCAGAGTTAAATAATTAAATAAATTAGTAAACCAAACATATTGTTGACATAGGAGTTTCACCAAGAAGATGCATGAGTTACCCTGACAAATCTTCCCAAACCCCAACCCCCATTGAGAGTCACTCTCCTACTATCAACCCATGGAACAAATCCACAACCAAATTTAACTAGAGCACATTCTGGATATTCATTTCCACTCCAAACATAGGAGGCAACACATTCCCATTTGTGGTTACTGGGTGATTCACTGAAAACGACAATATGCACTACCCAAGGGAAATGAAGGGCTGGCATGAAATAATTCACAACCCCCAAATCTATAACACAACTGGAAGTCTTATAACACTTCTAATCCAATTTCCCAAAAAGTGAATAAAGGAAATTACATACAAAGGCAATAATACAGGAAATAAACTACTTTTCGGATATACTAAATCCAATTTCTCCTTCAGTGATGTACAGTAAAATAATTGCCCAAATAAATTAATTAAGTTAAATCCCTTCTTATTGACAGAGAAGAAAAAATCTAATTTTTCTCTAATTTCAATTCCTCGATTACTTTTAATAAAATATATATATTTCCTCTAATAGATTATATCATTCAAATAAATTATTCCTTTTAAATCTCCTAACTGTGAATATTATGCATGCACCAAATTAATATTCTATTTAAATATATATATATTAAATATATATACAATTATATATATACACATATATATAATTATCTATAAACAAATATATATAATATTTAATTATTTAAAAATAAATATTATATATATATATACATATAAATATATATATATTTTACATATATATTTATTTATATATAATATATATTTACAAACATTATATATATATTTTATTAAATATCTTAATAAAAGCTAAATTCGAAACAAGTATTGCATGAGGTGGCCGAAATATAATACAAGGAAGGTAAAATAGTTTGGGGGAGTGGGCGGCTATGTTTTCCCATAGCCGAACCCCCCTCACATAAGGGTGTGGTCATGAGAGTGGGGATGGTAGCATTGCCTCCTCACAACACCTCCCAAAGGGGGTGGCTGTGGGGAGAGCCTAGCCTCCCCTATATAATGCAATTCAAAACTTTTAACTTTTTTTTATTCCCTGCGAATTAAATCTCAAATTCGTTGTACGAAAATCCTTAGAGGATTTTTCTACCCAAATTTTCCCAAGAAGATAAGTTCTATAGAAGAATTTCTTCTCGACGAAGAATTTCTCAGATCTTAAATTGTGTTCTAGGTTCTTCTATGTTTACAATAATCCCAACTTAAAATTTGCAATGGTTTCCACAAAAGATTTCGTTTCAATAGAGGATTTCATTTTTATAGAGAATTTCACACATGACATTTACTTTTAGACAATGCTGAAAGCTTTAAAAATTGCACAAACAATCTTTTCCAGAGAGTAATATAAAGTAAGAACCTTTTCCAATAAGAAACTAACTAGAATTGAAAGAGGAACCTGAAATCCAACACCTGTGAAGATGTGAATTGATGTAACGCCTCTTCCATAGATCCAAGTTTTTTCTCAGACCAACTAGAAATTCCTACAGAACAATAAAATTTCCATAACACAAAAACTTCCTGAGACTGTATTTTTTTTTCAAAATTTCAATAAAAACAACCAAAACATCCAATCACAAAAAAAAATCCCTCTCTCAAAACCTCTTTCCCAACAAAATATCCTCTATCTTTCTTCTGAGAAGAAGCTTCTCACTTCTTCCCGTTACAGCCATAAATTTCTCCCCATGAATAAATTTTCCCAACAAACCTCATAAATTTTTAACACATGTTGAAAACCCAAAATATCTTTTAAAACCAAATTACACCAAATCCTCAAGATATTTTAAAAATTAAAACATATAATAATTTCTAAAATAGTTAACATTTCTAATTTAACTTAATTCAATTAATTTAATTAATTAATGAAATAATATAATCCTAAGATTAGATTATTTACCAATTAAATTAAATTAATTAATTAATTAACATCTTCTAACATTAAAACGAGATTAATTTAATAATCATCTAAAATATTTAAATCCATTATTTACCTTTTACAAACTTTGCAACATAATAATTTCAAAGCAAAATTAAACAACATTTAACAAACAAAACCAACTAGAACCGACAACACACTCTGACTAGGGTGGTGGCTTGACACAAGAATCCTAGCTACTATCTCCTAATCAACATTATCATTAGGCAATGGACAC
The DNA here is from genome assembly GCA_007115665.2 of Sequoiadendron giganteum. NCBI lineage: Eukaryota > Viridiplantae > Streptophyta > Pinopsida > Cupressales > Cupressaceae > Sequoiadendron > Sequoiadendron giganteum. Next base: position 821,592,903 of record CM021101.1, read on the forward strand.
ACTCATACCTATGAAACCAAGTGGAGTCGATGTCCTGTGCTTGCAAACCTGTAACCAAGCATATATCAAACATTCATATACATCATGATAAAACACACTATGAAGAGATAATCACAGAATCACAGGGCACTCACAAGCGAGTGGTGCAATTCCATCCCCTTCACCAATACAATGTCACAAAACTAACCATTCTAACATAAATAATATACTCATGTGCATATAACAATATTATTTCAAATAAACACTATGTTAATTGAAAAATCATGTCATAGTGATAATCATCAAAATAAGGTACCATCACATCATAATATAAAATCCATATCGCTCTAAAGTTAGCAATCAAAACTAACAAAACATCATAGCCTAAACATAAGAGGAAAACATAGGGGTGTTACAATTATTAGTTGGGATAATCTTAACTAGGAAAAACACTCAAGTCAAAATACTTGCATGGTGTTACTTGATTTTGACAAGACTTATAATGGAATGTGACTTTGTGCATGTAGGTTTGGAAGCTTTTTTTTTCCTAGATTTTCTTATAATTGGGTCAAGGTCCTCTTTTGTGATGCTTCCACACAAATTGATATCAATGAAATTCTAATTGATCACTTTTTCTTTGGAGATCAATATGACATGGTTGCCCTCTAACTCCAACATTATTTATTATTTTTGCTAATTCTTTGTAGTAAGTTTTAAAAATTGAGTTTATCTTTCCTCCTATTAAGGGTATCATATTACTTAATATGATCTATCTTTATAGTGCTTAATTTGCAAATAACACTAATTTATTTTTTATGTTCAACCAAGATAATTTAAAAAAAATTAAATAGTCTCAATGTGTTTTATGAAGCCTTTGGTGCTAATATTTATTATTACAAATCTGCCTTTTTGGGTTGGGATGAAAAACCTCTAAATTGGTTGGCTATGTCTATCTAGAAATGGGGAGGCCCTAATAAGATAGTCAAATATTTGGGATTTTTTTAATTTATCAAACTTTGAAAGAGATGTCGAAGTTGACATTTATGAAATTTGAGAATAAGAATATCAAATGGTAGAAACATCTACTCTTATTGGCTAGTAGAATTTTGATTTTTCTTTCACAATATATTTTTATTTGGTGTGGTTATATGCTAGTTATGAAATTGATATAATTCATATGTTGAAAATAAAAAATTTATGGCTTGATGAGAAGGGAAATAAAAAGAGACACATTGTTTGATGGTCTTTATATTTCTTTTCAAAAAAATTGAGGGTTCTTGGTCTCAAAGATCTCAAGATTGAAGGTATAGCACTAATGGTGGAATAGATTTCAAAATACTTTGATGGGGATGAACCTTAGAAAAATTTGGTTAGAAATTAAATTTCTTTGTCCATACCCAAGAAGGGGAGGATTTGGGCTTTGTTTCACCCACATGATTTGTTGGTTGGTAATTTTTTTATTTTTCTTTTAGCTCTAATATATTTGGTACTATTTAGAGGGCATGGGAAAGTGTGAGACATACGATTAATAATTTTGAAGCTTTCTTCAAACTTGATAATATTTTATTTACATATAGATTAGTCTGATAGAACCTTCACTAAAATAATAAACCCTTGGCTTTGACTCAAGGTCAAGTTCAACTAAATTTTTGGCTTCAAAATGAATTTTAAACTTTGGAAATATTATGAATAGAGGTGGTATTAAATATTGGGTCAAGCTACAAAGGGAATTTGGGATTCTTGGTACTTAGAAAAGAATATTCTCAATTTTGAATAAAGCCTTCTTTAATATCAAATTTCTTATTGTCCTAAAATTACATACAAAGATTCTTGGAAATATTTATTGGGTGGATGGATATTTTTTGTAAAAATTAACTCTAAGGATTTGTATGATTTTTCGGTTAGATTGAGAGAAATAATAAGCAAGATAAGTAAGAAATAAAATATTAGATTATTTGATAAAATGTTATTATTTTTCTTAACCTTGTGTGGTCTTCTATTGGTGAACCTAAAAAGACATGCTATTGGTGGAGGATTATTTTTTAAAAGATAGTTATTTTTAATGGAGTACATAATTTTGGTTTTCCTATTAATTCTTGTTGTCTTTGTAGTAAAGCCAAGTCTTTTGAGAATATATTCTTATAATGTCATTTAGCTTTTAAAATTTGATTTTTTTTTTGGAAAATACCTTAGTTGGAATAATAGGAAAGGTTTTAGTTGGGCTATAAAAATGGTTATTCTAAATCCTTTTCCATTTAAATTAATAAGTTCTAGCTTGTTATGGTAAATTTGTAAAGAAAGAAATGATGAAATGTTTGAAGGTGAAAGAAGGTTTTTACTAACTCATATTATGATATCACCCTTTTAAAATTATTATGTAAGTTTCCATGATTCTATAAATTAAAAACAAGAAGTTTATGATCCTCCTAAAAGAGGTCTTAATTTGGTGTACAAGAAGGAACTAGACAATGCTCAATTTTGGCCTCAAGACAAAGAAAACATAGATGAGGAGTTGTATTTTCTTAAAGACTACATGGAAAATAATAAAGCTAGCTAACTAGATAGAGATAAGGAAATGGATATGAGAAGGAAATCCAAAATAATTATAAACTTTGAACCCATTTTTAAGGATTTGACCTTAGAAGATGAAATTGCTCCAAGAATTGACATATTTGATTTTGATTTATATGAAAATGATAGCAACCATTTTTTTTGGGAAAATAAATGTATTAATCTGGTATCATTTTATTCTTTTTTTAGTACTCAAATTTTATAAGGTATTATAGTATCTTTTTCTACTTTGTTGGGTCTATGTAATGATATTATGATGTTGGTTGGGTAGTCTTTTAGTTGTCTTTCTATACTTTGGTATCAAGTTGGACATGATTGGATAGAATTGTTGTTGTGCACCTTATATTGCACATATTTCCTTTAGTTACTTTGCTAAACCATATCTAATATAAAAAAATCGTTTTACCTTAATTTTCATTAAGTTGGCTAAATCAATTAACCCTTTAATCATCCACTTACACATCCCTAACCTTAAATAATTTATTAAAACCTTAAAAATCAACCAAAAGTGTATATAGGCATAGGTCGGTGTACATCACATGGGTCAAATATTTTCCCAAACTCCTAAGGTACTCCAAAGTACCCTTTCAATATTGTCCATTGAATTCTCTTAAGGTAATTCTCAAACATTTAATTTCCTTTAATATTGGACTCCTCCACATCCACCAACCTCATTGTGAAACTTTTCCTCTCCTTGCCATCACAATAATCTTAAGAAATGAGAGTCATTAATCATTCAAATCAATCTTATCCATCTAATATATCATCAAAAATGTATAAATTGGCTCAAGTAGAGCCATTATCATACATTAACTCCTAGTACAATTTTATTTTCTTGGTAGGGGAAATCACATGTTAAGTTCTATCTTGGAGAACAACCATAATGACTTAGTACAAGGATTGGTATTGGTGATAATTTTGTATGTTTCCAATAATACTTTTCTTAATATTTATGCTTAATCAAAATGTTGCATATATTGTGATTATAATAGTTTATATTAGTTAACTTGTTCTTATATTCTTGCATTTTGTATGTCCACACCCCCAATTAGAGATAAATAGGAGTAAAATAACACAAATAGTTTTCTAGAATTACATACCATAAAACATGGTAATTTACAAAAATTCTCACATTTAAAATGAAGAAGATCTTCCAATAATACTAAATGTAACTCCCAATGAACCATGAATAGAAAAAATAAATTCCATACTAATAATAGATCATATCTTTGATTTGTAAATAATCCATAATTTCTCATATTAAAAGTTAGAAATCCAAAATAATCACCCAACTCGTATGGTACCTACCAACAACATACAAGATGATCTACTATTAAATTCTCATGTTCACGTTGATAAATTTACTAAAAATAGTTTCATAACCACCACTCCTAGCTCTACCTCCTTCATGAATGCATATAGAAACTAATAGAAAGGTTCTCAAGGAATATTAATGTTTTTTTTTTCAATTACACTATGATTCTCCAAGAAAAACCTCCAAGAGTGTTGGAGATACCTAAAAAAATCATAGAATCTCAAAGTAAATGGAACCTTAATGCTAAAATAGGTTTCATTCACCTTGAAAATCCCTAGAAAAGTTTTAGTATTTGTATTTATTGGTGTTGATATATAATTATTGTCTATGATGAATATAGAGAGGGTAGAATTCAATGATTCTTTATGTGGGGGGAAAATTATTTATTATTTATTTATACTCTCACATTTAACTGTAAATTCATTTAAATAAAGAGTAAATTTTGCAGATACACTTAAAATTGAGTAAATATTAGGATCTATATGAGGATGTAAGAGGACCCTCTATTGTTAGATCTTATGACATATTGGCTCAATATCCCCATGGATTTCCTATGATTTCTTTGTGAATTTGACCATTATGATAAAATATATGATGCTTATGATGTAGGAGGTGGGCATATGGTACATAAAAAGAGTTAGTTGTTATTTAAGGTATGTTGACCTTTTGGTGAGATTTGAAATTCCTTGTGAGAATTTAGATGCATAATTTTTTGTTTGTGTTACTAACCACTTGTTTTGGAATACCATTCATTATATCTTGTAATAATCTCTCTTATATATTGGTATCTTGAGAGGGTAGTATTATTGGGTTATTATATAGCTCATTTTAGCATCATTATGAGCTACGAGAGTTCAAAGAGATAAGTTGATATGTGTAAGTGCGAAAAGATGGGGGGCCAAAAAGGGGTCTTAAGTGGCCACATTTTTTTTAAATAAGGAAATATTGACCTTGGATGAGAAATTGAGGATAGTTGCACTCAAAATTTTAAGACATGCAACAAAAACAAGGGGTTGTAGTGCTCCAAGTCTACTTTCTAAACTACTATGTTTTTTGAAAATGGTAGGGATTAAGGGGTTCAAAAAAGGGAGCCACGAAAATTGGTATGGTTTTTGTCAAAAAAACATAACATGTCATCTTTTGTGGGTTCCTTAAAAGGTTATCATTTTTTTTGGTAATTTTAAAATCACTTTAGTGAGAAATTAGCTAACAGGATGTAGTTTATACCTGATTTCTTTGATAAATTTTTAATGAATACTTATTTTTTTACTAATTTTGAAAGTGGACACATCCTGGAATTTTCTTTTTTGGCCATGTCACCCCTATAATTTTTGAAGACTAATCGATTTTTTTTTTAATATGTGTAGAATGGAGTCTAGTTTCAAAAAATGTAATTTATTTGAGATTTCAATGAATAGTTACAACATAAAGTAAAAAATACCAAACACCAATTTTTGACAAAAAGAAGACACAAACAAATGAAATTAAAGATGAAAGACTTAACTTTTATCAAAATGTGAAAAAAATTACATCGTTAAATAGCTAAGAGATATCCTAATATTACCCGTGTGTTTGATTTACTCAAAATTGAAACATGTGAAAACCTGATAGTTAACACGAATGAGATTATGTGAAATCTTGTAAAATATACAAAAACATGTCTTTGGACATTATGAAGGCACTCCAATCATTTGGGTTGGAAATTCAAAGAAAATCCAAGCCTAAGGCTTGGGGATTCCCAAAGCAAGATATAACATGAGTACATTATGATGTGCTCACATTATAACACACTCACATTATGTCACAATTTTGACATAACACGAGCGTGTTATAACACACTAACATTATGTCACAATTTCGACATAACATGAGCATGTTATAAGACACTCGCATTATGTCACAAGTTTGACACAACACGAGTGTGTTATAACACGCTTGTGTTATGTATTTCTTTGTATTTTTCTTTATTTTTCTTCTTTTTTGGTGATGTTTCCCAAGCATGACATAATGCGAGCACATTATGACACTCTCATGTTATGTCTCGCTTGATGTGTGTAAGTTTTTTAAATGTATGTTTGATGTATGTATGTTTGTATATACATTTGTAAGTATGTATGTATGTATGTATGTATGTATGTATGCTTGTATGTATGTGTGTATGTATATGCATACATGTATGTATGTATGCATGTATGTACATATATGTATGTATGTATATATGTATGTATCAATGCATGTATGCATGTATGCATATATGTATGTATGTATTCTTGTATGTATATATGTATGCATGTATATATGTATGTATGTATGCTTATATGTATGTATATATGTGTGTATGTATATATGTATGCTTGTATATATGTATGTATATGGTTGAGTGTCTGTATGTAAGGGTTTTGGGTTTAGGGTATATAAGGGTGAGGGTATAGGTTATAGGGTTGAGGGTTGAGGGTATAGGGTTGAGGGTCAATATTCAACTTGTTGAGTGTATAAGATTAAGTGTGTAAAGTATAGGGATTAGGGTTAAGGATTTTGGGTTTAGGGTTTACAGTATGGATTGAGGTATAAGGAATAGGGTGAGGGTTGAGAGTGTATGGTTTAAGGTTTAAGTATCGGGTTGAGGGACAATATTTAGGGTTTAGGGTATAATCATGAGGCTATAGGGTATAGGGATGAGGGTTGAGGCTATAGGGTTCAAGGTTTAATGTATAGGGTTGAGGATTCAAGGATTAGGGATTAAGTATATGGTTGAGGGTTTACAAAGCTAGGGGATAATGTTTAAGGTTGAGTGTCTAAGTTATAGGTTTCATGGCTTAAGGTTGAGGGTATAAGGCATAGGGATGTTGGTTGAGAGTTTAAGATATAAGTATAGGATTGAGGGATAATATTTAGGGTTGAGTGTCCCAGGTTAAGTGTATAGGGTATAGGTCCATTAAGGTTTAAGATATTGGGTTGATGGATTCTGGCTTAAGTATAGGGTTGAGGTTTAAGGTTGTAGAGTGTAGGGTTTGGGGTTTAAGGTTTGACAGTTTGAGGGTTGAGGGTTTAGGTTTTATGGGTTGAGGGTTGAGGGATTAGGGTTGACGGTTAAAGGGTTGAGGGTTTAGGGTTTAGGGTTGAGGGTTTAAGGGTTGATGATTGAATTTTAAAGGGTTGAGGGATTAGGGTTTAAAGTATAGTGATGAGGGTTTAGGGTTTATGGATAGGGTTTAGGTTTTAAGGTTTAAGGGTTGAGGGTTGATGATTATGGGATAGGGTTTAGTATTTAGGGTTAATGGATTAGGGTTTAAGGGTTGAGTTTTTAAAGGTTTATGGTTTAAGGGTCAAGGGTTTAGGTTTTAAGGTTTAAGGGTTGAGGGTTGAGGATTTTGGGATAGGGTTTAGCATTTTTGGGATAGGGTTTAAGCAGGGTTAGGGCTTAAGGGATTAGGGTTTAAGGGTTGGGAGTTAGGAGATTAAGGTTTAGGGTATAAGGTTTGTTGCAATTATGAAAGTTTTTTCATTGATGTTAACTAGTTGATGTTGTCATTGATGTCAGTTGTGTATGGAATTTGGTTATTGGCTATATATGTTGAGGATATTGAGAAAATTATAATAAAGGTTTATAGGCTGTACATACTTAGTTGAGATGTTGAATAAGAGATATGAATACATGGAGTTATCCTTATATTGCTATGTCTGAAGGTGTGTCAGAGTGATGTAATGTGCTACAATGATGTCTCTAGTACTTGGTTTCCAAGTACTTTTTGAGAAAAAAATGATAAATAAAGAAAATAGTGTTATGTAGGTATTTAGTGTACGCTCTAGGTTGTGCTCCGCATTTCTTCTAGATTCCTTCTATGCTTGTGTGAATTTGAGGTCTTTTTCATGACTGTTGGTAGTTGCTATATCCAAAATTTGGGCTTCTAGATTACTGTACAATGCATGATATTTTCACTAGTATGTGATCTATGCATTTCAATGTGTTTGGTTGTGGTCTAGGAGAAATGTATTTTCTCTAACTTTCTTTGCATTTTGATTTCAGGAATCGCAGTTCTAAGAATAAGTTGATAAGTTTTCTCTCTTGCTTGGTTCAAGAGGATTTGAGATTTGGTGTTTTTTTTTATGAGTTTTTGAGCTTCAATGTAATATAGTGGCTGATAGGGTTATTCAAATGAAAAAAAAATTAATACTCTTTAGGTGAAGTTTGTTGTGAGGCTTCAAGATGAATTCTCAAGTGTTTATTACTTACTCCAAATCATGTTCAAGTGATTTTTTTTGTACGAAAAGATTGGATTGGGTTAAGGATGTGTGTGCTTAATTGTTTTATGTGTTACACAGGTGTTGTCCGACCTTGTGTTAAACACTACTTACAAAATTCATGGAAGCATGATAAGGCATGTTGGGACTCATTTAGGTCCTCATTAAGTATGTGTTTAAATCACCCTCATTCTCTTCCATCATGGGAATTCTTTGGCACTGACTTGATTTAAATTTGTAAATGTAAATTGTGTATGGCCGACCATGGAAGGGTTTCAAGGTTGAAGATGGTATAAGTATGAGTTGAGATGATTTTGAAAGACAAGATAGATGCGAGATAGTGTGTGTGATGTGAGTTTGAGAAAATTTGTGGGAAATTCAAGTGTTGAGTTCCTGAAGGAAATGATTTAAAGGTGAACTCTATCTTTCAAGCATGTCTACAAGAGTGAGAAAATTATGGTGGATTTCCTATTACATTGAGATAGTTTTCTCTTTGTAATAGTTCTCTTCTATCTTCTTTGTAATATTATGTGGAAGTGATCTTAGACAGTAAGCCCTCATTGGATAGTGTGTCCTGTCTTGGAAGTGAGCCTTTCTGGCAATTAACCTTTGTACTTAGTTTTGGAACTCTTTATATTGTGAGGTAATCCTCACTGTGTTTTTTCCCTCATTGGGTTTTCCATGTAAATATAGTGTTATTGTGTGTATGGTTTTACTTCTTTCAATTTTTTCTTCTACACTTATTGATTAATCACATTAGAAGAGTAAGGGTTTTGTGAATTGTTATTGATCTAACTTTTAGTGAGAGTTTTGAAGGATAAAATTTCTACAACTGATTCACCCTCCCTCTTAGTTTTCATGTTTAATGTAGACACATCAAAATGACCAAGACCTACAAGCACTATTTTATCACTTTTTGTCCTAACATAATTATGACATTTTAATTATGTTCCTAACCCACATTCAACTATTAATTAAATAATTCATAATTATTTAATTAATTCATAATCTCTTGTTCCTCATGATTATTAAATAAATAAATCTTATTTATCTATTTAATATGTCACTAATTGTCAAAGTCTTCTCTTAATTAAATAAAATCTTATTTATTTAATTAATCCTTATCATTAATGTCCTCCTGATTATTAAATTAATATATTTTAATATATCTATTTAATATGTCACTAATTCCTAAATCCTCTCTTAATTAAATAAATTCATTAAATTATTTAATTAATTAACTACTTCTTCTAAATTAAATAATTATTTTAATTATTTAATTATGGCATGTGACACTTTTATATTTTTAAATAAAACAAATCATTTAAAAATATCTCACATACTTAACTGATTCTTCATTTAGTAATTAATTTCAAAAATCAATTACTAATTACCTCACAAAATCTGTATTTTGAATTAATTTAATTCAAAAAGGGAAATATTCTTCTACAAATCAAGTAATTTCTAAAATTACTGATTTTCTAAAATTCCATCCTCTTGTCTTCTGATTTTTACTAATTTCATCTCAACTGTCACATTCAGTCTTGATTTAATTCATTTAATTAAATCTTATTCACACATATGGGTATTTTTCCCTAACCCTAATTGAGAGTTGCCTTATTGAATCTTGACCTTTGATTCTAGGGCATTCCTTAAAGCTCTCATCTTGACTGTCCGTTCAAGATTTCATTTTCTATAAAATGACAATCTTGATCTCATTTTTGGCCAGCTTTGATTATTGTCGAATCATTTGCTTAAGATATTCTTATTCTAGGCTTTACTTATTTAACTATTTTCATAATAGGAGTGATATTCTAGATTGCACTAGTTTATATTTTCAAATCCTTCAAAAGCTTTGTTGAGGCTAGGCTTATAGAGTTGCTCACACCCAAATCTGAGGGCATCCATCATTCCAAAGCTGGAGAAGGTGCAATGAAAGTTAGCCATGGAATACTAGATGGGTGAGATCTTTCTTAGTTTTCTTCCATTTATTTATATTCCTTTGCATTCTATTGTTTGATTTATATTAAGTTGCAGGTATAACTAATCATTGATTTGATCTTCTAGGAAGAATTTTAGATCATTACATTGGTGAACCCGGCATTTTAATGAATTTTTGCAGGTGTCGTACGGTTTCAAGTTTTCTTTTGCAGGTTGAAGTACAAAATGACGCATTTGCAGGACGAAACGATGCAATCGCTCTGTCGCGTAGCATTTGCGATCGCGAGCGATGCAATAGATCTGTTGCACCACAAACGAGCCTTCAAACGATGCATTCAATGCAACACGACGCATCTGCCAGAAACTGAGCCGCAGGTAACTGGTAACAAAGATTTGATTTTTTTTGGGTTGTTATTGTAATCTGGATCCGATGCGTCCGTGGCCAGAATTTCATTTTTCTTCCATTTTTGGGTGTTTAAAAACAACCAATCCTAGGATAGACACATTAATGGAATTTATCAATCCTAGGGTAGACATATAATTTAATTGGAATTTATCAACCCCAGGGTAGCCACCAAATTTTTCTTTTTGGATTAACAATGAACAACAGGTTTTTGTGAAGCAACATCTTCACCTAGATTATAATTTTTTTATTTTGGGTTTAAAATTGAACAATCTTGCTTTGTGTGTTTTGGATAATAGGCATATGCTCTCCCCTTTACTGGGTGATCAAAAAACTAGACCTATCCCTTTTTCATACTTATGCATTTAATGTTTTCTTACAACCCTTAGAAGGCTTGATCTTGTGGGAAAAAGTACTCACCCAAGAGGAACGACCTAAGTGGGAACACCTAAAGCCAAGGTTTCCAACCCACTATAATCAAAAGCAAGTTATTGATGAAAATCCAGCTTGATAGTAGTAGATAGGATAACCATCCCCAAAGCATTTGTTCTAAAGGTTGGGAGGTCTCTCGAGGGAGTATATCCATTTTCACACTGAATGGAAAGACTTACTAAGAACCTAGTGTAGTAGCCAGCTGAGTCAGTAACCAAACATCATTTCAATCACGATGCATGGGGAGGGAAGAATCTCCCCCAAAGACACTCACCATATAATCACCATGGACTGTTTGCTCAGGGGATTCGGTATCCACTTCCATCACCTTGAGTATGCACCTGGAAAAGAAAAAAACACGGGAACCCTCTAGGGGGTGACAGGGCTGTGTGAGTCGACGTGATTTTAAGATGTGGGTTGTGATTGTGAGGATGACCCACTTGACTATTAAGAGTGAGTCTACTTGAACATGCACTTCATATTCTGATTTCTGTGTTTTCCAATGGTTTTTAACAATCTTCAACAAATTGAATATCACAAATTGGAAACCAGAAACTTATCCAAACTGCAAACTTCTAGTTTTGTTTTTTCCAAAAAATTGAAAATTGCGACGCAAGTGCTCTACTGCACCACAATCGCAAGATACCAAGTCGCATTCACTCTGATGAGCTGCATTTGAGCCATCAGGAGCTACATTCACTCTGTTAAACTGCAATAGACACTTACAGAGCCGCATTTTCCAACAGTGAGCCACATCTGGTTAATTGAGCCGCATTTGATAGGCACAAAACCGCATTCGTGAGACTATGTCGCAATCGACACTTCTAGAACCACATTTGATTCTGTGAGCTGCATTTGCTCTGTCACAATGCATTTGCTTCGACCCATTTTCCAGAAACCTACAAATAACTTCTCACTATCAAAACAGAAAGTCCAAAACTTGTCTTCAGTTGAATCCAATCCTTCTTCACTGGTATAGTCCAAACCAAAACAGTCTATTGCTCAACTTTCCATCAAAAATTGCATTTGTAGGTACCATTTTAGACTTAGAATAGGTTCTCATTTGGCATCCCATTAGATTGCATTGATAACTTCACCATTTCCTTAGACACTCACTTTTGTAGATTTTAGGAGTTGACTCTTATCATTCATTGTCCAAAATTTGCATTCAATAGTAGATTATCATTGGACCCAATTACCTTGTCACTTTGTCAATCATTTTTTGAATCATTTCCCACTCAATAGTCTAGTGTGGAAACTTCACTTTGTCCTACTTATAGTCCTTCTACGGTCCATTGGTTTTCTGAAATTGAATCATTGCAAAAACTTTGTTTGCCCAAGTTTGTCCTCTTTAGATCTTTCACTAGTAAGTACATATTAGGATCATTTATTACATATCATTTGGAATCTCCATTTAGTATTACTCCACCTGCACCCACAAGCCTTTTTCATAGCATCCTTTAAAAATCCAAAAAGAAACCAAAAACATAGTCTCTCCATCATCCCAAGTTGAGCAAAACTTTGTATGGTTGAAACTAGACTATAGAAAAAGAAAAGACTCATGGATTCCTTTGGACAAGACACCAACTTTCTTGGGTTCACAACTGGCATGAACTCATTTCCTAATGCCATGAACAACCCTTGTTTTGACATGGAAAATTCCAACTTCAATCCTTTTAGTGAGATGAACATCCCATCATCTCCATCACACCTTTTTGAACCATTTATCTGATGGGATGAAAATGGGGATGTCTTTGAAGAAGACATACAAGCTACCACTCAAAACCCAGAAGTGGCCTCTTTTGTGGAAGAAATGGTCTTAAGTGACCCATCCATATTCCTAGCTATGCTCCTTGACCAAGGGGCCAAGTTACCAAAGGGATTTGATCTTAACACTCTTAGACCAACTTCTCCCACTCCACTATCACACAATTCCTCCATGGGAGCCTCTTCAAAAAATGTCATCAACACACTCAATTCTACCTCCCTTGGGCATACCACTACCACAACCAACACAACATCTATTGGGGTATCATCTTCCCAAACCAACACCACATCACAATCCATCCCCAACAAACATCCACCATTCCTTCACAAACAATGAGGGAAACCACATCAAACCTCTTTGGAACTACATCTAGTTCCATGAGTACATCAGCAAACCTGTTATTAGGTTCTTCAAGTGCCATGGCAACTAACTCATCTAATCCTTTTGGGAGAAATAAATGAAGAGTTACCATACAAGGCACCCAACCCACTTCCTCACAGTTTAATACAAACATTCCTATGACTCAAACTACCAACATTCCTCAAAGCCACAATCTCTTATTTGGTCAAGGCAATCAAGGCACTCAATCATTCACTCCATTTGGGCATCAACAAGCTCAAAATCAGCAAGGCACTCGATCCTACACTCCATTTGGACATCAACAAAATCAAAACCAACAAGGCCTTCAAATTCCATCCAATATGGTAGGATATCATATTCCCACTTACGCTTCTCAAGTCCATACGCAGCAGCACATCCCTCATCAAAACATTCATTTCCAACAAATGCCAAATCAAAACGCTCATTTTGCTCAATGACAACCCATTCCAAATCATAACATCTCATCACAATAGCAGGGGACTCGAGCTGCCCCTATCAACAACATAGGTGATGCTACTAGCCATCCCATGGTGGAAGTACTCACACAACAACTCGCTGCTCTTCAAACACAAGTGGCGACCTTGCAACAATCCAATAAAATGTCATACATGTCACATGACTTGTGTCCTTATCCGTTTGACACAATATTGTATATGCCACCATTTCCTCATGGATATGTAGTCCCTCATTTTCCCAAGTATAAAGGAAAAAAAAACCCCCTTGAACACATAAGGGAATTCACTACTAGTTTTATCGACATTGCTTATGAGAAAACTTATCTCATGAGACTCTTTTCTAGAAGTCTTGGAGGCCATGCACTAGAATGGTTCTCACTTTTGCCTAAGGGAATAAAAACATGGGATGAATTGGAAAACAAGTTTGTCGAAAACTATGCTTACAATATTGACATGGACATTGACATCGCCTCCTTATGCAAACTTACCCAAGAGGATGCAGGAGAGACTTTAATTCCATTCTTTCAAAGATGGAGAACCTTAGCAAGCAGATGTCTGGTAGAAATACCTAAAAAGGAGAAAGTAACCATGTTTGTACAAAATCTCCTTGGACCACTAAGGTATGGATTACAAGTCCATTGTTGCAGCACTTTTGTTGACCTTGTTGAAAAGGGTGTTCAACTGGAGAAAGCCTTGATTGCTAAAGGTGAATTGAAATATGGTGGCAAAACCATCAACACCACCACAAATAATAACCCAAGTAGTTCAAATGACAAAAACAAATACTGGGTTAAGAACAAGCACATCAAAAATGATGGTGTAGTTGATGCAAAAATCGTCAATGCAATAGGTCATGTACTCACAATCAAAGGAGTACAAAATCAAAATGCACCTATAACTACACCAACACCAACTGCTAACGCTATCCAAAAAAATCACGCATAATCTAACCAAAGGCAGTTGCGTCAACCCAGATAGTTCCAAAAGTGCACATACACCCCTTTGGGTGAACCTATCCAAATTGCCTTAAAGAAACTTCTCCAAAACGGCATCATAACATTGGAAGAGCCGAAACCGTATGACCCTGGTCAATTCAAGCCATCATGGTGGAATGACAGTTCATTTTTTGATTACCACCGTGCCAAAGGGCACAAAACTTCCTCTTGTCACCAATTGCGAAATTTGGTGCAAGACCTCATAGAGAACCACACCATTGAGTTGGGTGGTCAATATTTTACATCCAATGTAGATCATACCATACACAAAAACCCATTGCAGGATCATGGTAAGGCTTCCTTGTCTGGCACCAAGCATACAAACAACCAAGCCAACCACATTCATCCAGCCTATAATACTACTCGTCCTACATACAGTTACCCCGATGGTACCGATATCAAAAATCTTTGCACTGCTAATGAAGATGAATCTGTTAATACCATCAACATCACAAGAGCCCCAGAATGCAATGTGACTACGCGTAAAGGCAAGGTCACTATCCCGGGTCCTTCTACCCATCAACCAAAGATCACCATACCTGGTCCATCTGCTAAACAATCCACCCCAAAGCTGGAGTTCAACATTGTTGAGCAGTTAAATAAAACACCTGCTCAAATATCCATTCTTGAACTACTCCGTATTTCACCCACGCATAAGGCCATCCTTGATAAAGTACTGCAAGAGTCAACTGTCCCAACCAACATTGATGTTAACCATTTTGAGACCATGGTTGGATACCTGAATTCACCTCACCATATCACCTTTTCAGACAGTGACTATTCCTCACCCAGACCATCACATAACGACGCCCTTCACATTGAATTTTTTGTCCATAAGCATAAGGTTAGACGAGTCCTAGTAGATGGCAGAGCAGGATTGAACATCTGCTCTCTGAAATTGGTCAAAGCTCTTGGTTTCTCGGATGCATGTGTAGATGCTAACAAGAGCATCGTCATTAAGGCATATGATGATGAAGAACGTGCTTCTAAAGGCATTATTACCATTCCTATCTGGGTAGGACCTATTATCATAGACACAACATGACAGGTCCTGGATCGTGATATACACTACAATATCTTACTTGGTCGTCCATGGATCCATGCTCTAAAGGCTATTCCATCAACATACCACCAATGCCTCAAATTCCCTTTTGATGGAACTGAGATCACCATCCCAGGAGATCCCGATCCATTCCAATACTGCACCAACCTGTGAGCTACTGCTGAGCACCAGATACCCATCAATCGGGAGGCCTCATCTTCCAACTCATCCAAATACATTGACCCATCGACACTCATGAAATCATCCATTCCATCATCTTCTACCACACCATCTCCATCGACCTCCATCCCAAGTAAAGATATTTAGATCTAGGACCTTGGTTGTGGGGAGTTCAAGTTAAATACGGCTTACTATATAACCAAAATACCGAAGCCACCTAAGGTCTATGGTAGACCTTGTTTTGCAATTGAGCCCAAAGTAACTTTCAATGTTCCACCAAAAAGTGTTTTTACATAGTGGGGTGATATGGGTAATGAAGTCATTATTGACATGGATAACTGGATCTACAAAGACCCAATAGAGTTATCTCCACTACCGCTACATCTCTATGGCAAAGGATATGATATATGCAAAGCCCAAGATTTCGATGGCACGAGCGGCCTTGGAAAGGAAAACAATGGAAGAAGGGAACCTATTATCATAACGACAAGACCAAGCTACATAGGGCTAGGATTTGACCAACTCAGAACTGACGATCAATGTATCTATGAATTTTCAAGTAAGGACGTAATGACAACAGAAAGTGTCGGGACAAGCGAAGAATCCCTAACCGAAACAGACTCAAATGAATGGGAATGGGGATCTGACAAAACTATTAGTGACTATGACATTGATGAACTATTCTTGGAACCTGGCCAACCTTCCTTTGAAGAACGATTCCGCCAACAATATAACATTGACCCTATTGACCGACATTCTGAAGACAAGAAATGGGTAAGCATTCCTTGGAACCCAGAAGAACACAAAGTGTCATCATCAATACTTGAATCATCCCACCCCATTCCTGAGTCCACCCATGAGCTTGACCTATCTAAGCCCATTATCCATGCTTTTGAAATACCTACCACTAGTCACGATGTTGATAAATTCATCCCATATTATGATTTTGAATTTGATTCATCTGACTCAGAGTATGGACCATCCATTGCATCAGACATGGAAGTGGAAATTGAAAACTTTGCTTTTACACTTGAGGCATCAATTTGCACACTTTCCGCATCATCCCCATCCTTTACCAACACTGACGATGGAATCTCCCTTGTTTACCCATAATTAATCGACTAGGACCAACAAGATCCACCAGTGATGGACATATTTTAGAATGACGAAGCAATTGCAAAATTCATGGGACTAATATATGGTATTCCACGGGGAGATCACAAAACAGGATTCTCCATTGATCTAGATTGTGCAGCTTACTTTGGAGAGACTGTGCAATCCTCCAGTCACAAAAATACAAAAAATAAAAAAGAAAAAGAAATGCCTTTAGGTAAAAACCGCAAGGCACCTTCTGGCAGTAAAATAGTAAAAACAAAGGACACATCCGAAGGTGAAAACCTCTCTGAGGTGCCTAAGGATGGAGGATTGGAATTTCTCCCCGTAACACAGGAAAAATCAGCCATGCTCATTGAGGACACAATAGAAGTTAACATAGCTACAACAGAGAATCCCAAAATGATTCTCTTGGCCGCATCATTATCAGATGAAGAAAAACCTGAGTTTACACAATTCTTCACAGAGAGAAAAGTTAACTTCGCATGGTCATACGCTGACATGCCAAGCCTAGATCCGGAATTGGTTCTACATCATCTTCCTTTAATCCCAGGAATCAAGACAGTCAAACAAAAGTTGCACAAAATGCACCCACAGATTGCATTACTTGTCAAGGCTAAACTAAAAAAGTTACTGGATGTTGAGTTCATACGGTCAATAGACTATGATGATTGGATATCCAATATTGTTCCTGTAACAAAGTCGAATGGACAAATCCGTATCTGCACGGATTTTAGAGATTTGAATAAGGCTTGCCCAAAGGATGACTTCCCCCTACCAAACATAGACATGATTGTTGACCTCATGACAGGATATGAGATGCTATCTCTCATGGATGGTTTTTCAGGCTATAATCAAATCAAAATTACAATAGAGGATCAACATAAAACAACATTCACTTGTCCTTGGGGAACATACTATTGGAATGTCATGCCTTTTGGCCTAAAGAATGCAGGCGCTACATATCAAAGAGCTATGACAACAATCTTCCATGAAATGATGCATATTCTAATGGAAGATTATGTGGATGACCTATTAGAAAAATCTTTGAGAAGGAAGGAACATCTCAAAGTCTTAGAAAAAATCTTCAAATGGCTTGAGGATTACAAAGTTAGATTGAACCCAAAGAAATGTGTTTTTGGAGTCACTTCAGGAAAGCTGCTTGGAAACATAGTTTCAAGACGAGGCATTGAGGTTGATCCCATAAAGGTAAAAGCAATTATGGACATGCCTCCACCAAAGGGAATCAGTGATTTGCACACACTTTAGGGCAAATTGCAGTATATTCATCGTTTCATTGCACAGTTGGCGGACAAGTGTCAACCATTCCAATATCTACTACGCAAAAGCATTCCTTTTGTATGGATAGATAAGTGCAACATACCTTTTGACCAAATAAAAGAATATCTGTTGACACCACCAGTGTTGATGCCACCTATTAAGGGAAAACCTTTAATCCTGTATGTCTCCACAACAACAAATGCATTGGGGGCATTATTGGTGCAAAATGACCATGAAGAGAAAGAAAGAGCCATATATTATATCAATCACACACTAATTGGATATGAGCTCAATTACACAACCATTGAAAGGGCATGCCTTGTAGTTGTCTTCGTGACACAAAAACTTAGACACTATATGCTAAGCCATCAAACACATTTAGTGGCAAAGATTGACCCATTAAAATATCTTCTGAGTTGAGCAGCATTAACAGGCCGTTTGGCAAAATGGGTCATGATATTAAGCGAATATGACATACAGTATGTGGAGTGCAAGGCTATAAAAGGTCAAGTCATAGTAGATCAATTGGTTGATGCACCAATCCAGGCCACTCATCCTCTAATAACTGATTTTATAGATGAGTCTATTTTTCACGCAGAACCATCTCTACCATGGAAATTATACTTTGATGGATCCCACACTGGTCACGGCTCAGGCACTGGCATATTATTTATCACACCACAAGGGGATTCAATTCCTAAATATTTTTGGATTGCTTTCCCTTGTATAAATAATATTGCAGAATACGAGGCATTCGTCACAGGTCTAAAGGTAGCAATCAAATGGAAAATTCAGACATTGCTCATATTCAGAGATTCTCAATTGGTCATCAATCAAGTGAATGATGACTATGACACAAAATATGAGAAGTTGCTTCCCTACAAAAGAATGGTGGATAGTTTCTTGATGTATTTCAAAATGATTGGATTTGAACAAATCCCGAGGACATAGAATAAAGTAGCCGATGCAATGGCTACCATTGAATCTCTCCTAGACATCCCTAAGAATGTGTCACAATTTGAATTCTTAGTGGAACAGCTGCTGATGCCTGCATATGACATTCCAGAGTCTGAAATGGTGTGCGAGATTGTTGGTCCCAGTTCACCTTGGTATCAAGACATATATGACTATCTTAAATCCCAAACCCTCCCACCCAACCTGTCTAACAACCAAAGAAAATATTTTATCCAAAAAGCAGCCAAACATACTATCGTCAGTGACACCTTATACCGTTCTGGCTTTGACAACACCCTTCTTCACTACGTCGACATTGATGAAGCCCAAACGACTTTACGAGAAGTACTTGAGGGTATATGTGGATCTCATTCCAGTGGTCCAACCTTAGCTAGGAAAGTCACCAGACTGGGATACTACTAGCCGACATTGGAAAAAGATGCTCTTCAGTTTGTTAGAACATGTCAGAAATGCCAAGTGCATAGTGACCTGATTTATGCACCTGCACAAGAATTAAGACCAATCACTTCTCCATGGCCTTTTGCACAATGGGGACTCGACCTCGTTGGTAAGATCCATCCATCCTTGTCTAATGGCCATAAATTCATAATCACCGCCACTGAGTATTTTACTAAGTGGATTGAAGCCATCCCTCTCACTTACATCATCGATAAGAAAATATCCAATTTTATCCTGAATTACATCATTTGTTGGTATGGTGTCCCATAATCCATCATCACAGATAACGACAGTCCATTCAAAAATCAGGACGTTCGTGAACTCTGTGAGCGATTCCACATCCAACACCACTTTTCCACTCCATACTACCCGCAAGGTAACGACCAAGCTGAGGCATCAAACAAAATAATTCTTCGCATTCTGAAGAAGACCGTCAATGACGCTAGCCGAGATTGGCACCTACAACTCAATCCTACTTTACGGACCTATTGTACCAGCATCCGTACCCCCACTAGAGCCACTCCATTTTCCCTGGTCTATGGATTTGAGGCTATATTACCCATCGAGGTCGAAATTCCTTCTCTCCGAGTCTCTTTGAAAGGAATGATTGATGATGAAGAGTACAGACATATTCGTATGAGCTAGAAATGCTACAAGAAAAATGACAAAATGACTTAAATCATCTACAGGCATATCAAAATCGTCTCTGCCAAAGTTATAACAAAAGAGTCATGGTGCGAAAGTTTGAAATCGGTGACTTGGTTCTCATGCAGAACCCCAAAAATCAGGCAGACCATGAAAAACCTGGTAAGTTTGAGGCTAATTGGCTTGGTCCTTATATCATTACTGCCACATTTGGTTCTGGAGCTTATAAGTTGGCCACACCTGATGGAGAATAGCTGACAAAACCCATCAACAGTTTACACCTGAGAAAGTTCTACACATAGCA
Source organism: Sequoiadendron giganteum (assembly GCA_007115665.2). Lineage (NCBI taxonomy): Eukaryota > Viridiplantae > Streptophyta > Pinopsida > Cupressales > Cupressaceae > Sequoiadendron > Sequoiadendron giganteum. The sequence continues at coordinate 821,613,363 of CM021101.1, forward strand.
TCAGAGAGCTTGGCTGAAAAACCTACAAAATACAAAAAAATTTTAAAAATTGAAAAAATCATCCTTTGATGAAAACCTGGAAAATAGGAGTCTTGGTGGCACCAAAAAAGTCAAAAAATGGCAAAAATAGCAAAAAGAAAGGAATTCATCCAACAGTGAAAACCTGGAAAATAGGCGTTTTGGATAAGTACCATGGTGAAAACCTAGGAAACAGGTGCCATGCGTAGTCGATCATTGCTTCGCCATCTACTATTACTCAAATCAACCTTTGCCCATTTGTCATAATCACAAAGGCCTGACACATTCACAACATCCATCATAAGTCCTGTCAATTCCAACCATGGTTAACATTTGGTTGACATCATTTCTTGCATATCCTTGCCTTTACCTTGTGTCTACCTATCTCCATATCATTGAACTTGGGTATTCCCTGACCCGTCTAGGGGCAATACATTTATCATATAACTGCAATGGGTACCGCACATGATCCTGCATTCTTAAAAAGTCCTGAAAAAATCATAAAAATTTGAAAAAGTCCTAAAAAAAGACCTAAAAATCAGAAAGTGACCTGAGAAAATAAAAAAACATCCAAATCAGTGTCAAAATCCAAAATCAAAGTCAATATGATCAATTCAATCGATCACGTCATTCAATCTTCATCCTTGTCCAAACTACGTTGTCTCTGCACATTTGCTACATAGTCAAGATTCATCTTTGAATCCCCGAGACATTAGGTCAGTCCTTCTAGGTTTGTCGCAAAATAAATCATGATTCAAACTATTGTCCTTTGGACAATGTCATTGGTTGTGTCGAACTACGAGGTCTCTGAGTGCACGACGTAGGCAAGGCCATCAATTGATGGACCCCTAAGACCACACTAGGTCAGTCCATTAGGGTTCATGGCACAATATTTTCACACACGTCAAGCTATCTTCGAATCAAACTATCTTCGAATCAATCGAATCTTAGTTCAATCTCGAATTACCAGTCTATCGGAAATCTATTTTGTCATAATACTTTCAGTGAATTCAACATGTCAACAACGACATGTAGTCAAAAATCATATCAAAACAATTTATCATGGCAAAGCTTTGAGTTCTTCTTCAGATGTGTCCTTCTGAAGAGCAACTCTCGTCAACTTCTTTATACTTTTGGATGTGTCCTTCTTAAGCATTGTCATCATCTGGCATTTTGATGGATCCTCCTAACTCCAAGAATCAATCTCCTAGATATCAACGTCATTCAGGATGTGTCCTTCCTGAATTTGATATTGCTCGACATTAAAACACTTGGAAAACTTTTTTTTTGTCTTTTGATGATTATCATGATATTAGTTCCTTATGTCCTAGGAACCATGACATATCATGATGATTATCCTTGTCTGCTTATCACTCTGCTATTAGTTTCTCCACAATGTCCCGACTTCAGGATTTAGAGAAGCAACAACATAGTATGATGATTTTACTGTCTGTTTTTACTATAATATGTCTAGTTTCTCAAGGATATCCTATCATTAGAATTTAGAGAAACAACGACGTCTCATGATTAGTTTGTTTATTTCTGGCGGTTGTTCATGATAAAGTGACTAGGGGCAATTGTGTTCCTTGCATGAGTCATGATCATCCTTTGTCTACGACTATTGATCTACATGATGGTTCGACCTTGCACACTATTGATCTATGTCATATCATAGTGTTTGTCAGCCATCATAAAATTTTCACCCAATGATGATTAAAGAGCAACAACTAGAATAGCACTATAGCAAAGCTTTGAAGGATTTTTAATTTCCGCACTAACATGCATATCTTTCTTCGCACTAACATCCATCTTCGTCTTCTCTTCTATGGTTCTCTGACGATATCCTGTGACATACAAAAACAAAGTGGCATACATAACGGCATGATCATTTCATATTCACATATGCATATATCAAATACCATAATTCACATTGCATAAACGTTATCATTTGCATCCATTCATAAAACCATCATTTGCATCAATGTATAAGCATCATAAATAAAACATCTGCATCAGCATATAGGAATTACATTATCACAACATTACACAATGCATAAATACATTACCACATCCAAAATTGCATTCATAAACATAAGCATAATATCCATACATCTCATAGCATCATAAAAGCATCATAAAAGCATCACATAAGCATCTCATAAAAGCATAGAATACCATAACACATTACATCATATAGGCCACATCAAAACTGCATCGCATATATATCTCAAAAAAAATATTATGTCACAGGATAGAGTCATATGATATCCCAAAAATGGAGCTCGCAGGCTTGAATATCAAAATATAATGTGTCTAAAACAAGTCCTAAGATGGCCCTCCTCCATCTCATGGAGGTGAACTACGAGGTAACTGTGACTGATCCATCAGATGAATAGTGAACTAAATGGGTGTCCTCTCCAGTGTCTCACTCTGAGATCCTGTAGGATCAGTAACAGGAGGCTGACTCTGCTCTGTCTGTTGCCCTGAAGACACTAATCTATGACCGTGCTCTGACCTGTGACTGTGACCTGATGAATGTCTATGAGAGTTGTGAGATCTATGGCCTGAAGACTGCCCTAATGTAGTGGACCCTCTAGCACTGGTGTGACTACTGCTATGCGACCTATTGATGTGTGTCCGACTACCACTACCTGTCCTACTATAGGATCAGGACAACCCTGGGTCCCGTCTATCAGGTGGAACTGCCTGCTCATATAATGCCCTGTATCGGCCCTTGCTCTCTGCCACCCTGGCCAACTCTCAGGCCATATCCCCTGTTGGCCCAGAGCATAACTCTGCGAATTCTAAAACCCACCACTCTGACTCCTACCGCCGAATGATGGCCTGATCTCTCTCAACTCGAGTGACCTCCAACTCTGCTGCCAAGGCCTTGTTCTGAGACAAGGCCACATCTAGTCTGCTCTGCAGATCAGTGATCCTCTAGTCAATCGTGGCATCCGTGGAAAAAATGGGTGATCTGTCACCCTCATTATCTTCGAAGATCATGTGCTCCCGTAGTCATTGATCTGCCTCATCCTCCTCCTCATCTCTCTCCCCCTCAACCCAGACCTCCGCCACCACCTCTACCTCCACTCTCTCCTTCACCACCACCTCCACCTCCTCCTCAAACACCACCTCCACCTCCTCCTCACCTCCTCCTCACCTCCTCTATCCTCCTCGGCTCTCGCCTCTGGCTCTCTCTCCTCCCCCTCCTCCTGAATGGGTGACAATGGTACACCACCCACTCTCTGCCTAACTCTCCTAGGCTGCCTCTGCCCTTGGTCATCTCTCCTCCTCCTAGCACCCCTGCCATCTCCCCCACCTTCTCCCTCTCCTCCACCTCCTCCATCTCCCCAATCTTAGCCTCTGAACCTGCCTCCATCTCTCACCCTAGCACCTCTGTCATCTCTCCCTCCATCTCTACCACCCCACCCTCGCCTTAGAATCCGTGGAATGACTGATCTGCGATCTATCAGTGGTGGACCATCTGGATCTGTCAAAGGGCCATATGGGCCTATGAACCTGCCACCATGTATCAAACTTTGCAGATGTCCCTGGATCTGCTGGACCCCCTCTCCAAGCCCACTGCATTGCCACCAAACTATCTACCTACTGTTTTTCCATGGTCACTGATATGGGTGGCCCCACATGGTCTCTCTGGAAGATCGAGCATACTGTGCTACACCTACTTGCACAATCTATTGCTCCCCAAACTACCGTAGTACTCGCTGGGGCAGGTACATCTTAATGATCTGCTATGTCTGCACCATGCCGCCAATAAGGTACCGAAACTATTTGCAAAAGGATAAGTGGCCATCCTCATCTGCCCATTGAGCGCACTCTCTGTACTACCTCCAAACAAAGCTAATCATTGTATGAATCCGATGATGCCAGTACCCGGTATCTCCAACACGAGTCTAGATGATTGATCCTGCATATAGATAAATGTATGGCATCCCATCACCCAACTGCTACATCTGTACTGGCAGTCAAAAAATGGGAATACGCTCCCATACCCAAATCATGAGTAGAGTGGTCCCACAATTGATACTGTGCCCTTGGAGATAGACTACCTCGTGCAACTGGTGGTATAGCATAGCCAACAAGCATGGCCCCCAAGTGAAAATAGTCCCCTGTAGTTGCATACAAACTAGAACATCCCCCCATCCAATGGGAAATCCATGGCCACAACAATATGGGATTAGTAGTCCGGCGATCAAGGTCATGAGTATGGCATCAAACCTAGGAAATCAGTCAGCCATAACATCTTAGTTGATCTTGTAACCATCCAGAGCCAACTGCGCGCCATCGGTACCCTCATACCTCTTTGTCAAGACCTGTCGCCCTCGGTGTGGATCACAGACCACCCTCTCTCTGCTGATCGAAATGTGGAGAATGTGGTAAACATCCTCCAAAGTCACAGTCACCTCTCCAGTAGGCAGGTGGAACGAGTAGGTCTCAAAATGCCACCTCTTGCAAAGAGCAATAAGCAAACCTTTGTTTGCCCAAATAACGGGCATATACGTCACATGGTATAGGCCTAGGGCCATCAATCGTTGTCTCTGTCTATCACTGAGATGATTTCGGAAAGCATAAGTAGCTGGCCGGAACTCTTGTGTATAAATGGGCACAAGCTAACTCTGCACAAGGAAAGGCCAAGGATTAGAACATATTGAGAAGCATTATGGAAAGTTTGGTACTACTGGTAAGTCAAGGGTACAGAAAAGTTAATCTCGGCACAAGTCAACAAAAGTCAACTTCAATTGCGTTGCGTTGACCGTAAATGCATCACAACCAGTCAATTGTGACTTGGCGCATAGCAAATGCGTTGCAATATATCAAATGCATCGTTCAGACAAGCAAATACACAAGCAAACAACGAATGCATCATTTAATCTATCGAATGCACGATTCAATAGCATATGCATCATGCGACATGTCAAATGCATTGCACAATCTAGCGATTGCATCACACTTTTTCGATTGCGTCATTTCAACTTGCGAATGCGCAATCACACTAAAAACTAGTCTACCCGTTGCACTTGCGTCACGACGCAGTCAGATGCGGCGAACGTGAAGGCGTTTGTGGCTTTCGCGATAGCATTTGTGTTGCACCGCAATTGTTTTCCCCCCATTTAACCCTCATAAATGCATAAAAATTGAAATTTGACAAGTTGGATAGAGCACTTACCGGTGCCTCTGCACCCTTAGGTTGTTGGAATGTGCACACGCGGTATCCACGGTGTGTGGTCATTGGAATCACCATCGTCTCTCAAAGCTCTAGTTTCTGAAATATTCTATATGCAAATGAGAAAATGACATTTGGATTGACCTTTTCAACCTATTTATAGGCTGAAAATTAGGGTTTTGACCTAGTAGGTCCTACTGGAGGCTCATTTGACCACCTTTGACCAGAATTTTTGCTACCTTAACATTCTTCGTTTCTAAATCGGATCACGCCATCACTTTTCTTGTCATTAATTTGACTATTTGGGATATTTTCCAAATTTTTCTGACCTTAGGTTGAAATTCAAAAATTTTCCTGAGGGAGCATAGGCACTCCGTACCTCCGCTGGGGCATATTTTGGACTTGTTTTCTTTGCCACAATGCGACAACCTACATTATGACAAAGAGGGGCAAATGTAGACACATAAAATGACCAAGACCTGCAAGCACTATTTTACCACTTTTTGTCCTAACATAATTATGACATTTTAATTATGTTCCTAACCCACATTCAACTATTAATTAAATAACTCATAATTATTTAATTAATTCTTAATCTCTCGTTCCTCATGATTATTAAATAAATAAATCTTATTTATCTATTTAATATGTCACTAATTGTCAAAGTCTTCTCTTAATTAAATTAAATCCTATTTATTTAATTAATCCTTATCATTAATGTCCTCCTGATTATTAAATTAATATATTTTAATATATCTATTTAATATGTCACTAATTCCTAAATCCTCTCTTAATTAAATAAATTCATTAATTTATTTAATTAATTAACTACTTCTAAATTAAATAATTAAAATAATTATTTAATTATGGCATGTGACACTTTTATATTTTTAAATAAAACAAAACATTTAAAAATATCTCACATACTTAACTGATTCTTCATTTAGTAATTTATTTCAAAAATCAATTACTAATTACCTCACAAAATCTGTATTCTGAATTAATTTAATTCAAAAAGGGAAATATTCTTCTACAAATCAAGTAATTTCTAAAATTACTGATTTTCTAAAATCCCATCCCCTTGTCTTCTGATTTTTACTAATTTCATCTCAACTGTCACATTCAGTCTTGATTTAATTCATTTAATTAAATCTTATTCACACATATGGGTATTTTTCCCTAACCCTAATTGAGAGTTGCCTTATTGAATCTTGACCTTTGATTCTAGGGCATTCCTTAAAGCTCTCATCTTGACTGTCCGTTCAAGATTGTAATTTCTATAAAATGACAATCTTGATCTCATTTTTGGCCAGCTCTAATTATTGTCGAACCATTTGCTTAAGATATTCTTATTCTAGGCTTTACTTATTTAACTATTTTCATAATAGGAGTGATATTCTAGATTGCACTAGTTTATATTTTCAAATCCTTCAAAAGATTTGTTGAGGCTAGGCTTATAGAGTTGCTCACACACAAATCTGAGGGCATCCATCATTCCAAAGCTGGAGAAGGTGGAATGGAAGTTAGCCATGGAATACTAGATGGGTGAGATCTTTCTTAGTTTTCTTCCATTTATTTATATTCCTTTGCATTCTATTGTTTGATTTATATTAATTTGCAAGTACAACTAATTATTGATTTGATCTTGCAAGAAGAATTTTAGATCATTACATTCAACAGTTGGTATTAGAGAGAGGTTCCATGGAGAAGAACTTAATCACTTAAGGAAGTTCTGGGATGGAAAACAAGATCACTATTGAGTGCCCTAGGTTTGATGGTACTGATTATGCATTCTGGAAAATGAAGATGGAAGGATATCTATCATACTAAGGATATGAGATCATTAAGTCTATGCAGAACTAGTATGTTTCTCCAATGAATGGGCTAAGTATTGTTGATGAGATCAAACTGCATGAAATAAACAATAAGGCAAGGTTTATTATTGAAAATAAACTTTCTAATTCTGAATTAGTTAAATTTATGAATCTAAAAACTACTAAAGAGGTCTGGTATAAGTTGGAAAAAGATGTATGAAAGAGATGAAAAAGTTAAACAAGAAAAGTTGTAGAACTTGGAGGCACAATTTGAGATTCTTTGAATGGGTGAAGATGAGAACATAAAATCCTACATATAGACAGTAGATGATATGGTAGGTGGAATGTGAGGACTTGGTGTACAAATAGATGAATCTAGGATAGTGAAGAAGGTACTTAGAACTCTCCTTGATATACAGTGAAAAGGTATATGCTATAGAGGGAATTGTGGATTATGATAATTATACTAAAGATCATTTGATTGGTACTCTAACCTCATTTGAAATGAGAAAGCTTGGTTTGAAAAATGGGAACAAAGACAAAAACTTCTTTCAAGGATACAAAAGTGGAAGATCCGAATGAAGAAAATCTTGATGAAGTGGAATAAATTTTTGTAAGAAGAATAAAAATGGGCTCTAATAAGTATTAACGTAAATTACCATTAAAATGTTTTAGCTATGGTGAAATAGGTCATTATGCTTCAAGATGTCCAAAAAGAGTTGAAAGAAATAAAAATAGATAAGGTAAAGAAAATAAAGGAAAGATGATCAAAAGACCATATTAGGTCAATGAAGATGTTGGTATTTTTGATGATGATTCTAATTATAGAGATTTTGATGATAATGAATGCTTGTTCTTGGATATAGAAGATGAATCTACTCCTAAAATATGTGTGAAGGAAAGTGATCTGAAGAAATTTGAAGGTATTATGGTCTCTTCTCTTCATGCTAAATAAGAAGAGAACTACTGGGTCATTGATATTGGATGCTCAAATCACATTACCACTTACAAAAGTAAGTTTGTTAAACCCGAGAAATAGGATGGAGCCTTAATTAAGTTTGGAGATGATTCTAGTGCTAAGATATGTGGAATAGGTTCAATTGGTTTTGATGGCAAGCATAATTCTAATGGTGTCTACTATTTTAAGGGTTTGAGACATAATCTCTTGAGTTTTGGACAAATGTGTAAAAAGGGATATAATCTTGTGTTCAAGGAAGAAAATGTGAAATCAAAAAAGGGTCTCGAAGTGTGATTGTTGCTTGCAAGAAGACTAAAGGTACATCTATCAACTTAAAGGTGTTGATGGACATTTCTTTATGTCTCAAATTAATGATAGTTGGCTATGGCACTAGAGGATGTGTCATATTAATTTTGACAACATGGTAAGAATTAGTGTAGTACAAGCTGTGAAAGATTTACCAAGAATTACAAATCTTGTTAATGTAGTCTATAACGATTGTCAGTTTAGAAAACAAACTAGAAACAACTTTAGGTCAAAGGAACGGTCTACTACCAAACTACTAGAATTGATTCATACAAATATTTGTGATCCTACAAGGGTGAGAAGTCTACAAGGTGACAAGTATTTTATGCTTTTGATTCATGATTAATTTAGAATGGCATGGGTTACTTTTCTTAGAGAAAAATGTAAAGCATTAGATAAATTCAAGGCATTTAAGGGAATGGTTGAGAATGAAATAAATTTGAAAATAAAATGTTTGAGGTCTCATCCAGAGGTGGTGAATTCACTTCCAATTAGTTTAACATGTTTTATGAAGCCCATGGAATAAGAAGATAGTTGTTTGTCCCTAAAACTCCTCAACAGAATGGAGTTGTTGAAAGAAAGAATAGGACAATTCAAGAAGTTGTTATATCAATGATAACAGAGGTAGGTCTACTAGAAGTTTACTAGAGAGAATCTATTCACACTATTGTTTATGTGTTCGACTGATTTCAAGAAAAATGTAACAAAGTTTACTAGAGAGAATCTATTCACACTATTGTTTATGTGTTCAACCGAGTTCAAGAAAAATATAACAACACAAAGACTCCCTATGAGCTATGGTATCGAAGGATTCCTACTATCAAGTATTTTAAGGTATTTGGAAGAACATATTATATCAAAAGAGATGAAGAAAATCTAGGAAATTTTGATGCTAGATGTAATGAGGGTATTTTCCTTGGATACTCTACTAGAAGAAAAGCTTATAAATGTTATAATAAAAGGATGAGAAATGTTGTAGAAAGGGAAAATGTGAAGGTTGATGAATCATTGAAGAATTCAATTGAAGTTGATGGATATGTATCAAATGAACTTGATTGCAAAGAAGTAGAAGTTGTTGAAGAACAAGAAGTGTAGAATCAAGAATAAGAAGCTTTGGAAAGGGTTCCTAAAACCCCTAAGTATGTGCACAAGATGAATTAAGAGGATCATATTATTGGAGACAAGAGGAAAGGTGTATTGACATAAATTATTGTTTAATTTTTGAAGTTTATCCTAAGATAGTGAGTGATGCATGTAAAGATGAAAATTGGATGAATGAAATGAAAGAGGAACTTATGAAAATTGAGAAGAATCAAACTTGGGAATTGGTTCCTAGACTGGAAAACAAGAACATAATTGGAAGTAAGTGGGTTTTCAGAAACAAATTGAATGAGAATGGAGAAGTAGTAAGAAAAGGCAAGACTTGTGTGTAAAGGCTACTCACAAGTGGAAGGTACATATTTCTAGGAGACATTTTCTTCAATGGCTAGAATGGAAGCTATCGGAATATTTTTGGCATTTGCTGCTATTAAGGAATATAAATTTTACTAGATGGATGTGAAGTCTATATTTTTTAATGGTGAGTTAGAAGTCTACATGGAACAATTGGAGGGATTTCAGTTTTCAGATCAATTGGATTTGGTTTTTAGATTGAAAAAGGATTTATATGGTTTGAAGCAAGCTCCCAAAGCTTCGTATGCAAGATTGGCCAAATATTTGATTCAGCAAGATTTTAGCAAAGGTACTATAGATATCAGTTTATAGTTCAAAATTGAAGATGACAAGATCTTGATATTAGTTTTGTATGTGGATGAAATTATTTTTGGAGGAAATGAAACTATGTGTAAGATGTTTGATGAAGAAATACAAAGAGAGTTTGAGATGTCTATGTTTGGTGAGATGAATTTATTTCTTGGACTACAAATCAATCAAAAAAACAAAGGGTTAATTATTTCAGAGTCAAAGTATGCAAAAGAAATGTTGAAGAAATTTGGGATGGATGGTTCCAAATAGGTGTGCACTGCTATGGTAACTAGCGAAAAAATGAGTAAGGATGATGATTCTCCTAAGGTTGATCAAAGAAAATATAGATCAATGATTGGAGGACTATTGTATTTAACTACTACTAGATCAGATACCATGCATGCAGTTTGTGTTGTGTCTAGATTTCAAGAGGATCCCAAAGAAACACATGTAGCTTTCAAGAGGATATTCAAACATCTAAAAGGCACTCCAGATCATGGCTTATTGTATCCTAGAGATATTGATTTTACACTAACTTCTTATATAGATGCAGATTGGGTAGGTTGTACTATGATAAAAAGAGTACAAGCGGCGGTGCATTCTTTCTTGGATGTATATTGGTATCATGGTTAATCAAAAAGAAAGATTTTGTTTCCCTATCCACTATAGAGGTTGAGTATATTGCTACATCATCTTGTTGCACACAAGTTTTATGGATGAGATAGACATTGAAGGATATCAAAGTAATGTATGATGATCCCATCTCTATTTTTTGTGTTAATACAAGTGCAATTAATATTTTAAAGAATCCAGTGATGCACTCAATGACAAAGCATATATCTATCAGGTATCACTTTGTGAAAGAGAAATTTATGGAGAATGAAGTAAAGCTTGAATATATACGTACAAAGGATCATATTGTTGACATATTTACTAAGGCTCTTCCTAAAGATACTTTTGAGTATCTTAAAGAGAAGTTAGGGGTTATTGCCCCTCCTTTATTGAACTAGATGCATATGGAGATGCATCCGTCTAGTGTATCTATGGATCTATCTTCCTTTTAGGCTAATGTTTGGTGGCTACCTCTCAGGGGGAACAGGTAGTGTCTTGTGTTGTCATTGTGTAATTAATTGGGTGTACTCCTAAGGGGGAGTATTCAGTATTGGTGTATATTTTGGTTCAATGTCAAAGGAGAGAACATTGGAAAACATCCTTTTTTCCTTTTCCATTGATTCCAAAGGGGGAGAAAGAAGCATGTGAATTTTTTTTATCTACACAAGGGGAGAGAAAAGAAAGAAAATCATAAGAAATTGTGTTTAGAGCTATTATGTTGTCTTTGATGGTTTTTGACATCATGTGTTTCCATCAATGATAAAGGGGGAGATTGTTGCAAGTATGAAGTTATTGTCATTGATGTCAACTATGTGTATGTAAGTTGGTTATTGGTTGTACATGTTGGGGATATTGAAAAAATTATAATAAAGAAGGTTTATAGGTTCTGCATGCTTAGTTGAGATGTTGAAGAAGTGATATGAGTACATGGATTTATCCTTATGTTTCTATGTATGAAGGTGTGTCAGAGTGAAATAATTTGCTACAATGATGTCTTTGGTACTTGGTTTCCAAGTACTTTTGCAAAAATTTGATAAATAGAGAAAACAATGTTATGCAAGTATTTCGTGTGTGCTTTGTGTTGAGCTTCGTGTTTCTTTTGGGTTGCTTCTCTACTTGTGTGGATTTGAGGTGTTGTTCATGACTTTTGGTAGTTGATATATCCAAAATATAAGCTTTTAGATCATTGTACAGTGTGAGATATTTTCACCAGTATGGTCAAGGAGAAATGCATTTTCTCTGCATTTCTTCATTTTTTGGTTTCAGGACTTGCGGTTCTAAGAATAAGTTGATTTTTCTCCATTTATTGGTTCAAGAGGATTTGATATTTGGTGTTATTATTGATGAGTTTTTGAGCTTCAGTGTATTATAGTGGCCGACAGGGTTATTCAAATGAACAAAATATTCATACTCTTTAGGTGAAGTTTGTTGAGAGTATTCTCAATGAATTCTCAAGTTTTATTACTTACTCCAAATCATGTTCAAGTGAATTTTTTATCCAGAAATATTGGAATGAGTTAAGGATGCATGTGCTTAATTATTTTATGTGTTTTACATGGGTGTTGGTCAAGCTTGTGTTAAACACTACTTATGAAATTCATGGAAGCATGATAAGGCATGTTGGGACTCATTTAGGTCCTCATTAAGTATGTGTTGAGGTTTCCCTCATTCTCTTCCACCATGGGAATGCTTTAGCACCAACCTAATTTAAATTTGTAAATGCAAATTGTGTTTGACCGACCTTGGAAGGGTTTCAAGGTTGAAGATGGTATAAGTATGAATTAAGATGTTTGTGAAAGAAAATATAGATGTGAGATAGTGTGTGTGATGTGAGTTTGAGAAGATCAGTGTAAAATTCAAGTGTTGAGTTCCTAAAGGTAGTGTGTCGAAGGTGTACTCCATCTTTCAAACATGTTTGCAAGAGTGTGAGAAAATTATGGTGGATTTCCTATTGCATTAAGATAGTTTTCTCTTTGTAATAATTCTCTTCTATCTTCTTTGTAATATTCTATGGTAGTGAGCCTGGGTAGTTAGCCTCATTGGATAGTGTGTCATGTATTGGTAGTAAGCCTTTCTAGTAGTGATCCTTTGTATTCAGTTTTGGAATTATTTATTTTGTGAGCTAATCCTCATTGTGGTTTTTGCCTCATTGGTTTTTCCATGTAAATATGGTGTTATTATGTGTATGGTTTTACTTCTTTTAGTGTTTTCTTTTGCACTTAATGATTAATCACATTAGTAGAGTAAGGATTTTGTGAATGGCTATTGATCTAACTTTTGGTGAGAATTTTAAAGGTTAAAATTGCTACAACTAATGAACACCCCCCTCTTAGTTGTCCTTTTAAACAGGGTTGATGTATTAGGGTTTATGGTTTAATGTACAGAGTAGAGGGGTGAGGTTTGATGGTTGAGGGATTATGGTCGAGGGTCGAGGGTTTAGGGTTTATCATATAGGGTTGATGGATTAGGGTTGAGGGTATAATATATAGGGTTTATAATTGAGGGTTGACGGTCGAGGTTTTAAGGGTTCATGGATTAGGGGTTGAGGTTTTAGGGTTTAAGGGATTAGGGTTGATGGTTGAGGGATTAGGTTTCAAGGTATAATGTTGAGGGTTGAGGGTTTAGGGATAGGGTTTAGGGTTTAATATTTAAGGGTTGAGGGTTAAGGCTTTATGAATAGGGTTTAGGGTTTAGGGTTAAGGGTTTAAGGGTTTAGGGTTTAAGGTTCAAGGGTTTAGGGTTTAATGGTTGAGGGTTTTATGGATTATGGTTTAAGGGATTAGAGTTTAAGGGTTGATAGTTAAGAGATTAGGGTTTAGGGTATATGGTTGATGAATTAGAGTTTAAGGTTTAATGTATAGGGTAGAGGGGTGAGGGTTGAGGGTTGAGGGTTTAATGGTTGAGGGTTGAGGGATTAGGGTTGAGGGTTGAGGGTTTAGTGTTTAATGTATAGGGTTGAGGGATTAGGTTTGAGAGTATAATGTATAGAATATATGGTTTACAATTGAGGAATGAGGGTTGACATTTGAGGGTTGATCATTGAGGGTTTAAGGGTTAACGGTTTAGGGTTTAAGTGTTGAGGGATTAGGGTTTAAGGGTTGATGGATTAGGGTTTAAGGTATAAGGTTTAAGGTTGATGGTTTAAGGGTTAAGGGTTGAGGGCTGATGGTTTAAGGTTTGAGGGTTTAGCATTTAAGGGTTGAGTTTGTAAGGGTTGAGGGTTGAGGGATTATTATTGAGGGTTTAATGTATAGGGTAGAGGGTTGAGGGTTGAGTGATTAGGGTTTAAGGGTTGATTATTGTGGGATTAGGGTCAAAGGTTGAGTGTTTAGAGTTTAAGGTATAGGGTTGTGTTGGGAAAAAAAGGATATACAACTGAGAGGGGGGGTGAATCAATGTTTACAAAATTTAACCTTATTTAACCTTTATCAACCTTTAATCTCAGATCTGATAATTAACAGTGAAAGCATGAATCAACAACACATCATAAACACATGAACACCAAGATTTTATGTGTGGAAAACCTATTAGGGAAAAAACCACAGTGGATGTTAGTCCACAAGATTATACCCTATTAGAAGTATAATGAAAAATGAATAAGGAATGCACATGCATTCAAGCACATTGCCTAGAACTCACTGCTCAGAAGGGAAATCTCACTACCTTACATAAAATAATTAGATTAAATCCATCTGATGAGGTTGAACTGAGAAATTAGCTTCTACAAAATCCTGATGACAGTTTTGGTTAGGCACAAAAATACTTCTTCACACTTTTCTTAATCTCCTTCACACTTTGCTCTGAAATTGAATGATTTGATCTTTATTCACACATTTCATATTCACACTTCATATACATTCATTGAGAACAAACCAAACACTTCAAAATGAAGAAACAATCACACTTATATATCCGCTACATGGAATTACATCAATAACTTTGTCGACCACGGATAAAGAATAAATGAATTACAAATTGTCGGCCCAATTCATGAACAAATCTCAATGCATACCAACCTAAGTCGGTCACAACATAAATAAGACCTAAATCAACAATGTTGAACACTCCAAACATTAAAATATTAATCCACAAGAATCCACAACATGCTACCACCATCATGTCAGCCAAGAACATGAAAACTTTAACACACAAAGGAAAAATCTTTGATCATGAACACCCAGATCAACACGGACATACCACAATGATAGATTACAATCTAGAATCATCACTGAACATCACAATAGTATACACAACAACTTAATTTAGCAGAATTACATTCTCTTCTTGTAGAAACACCTACTACAGTAACGTAATGAATTTAGGAACTCATAAACTCATAACTTTCTCCAATATTGATGTGCAGCTCTAAAACTTCTAGACAAGATACTAGATAAGCTCAGAAAAAAACCCTTTAATGTGTGACTTCTGAATATTAGCGTACATAAATTTGCACCACTCTGATCTTCACAGCTTCACAGATTGCCTGCAACATATTTATTCTAATTTTCTCAATATCCTCAATATATACAACCTTTAGAATCATCAATGCTAATAGTGTTGACATCAATGACAACCAAATATCAACAAGACAACAACAACATCCAACAATCTCCCCCATTGGCATTGATGGCAACACATGATGTGAAAAATACCATCAACGCAACTAACTCTTCTCAAACTATTTTATTCTTCCATCTTCTCCCTTAGTTCTTATTGCTCTTCTCCCCCTTTATTCTAGAAAGGTTTTTCACATTGCTCTTCTCACCCTTTGACATCAATGGAAAAGGTGCACACATTCTAAACCATATATCTGAATCATCTGACTACTCCCCTTGAGTAGAAACCACCACAAAATCAATCTGAAACAAGATCTAACATAAGTGCATGGATTGATACAAAGACTTGCATCTTAGTTCAGATTAGGAGGGGAAATCACCCCTAACTTGCCTCTCACATACTCAAAAGTATGCTTAGGCAATGATTTAGTGAATATATCTGTAATTTGTTCCTTAGTGGGCTCATACTCTAGTCTAACTTCTTTATCACTCACTTTGTCTATCAAAAAGTGATACTTGATAGATATATGTTTTGTCTTTGAATGTAGCACCAAATTCTTAGAAATGTTTATGCAACTTGAGTTATCACAAAATATAGCAATAGGCTCATTATAATCAATTCTTATATCTCTCAACCTCTGCTTCATCCATAATACTTGAGTGCATTTGTTTGTAACAACAATATATTCTGCCTCAATAGTAGATAAGGAAATGAATTTTTTCTTTTTACTTAGCCAAGACACCAACTTCTTCCTCAAGAAGAATGCACCACCACTAATAATTTTCTTGTCATCCAAATCTCCTACCCAATTTGCATCTATAAATGCATTCAAAGTAAGATCATCATTCTTAGGATACCAAAAACCAAATTCAATTTTCCCTTTCAAATATTTGAAAATTCTCTTTATTGTAGTCACATGTGATTCCTTTAGATCAGCTTGATATCTAGCAACCATACATACAACATTCATAATGTCTAGTCTAGTCTGAGTCAAATAGAGTAATCCACTAATAATTGACATGTACCTTGTTTTATTAGCCTTAGGAGAATCATTATTCTATGTTAAATTGCATCCGGTTACCATGGGTGTACCTACCGACATTGATTCTTCCATTCCAAACTTTTTCAGTAACTCCTTTACATATTTGGATTGAGATATAAAGATTCCATCATCTAACTGAGTAATTTGTAATCCTAAAAAGAATTTTATCTCTCCAATCATTGACATCTCAAACTCACTTTTCATTTCATCAGAAAACTTCATACATAAGTCATCATCACCTTCAAAAATAATGTCATCAACAAAAACTTCAATAATCAACTCTTTATCCTGATCCACCTTGAAATACAGATTGTTGTTAGCAGTACCTTTATTGAATCCAAGCTTCAACAATTATTTATCCAGTCTTGCATACCAGGCTCTAGGGGCTAGTTTGATTCCATACAATGCTTTCTTCAATTGACAAGCCATGTCTTTTTCATCAGTCAATTGAAATCCATTTGGTTGCTCAAAATAAACTTCTTCTTCTAACTCACCATTCAAAAATGTTGAATTCACATCCATTTGATAAACTTTGTAATTCTTGAAAGTAGCATAAGCAAGAAATAACCTTACAACTTCAATTCTGGCAACAGGGTCAAAGGTTTCTTCAAAATCAATACCTTCCATCTGTGAGTACCCTTTACATACCGGTCTTTCTTTATTTTTGACCACTTCACCTTATTCATTCAACTTATTCCAAAAGACCCATTTGGTTCGAATCACATTTTTATACTGAGGTCTGGGAAAAAGAATCCATGTATCATTTTTCTCTATCTGCATCAGTTCTTCCTTCATTACTTCCATCCAATATTCCTCTTTACATGCTTCATTGGTATTGCTAGGTTCAGTCTTGGAAATCAGACAATACTCTTCTACAATTCTCCTTCTAGTTTGCACACCTTTGTTCTTATCTCCTATAATCTGATTTTTATAATGATTTAACTTTACATACCTTGGGACTTTGGGATTCTCTCTGACTTCTAGTTCTTCTATTCTCTCTTATGCACTTCCACTAGCTTCTCCTTCATGATTCTCTTGATTCACCAGAACAATTTAAACTTGATTATGTGTCTATGCATTGTTTCCATTATCTGTACTATCTTGTTGATCATTTGAGTCATATCCATAATATCTAGATGATCTGTCAGTATCCTCATCAACTCTGACATTTTCACTTTCAACCATTTTCTTCAATCTTCTATTGTAGCACCGGTAGGCTTTGCTCTTAGTAGATTATCCCAAAAAGATTCCTTCATCACTTATAGCATCAAACTTGCCAATATCTTCATCTCTCTTGACATAACATCTACATCTAAAGATTTTGAGATATTTAATAGTAGACTTATAACCAAACCACAGCTTAAAAGGAGTCTTACCAAAATTACCATTTATATTTACCCGATTGATAGTGTATAAAACAGTGCTTACAACTTCTCTCCAGTAGATATGAGGAAGATTAGCTTCCAACAGCATAGTTCTAGTAGCATCTAGAATTATTTTGTTCTTTCTCTCAACAACTCTATTCTGTTGAGGGATTTTGGGAGCAGATAACTATCTTTTGATTCCATGCTCTTCACAAAATTAATTGAACTCCCAGGAAGTGAACTCACCACCTTTGTTTTATCTTAAGTATTTAACCTTCAAACCTATCTCATTCTTTGCCATAGCCTTGAAACATTTGAAATTTTCTAGTGCTTCATGTTTTTGTCTCAAGAAAGCAACCCTTATCATCCTAGAGTAATCATCAATAATCAACATAAAGTACTTTTCTCCTTGTAGACTTCTGATTCTAGATGGACCACATAGATTGGTATGAACCAACTCCAGTACACCATTAGAATGATGTTGTTTGCTCTAAAAATTAATTATTGTCTGCTTTCCCATTTGACATTCCTTGCATATAGTGTTAGTAGGCTTCACTAACTTACGTAGATCTTTGACTGCTTGTGTGGAGCTTTTTTTGATAATATTATCAAAATTCACATTACACAACCTCCTATGCCATAACCAACTTACATCAACTTGAGCAATTAAACAACTTTCACCAGTAGCACTTAGGTGAATTTTTTTACCTCTTGTCTTTGTACCTGAAACAATTACATTTCCAGAGCTTCCCAATATCCCGCACTTACCATATTTGAATTGAATATTGCATCCCTTGTCTACCATTTGTCCAACACTCAACAAATTATGCTTCAATCCTTCAACGTAAAGGACATCATCAACATTATATTTACCACTAAGAGAAATAGTGCCTCTACCACAAATCACACTAGCATTGTTATCTCCAAATCTTACAACACCATAGTCATACTTCTCCAAGATTAGAAACTTTCTTTTGGCACCAGTCATATGATGTGAGCATCCACTGTCAATCACCCATTCATCCTTTTCATCAATTTTGGCTGCAAGAGCTTTCTCAATATTCTAATTGTTAGCAGATTCAGTGGACACTGTACTATTTTCCTTGATAGCAATGAATACCCATCCATCTTCATTTCTAGTTTCTTTATCAGATTCATCATCTGTAACACCTTCTTCAGCATAATAACATTTCTTTTGAAATCTAGACTTGTCAAGTTTGTACTTAGAAACTCTTTCAGGACACCTTGATGCAAAATGACCTATCTTACTGCAAGAGAAACATTTAATAGGCACCTTTCCTGATGCAGGAGCATCTAGGGTGTAAGAGGGCGAACCCACAAAAGTGGTTTACAATTCGAGTGACGAAGGAAAAGTTGCAAAAAATGACCCCATGCAAAAAAAAAATTGTTTTTGGTGGTTGGAACGAACTTCTAGTTCGAGCAAACCCAAATGGGGTTTGATATAACCCCCCTTCGGTTGAACCCTGGTTTGAGCGAACACTGGTTCGACCAAACCCCTAGGGGTTCAAATTAACCCCCAAGGGTTCGCTATAACACCCCTTTTCCCCCATTCTCTCCTCTTGGCACCAAAAATCTCTAAAATTTTGCCCTTCAAAGCTTGGGTTGAGGATGAAAATGGAGGAGACTTCATAGATCCAACTAGATGATGTTGTATACGGTGAGCATCGCTCCTTAAAAATGCTATTTTTTTAAAAACTAGTTTTTTAAGGAGATGGAAAAATAAGTGCAATTTGATTCCAAAAAAAAGGAAAAAATATATTTAGAATCTATAGAAAAAACATTATAAATCACTAGTTTTCATCATCTTCAAATTCCTCATGGTTTAGCTACTATAGGAGCTCGAAAGTGAAGATTTAGTTAAAAAAAATTAGTTTAGTGTCTAGTTTGCCCAAAAATTGTAAACCAATATTGTGGGATCACCCAAGAGCAATCTTGCATCACCCAAAAAAAAATGTTATTTTTTTTTCAATAAGGGCTAAATTTGGTAGGGTTAGTATTTTAGTAAGTTTACATGATTGGACACAAAATCTTACACAGACCTCCAGAATGGAAAATTGAAGCCAATGGCGAAGAAAATCACTTCAATGCCATTGTCATTTGAGAGATATTAAAGTTTTAATTTTCAAAAATCCTAGTAAAATATTCGAAGTCAATTTTGAGGCACTTAGAGGCTCCGGATGGGCCTAAAAATCGGTGGGAAAAGAAAGTAGTCGGCCTTTAGGAAATTTGATGGTCGGATCAAAAGTTATGACCTTGTGAAGTTGTACTAGCAAAATTATTAAAATTTCAAAATATATTCTTGAGAAAGTTACACTTTGTAGAATATTCTAGGGCGGTTACAACTTCCAAATGAATGATGTGAAAGGGGGGAGGCTAGGGCAAAGTAGTTGGTGGCTCCAATTTGTAGATTTGCAGATTTATGTAATCAGAAAGGCCCATGTGATGGAAAAAAATAATGTTGTAATTTCATTTTCATTTTAGTGATAATAGAAAATATTTGATTTCCTTCTTGCATCTTGTTTGTGCTATTATCTGTTGTTTTTGTGAATTTTATATTGTAAGGGGAGTACCATCATCATTTCCATTATACTTACCATGTCCTCTGGCTTCTCTTTTCACAATCAATTCTTCCAGATCTTCAATCTGATTCATCTCATCTTCATATTTTAATGTCTTTCTAGAATTTTCTCACAGATCATATCTCTGTTGGCCTTTTTTGGATATAGTAGCTTTAAATGCAGAATCTGTCTTAGGAGTAAACTCACAAAATTCACTCAACTCAAAGGCAACTATTTTACCGATCAATATGTCTCTTGTCACAATTTTTACTATCTTAAGATCTTCAATAGCATGAGCTTTCATTTTTTAAGAAGTAGGCATTGATCTGAGCACTTTAGCCACAATCTCATCTTCATCCATGACTCCACTAGCACATCTAATACCCATCACTAGTTCATTTACCTTCTACATGAAAGAAACAATGTTTTCATCTTCACTCATCTTCAAGTTCTCCCACTTGCCTTTCAGAATTAATAGCTTATCAAATCTTCACTTGTGCATCTCCTTCATACAATGTCTCCAACTTCTTCCATATCTCATGTATTGTCTTCAGACCTATCACATTTTTCATCTCTAAATTTGTCAAAGCACTTAGTAATTATTCTATAGCCTTGATATTAGTTTCATCTTCTTTGATCTCATCCAGAGTAGAGGGACCATTCTGAGGAATATTATATATGTTCTTTGTAATGTTCTAGAAAGGTTCACCAATGCACTTCAAATGACACTCCATTCTGACCTTCCATAGAGAGTAATTCATACCATCGAATCTAGGACTATCCTTCTTGTATGATGCCATCTTGGATCACCTCAAGCTATTAAAATTCTTTAGAGGAACCTGCTCTGATACCAATTGTTGGAAAAACAAGGATATACAACTGAGAGTGGGGGTGAATTAGTTGTTACAAAATTTAACCTTATTTAACCTTTATCAACCTTTAATCTCATAACTAATAATTAACATTGAAAGAATGAATCAACAACACATTAGAAACACATGAACACCAAGATTTTGTATGTGAACACCCTATTAAGGGAAAAACCATGGTGGATGTTAGTCCACAAGATTATACCCTGTTAGAAGTATAATGAAAAATTAATAAGGAACGTACATGCATTCAGGCACACTGCCTAGAGCTCACTGATCATAGGGAACACTCACTGCCTTACATAAAACAATCAGATTAAATCCATCTGATGAGGTTGAACTGAGAAATTTGCTTCTACAAAAGCCTGATGACAGTTTTGGATAGGCACATAAATACTTCTTCACACTTCGCTCAATATCCTTCACACTTTGCTCTGAAATCGAATGATTTTATCTTTATTTGCACATTTGGCATTCACACTTCATATACATTCATTGAGCACACAACGAACATTTCAAAATGAAGAAACAATCGCTCTTATATATCCACTACATGGAATTACATCAACAACTTTGTCAGCCAAGGATAAAGAATACATGAATTACAAACTGTCAGCGTAATTAATGAAAAAATCTCAATGTGTACCAACCTAAGTCGGTCACAACATAAAGAAGACCTAAATCAACATCCTTGAACACTCCAAACATTAAAATATTAATCCATAAGGATCTGCAACATGCTACCACCATCATGTCGGCTAAGAACATGAAAACCTAAACACACAAAGGAAAAATATTCAATCACAAACACACAGATCAACACAAACATACCACAATGATAGAGTACAATCTAGAATCATCACTGAACATTACAGTATCATACACAACAGCTTAATTTATTAGAATTGCATTCTCTTCTTCCAAAACACCTGCTACAGTAACATAATAACTAAAGGAACTTAGAAACTCATAACTTTCTCCAATCTTGATGCACACCTCTAAAACTTCTGGACAACATACTAGATAGGCTCAGCAAAAAACCCTGTAATGCACAACTTTTGAATATCAGCATATAAAAATTTCCACCACCTTGATCTTCACAGCTTCACAGAGTTCCTGTAACATATTTATTCTAATTTTCTCAATATCCTCGACATATACAACCTTCAGAATCATCAATGATAATAGTGTTGACATCAATGCCAACCATATACCAACAAAACAACCACAACATCCAATAGGTTGAGGGTATAATGTATAGGGTAGAGGGTTAAGAGATTAAGGGTTTAAGGTTTGAGGGCTTAAGGGTTGAGGGTTGAGGGATTAAGGGTTTAAGGTATAGGGTCGAGGGATTAGGGTTTATGGTGTAATGTATAGGGTTTAAGGGTATACAGTTTAAGGGTTAAAGGTTGAGGATTTAAGGTATAGGGTTGAGGGTTGAGGAATTAGTGTTTAAGGGCTGGGGGTTTAAGGGTTGAGGGTTGATGGATTAGGGTTGAGGTTTAATGTATAGGGTAGAGGGTTGAGGGATTAGGGATTAGGGTCAAGGGTTGAGAGTTTAGAGTTTAAGGTGTAGGGTAGAGGGTTTACAATTGAGTGTTGAGGATTGAGGGATTAAGGGTTTATGGCATAGGGTTGAGGGATTAGGCTTGAGGATTTAATGTATAGGGTTGAGGGATTAGGTTTTAAGGGTTGAGGGTTTAAGGGTTGAATATTGAGGGTTGACGGTATAATGTATAGGGTAGAGGGTTTATAGTTGAGGGTTGAGGGATTAAGGGTTTAAGAGTTGATGGCTTAAGGGTTGAGGGTTGGAGGATGACACATATTGAGAGTACATATTGAGTTTTCTAACCATTTTGATGTTTATCCATCTATATGTTTATATTTTCATACTAATTTTTTTTTGCAAGACTGTGAAATACATGCCCCACCTACAACTTCAAGAGACTTCATATCAACAATTTTATGTGAAAGAGAGAAAGGTCAATTATTCTATAGGAAATTATGCTTGGATAAAAAATTTCAGCATTGAAATGACTTGAAATGTATGCCAATATGTGAACATATGGAAAGTACAGATGCATTTGGAAATGAACTAGTAGAATTCAAAAAGTATAAGATAGTGACCTACAATACAAAAGATGGTAAAGAAGAAAAAAGGTGTGATTTTGTTATTCAAAAGATTCAAGTGTATCATTTTATGTCTACATTTCATGATAGTATATTGATGAGTATTCAAGGCATACCCATAGAGATGAATGGTTGGAATTGTAATTCAAGTTATGCAAGAAACATTTCCACTTGGTAGCATTGTTTCAGTTGTCAATTTTGCATAGAAATATAGTCTATAGCCATAGTGTGAGGTGCAATCACAGTATCACAACACCACATAGGTTGCTATATTTGTGCACATAGCATTCATTCACACCAATGACAACAAAAAGGATGAAAAAAAGATCATAAGGGAGTATCATTTGTATATCATTGATGATCACACGCATTCTATAGAGTTTGTACAACATTTTTTTCATGTGTTCTTCCATGATTTGGCTAGAAGGGGAATATCATTCCATCAACATATCATATGGTTGAGGGTAAACCCACAATACTGGTTTACAATTTTGTTAAAGAAGGAAAATTTCCAAAATGTTCCCATGAATTTTTTAGGGGGTTTTAGGGGTTTGCTCGAAGCGGGATCTCGAGTGAACCCAAAAAGGGGGTTTTCTCGAACACCCCCTTCGAGCAAACCCCTTTTGGTGATGTCATCCCTTTTGGTGCCTTTTTTAATGAAAACAAAGGGAAATTAAAAAAAAAGGGAGTTCGAATGAACCCTCCTTTGAGCGAACCCCCATTTGCTCGAAGGGGTCAAGGGGGGTTTGTTTGAACCCCCTTTTTTTCCCGTCTCCCCCTCTTCTACAATTTTTTTCCTTTCAAAGCTTAAGTTGAGGACGAAAAATGGAGGAAACTTCATAGACCCAACTAGATGATGGTAGTCATCGAAACGAGCTATCCATCAAATATAATTTAAATATATTTTGGTTTTATTATGTATTTTTTAGTTTAATTAAACATAATTTTTTCATCGAAAATAAGGCTCTTTGTTATGCACATGTGGAAAAATAGAAAATTATAAAAAAAAAATTAAAAAGTATCTATGCACTATATATTGATGTCCTTGATCCAATAAAAAAAATTGAATTTTGATACATACAAAAAATGTCATTTGTTAGCATGTAAACCTATGTTTGACTTGTAACTGGTCTGACTTCAAAACTTAATTAAGAAAAAAATATTCAATAAAACACTATGAAACCAATTGCATGCACTAGATATCATAGCTAAAAATCTAAATTTGAAAAAATTATAATTTTATCCTTCATAGAAAAAATTTTGTGTGAGCAAGTACACATCACTCTTTAAAAATGGCGGTTACTATTAAAAACTAGTTTTCAAAGGAGATTGATTCCAATATTTTAAAAAAAATATTTAGAATCTATAGACAAAATATCACAAATCACTAGTTTGTATCATCTTCAATTTCCTCATGGTTTAGTAGTTATAAGTGCCTGAAAGTGAAGATTTAGTTAAAAATAATTTGTTCAATGTCTAGTTTGGCCAAAAATCTTAAACCAGTGTTGTGGGATCACCCTAGGATAATTGTGCATCACAATTTAAGAACGCATGGATGTTTCATTGTTTGAGCATGATGCATAATATTATAGTTGTTCAAAATATGTGGAATTTTTTTGAGGCCGAACATGAAAAGGGGGAGTGTGATGGTGCAGAAGCATGTGTCAAAAGAGCTATAACACAAGAAGAGTTAAAGTATAAAGACAATGCAAATTTTATAGATGTGAAATCAATCCTCAAGTGGTGTAATGCTTCGATAGGTCCCGGTATTGAAGGTAAGTCTTCAGTTCACTATTTTTTTTGGTTGATAGATGATACTAATATTGCACAATATGAGGATTGCTGTAAACTAATAGGATCAATTGAGCTATACTCTTTTAGAAGCTCTAATGTAGGTTCATTGAGTATCCATATGTGAGAGATGGCATGCTTTTTTTCTTCATGTAAAATTATGCTTGCAATGAGTGTGAGTCAAAGGAATGGTTTGACGAATGATGGTTAAGTTTTCTCAGCCCACTTGACTCATATCGACTCTTGAAAACACTGGAACTGACATAGATGCAATCATCAATTAACTTTGATCACATATCAGATCTAGTTCAACCAAGTAATATATCTACTTGCATTGTTTTTGAGTTTCCTAATGTTATCTTACTTTGTAGTGTTTTTGCAATGTTGATTAAATTCATCTAATTTTCTACACATATCAATGCAAGGTATGTTTATGTAGTTATTACAGATGAAGACAATGAAGAGGGAACATATTACTACTACTATTGTTCTATTGAGGTGAAAAAGAAATTGGAGGTCCCTGTTATAGATGGAGAAAACATCAAATACACTATAGGCTCAGTGATTGCTCCTAGAACATGGCTTAGAAGGTACCCACATAAGAGTGTTAATGTTTGGTTATTTCAAGACTTTGACATGCATCAAAAGATTCTTTATTACTCAAACCTTTGTAGGAGCTGAGAAAATACAACACCACAAACCCCGAAGATCACCTACATGCAAATAACCTATCACAAAAGAAGAGATGGAGAAAAACAAGCAAGGGTTCTCTAAAAACTGAAAATGTATATATCAAAGAAAATGAGAGAATGAATTCATATGAAATACAATGGGATCAATCCTTATAAAAAGGAGATCATGCAAACCCTAATAAAACCCTAATAGGAAAAACCCTAATAGAAGCCCTAATAGGATAACATTTAATAATTAATATAATTATTAAATGTCACTTTATGCAAACTAACGTGAAATCTTAAGAAGGGAATAAAGTTAACTTAATCAATATAATTAAGTTAAGACCTTTACTCTAACACCCCGCCTTAAGATGAGCAACAATGCAGCTACAAACAAATGCAGAAAAGGAAAGGTAACTACAATGCAAGAAGGCAAACATGGGTCCCGACAACTAGGCCAGATTAGGTACCCAAATACAACCAAATCTCTATAAAATGGAGAAATAGAGAAAACCTCATGGGAAAAAGCTCTACTCCAAAAAGAGATGCAGAAGGACAAAAAAGAAAATCACTGAAGCAGAAGAAGCTGCAAACAACTATCGAAAGATGACTGTTATGGTGCTGAAGAACCTCCGCTAAAGATAGGATGATCAGGAACAAGAAGACAACAATCTGCATAAGTGCCCATACAACACTACTTGAATCAGATGGGAAACAAAGGCAAACACCTGGAACGAAGATATAGATGGCACAAGAACCAATAGTCTGAAACACTGATCAACTGAGAATGGAAGATTCCTTCCAAGGCAAAACCAAGGAAGAATTAGCACGAACAATATAATACCCCCCCATAATGCTGAACTGGGAGAGCCTGACAGATCCATTGAAATGGTGTGAAACACCCTATAGTACATGAAGAAGAAGATACAACATCTGAAAGTGCACAAGAAAGCACCTACAACTGAAAAAGTGGTGTGCAAAACAAAGCACACATGCATGAGATTCAAATCATATAGATCCATGGTCGTCGTGGAGGGACACTCACCGGAAAAAGGTGTGATGGCAAACAAAGACAAAATACACAACCCCCCATGGTATGGATTCACTGTCGTCGTGGAGGGACACTCACCGGACAAAGATGTGATGCAAAAACAAAGGAAAACTACATAACCCCTCATGGCACTTTATAATAATAGTGCAAGTACAAAATATGGCACAATCTTATGTGCAAAATCCCCAAAAATATGTGTACAATAGTGTGGCACTTTATCTCAGTGCGTTTACATAAAAGATAGCTTACAAATGATGCTCAAAATGTCCAAAAAGGACAAAGCTGGAAATATATGAAGAATAAACAAAAAACTAACTATAGAATGCACCAATAGAAGAATGAAGTGATGAGACCCATACCACTGGAAAGATGAGAAAACCAGCTTTTTGATGATATCTCATTTGCTAAAAAACAATATTGTATGCCCAAGTTATGGCCTCTGGAATAAAACAGCTCCAAAGAGAGAAAAAGTCGGCGCTAGGTTAAATTTGACGGCCAAATGGCCATCACCGTAAATGCACAACTGAGCTTATTTTAGAAAAAAATGTTTTTTATATAAAAAAAACATTTGATTTTTTAAAAAAAAATCATAGAAAAAACCTTAATTTTTTTATATAAACTTTTTTTTGAGGCGGGGGCCTCTGCTACCGGCTGCCAACGTACCGTCGTCGACGGTACTGTCTACCACCGATCGGCACTAAGGCCGCCATTAGTCGGCAGTATGCCAACCGACAGGCAAGAGGGTCCACAGGCCTGCATACGTAGGTACCTGCGGGTACCCTGTACCGGGCCGACAAGCCCTAAAACTGCAGAATTTTTTTTTCTTTTTGATTTTTTAAAAAAAATCAAAAAACAAACAATGTTTTTTTTATATTTTTTTTCAAAAAAAAAAATTTCGGACAAAATAAAATTTTGAAAACAAAAAAAACTACCAAGATTTTTTTCGAATTGCATGTGGACTTAATGGCGATGTCTGTTTGAGCTGAAAATGCTTCAAAATTGCAGGTATTCCTTGGACCAAGAAAACAAACCCCAAACCCTTGAAGCTCCAAAAATCTTCAAACCAAGAATAGGAAGCAGCAGGTGTGGAGCTCTGATACAATGTAGGAGTTGAGAAAATACAACACCACAAACCCCGAAGATCACCTGCATGTAAATAACCTGTCACAAAAGAAGAGATGGAGACAAACAAGTAAGGGTTCTCTGAAAATTGAAAATGTATATATCAGAGAGAATGAGAGAATGAATTGATATGAAATACAATGGGATCAATCCCTATAAAAAGGAGATCATGCAAACCTTAATAAAACCCTAATATAAGCCCTAATAGGATAACATTTAATAATTAATATAATTATTAAATGTCACTTTATGCAAACTAACGTGAAATCTTAAGAAGGGAATAAAGGTAACTTAATCAACATAATTAAGTTAAGACCTTTACTCTAACAACCTTGCCATGGAATCCAATTTTCATCTGATCAAATATGGGGGTAGACCTTTGAAGAAGAACTTGTGGAAGGTTTGTGAGTTTGACCATGAGGAAATCATTGACACAATAAAGAGTAGATTAGACTTGGATGGTTCGTTGGATTAATTTGTAACTATGCACATTGAATTTTCAAATTCATGTTATTCATATTAATGTATATTGCAGTTGATAGTTAGACCTTTCACTGTCAGATTTCGACTTTACTTATGTTTTGGTTCCAAATTTCATATGGCATAGGAAGGACTTACTACCTCTCTTTAACTTAAAGTTTCTCTTTTTCTTGTTTCTGTATTTTTACAAATATACAATGAATATTGGGTAGATTATATGCATATTTGTAGTAGGTCTATTTATTCACCATCTTTTGTTGTGTTTCACTATCAAGTCAAAATGAGATGATGCGGTTCTCTTAGTGGTGGTAAATGGACCATCTTCTTCGATGTAACAATTTTGTATGACATATTTAATATGGCCATATAATTTTGTTCAAATTTGTGTGGTATGATCTACACTCTGATACTAATGCAATATTTTTGTACTCATGTGTGGGTGTGTAAGTGTTGTCAAGATCTATTTAGGTATAATGATGAGTCTCTATATGAGTGTAGGTGGGTTTTTATAATCTCACCATAAGAGTGTTAGTGATAATACATTACCCATTCAATTGGTTTTATACATGAAATCTAAACTTAAAAGAATGCAAGAAGATAGATCATGGAAAGTAATTCAAAAAACATCATTTATACCATCATGTAACAATGGATATATTGAATGATAACTATAAAAATCATATAGACAATAGATAATCATTAAGACATAGAATATTTCTCCCAATAAGGGTAAAAAAGCATGATATAATGTGTAGTTACATAGGAGATTAGCATAAAGGTACATTCACATTTTTTAGAAAAATATGAATCATTTGCAATAATCATATTATTTTTTGTCTTCATTTTATTCTTGATATTTTTAAGATTCTGCTCTAAGATGAGGTTATCATGTTTTTCTATTTATTTATTCTCAGTTGTAAATTTCATATTTAGGTTATGCCCAAGTTGATGAACAATAGTAAATCAAATCATAATCTTTAGCAACTAAATCATTTAAGCTTTCATTTATATAAACTAGTTAAAATTTGTAAACCCTAGATTTAAGCATCTTATTGTCGTTCATAGAATAAATTTCATTAAGTACTCATTCTTACAAAGCCTTCACTGCTCTCCTTACTCTCTGTCTGGCTCAAAGATCCCGTTTCGCATTTCTACATGCCAAAACATTTTGGGATATATTGCATTGACGATTTCTCTTAGGAGACCAAAGTGCGAAAGGGTAGAAAAATTTAACAAGCTATTAGTCAAATACCATGGCACTTAGAAACATTTCATCTAAAAGAACAAGATCATGTAGGGCCCTTGTACAATAACCTCTCTCAGTTTTTCATATGTTTGATCCATATGCCCGTGATGACATGTTTTCAGTTGATGGAAAAAAAATTAGGTCCTGTTTTGTACCCCAACATGCTAGAACATTCCAAGCTATATTGCACCCATAATATCTCTTAACAAACCAAAGTGCAATAGCGCAGAAAACTTTAATGAGATATTAATTAGAAACCATGGAACTTAGAAAAAATATATAAAAAGGTATAAGATCATGTAGGGCCCCTCTATAATAACCTATATCAATTTTCCACATCTTTGATCCATTTACCTGTGGTGACAAGTTTTCAGTTGATAGAAAAAGCATTAGATACATGTAGTGTAAAGTTGCAAGGTGTTGTAAATTTTTTATATTCATCATGTAGAAAAACCATTAGTTCCAAAAGGTATGGATGGATAGGTTTACACTAGGAAAGTCCTTGTTTTGCACCCCAACATACTGGAACATTTTGAGCTACATTGAACCTATGATATCTCTAAAGAGACCAAAGTGAAAAAGGGAAGAAAAATTTAACAAGTTGTTACTCAAAAATTGTGGCCCTTAGAAATATTTTGTTTGAAGGTACAATATAATGTAAGGCCCCTCTGAAATAACCTCTCTTTGTTTTTCATATCTCTAATCCATTTCCCCATGGTGACAAGTTTTCAGTCGATGGAAAAAGCATTCGATGCATGAAGTGTAAAGCTGCAAGGTGGTATAATTTTTGTTATGTTCATCGTGAAGCCAAACCAAATCACCGATAGTTACAACATGTTTTGATGGGTAGGTTTACACTAGGAAAGGTCTTATTTTGCACCCTAGTATGTCAGAACATTCTAAGCTACATTGCACCAATGATATCTCTTAAGAGACCAAACTGTAAAAGGGAAGCAAACTTTGACGAGCTATTACTTAAAATTTGAGGCACCTAGAAACATTTAGTCTGAATGTACAAGATCATGTAGGGCCCCTCTACAATAACCTCTCTTAGTTTTTCATATCTCCGATCCATTTTCCTATGGTGATAAGTTTTCAGTTGATGGAAAAAGCATAAAATGAATGTAGTGTGAAGTTGCAAGGTGGTGTATTTTTTTTTCTATTCATCATGCAATAAAACCGATAATTCCAACACATCTACATGGGTAGTTTTACACTAAGCAAGGTCCTGTTTCATACCCCAGCATGTCAGAACCTTCTGAGCTACATGGCACTGACAATATCTCTTAAGAGACCAAGGTACAAAAGGGTAGCAAACTTTGACGAGTTGTTACTCAAAAAAATTAGAACTTAGAAACATTCATTTGAAGGTACATGATCATGTAGGGCCCCTCTATAACAAGCTCTCTCAGTTTTTCATATCTTTGATCCATTTTCTTGTGGTGACAAGTTTTCGATCAATGGAAAAAAGCATCAAATGTATGAAGTGTAAGTTGCAAGGTGGTGTAATTTTTGTTCTATTCATCGTGCGACCAAATAAATATTTCTAGGACATCTGGATGGGTAGGTTTACACTAGGAAAGGTCTTTTTTCACAATCCAACATGCTGGAACCTTCTGAGCTACATTGCACCGACGATATCTCTTAAGAGACCAAAGTGAAAAAGGGCAACAAACTTTGAAAAGTTGTTACTCAGAAACCATGTAGGTCCCCTCTATAATAACCTCTCTTGGTTTTACATATATCTTATCCATTTGTCTGTGGTGACAAGTTTTCAGTTGATGGAAACACATCAAATGCATGTAGTGTAAAGTTGCAAGGTGGTGTAATTTTTATTCTATTGATCATGTGACCAAACCAATAGTTCCAACATGTATGGGTGGGTATGTTTACACTAGGAAAGGCCTTTTTTCGCACCCCATCATGTCAAAACCTTCTAAGATACATTGCATCATCGATATCTCTTAAGAGACCAAAGTGCAAAAGGGCAGTAAACTTTGAAAAGATATTACTCCAAAATAATGGCACTTAGAAACATTATATCTAAAGGTACATGATCACATTGGGCCTCTCTATAATAACCTTTCTTGTCCTTTTGTATCTCCGATCCATTTTCCTATGGTGACAAGTTTTTAATCGATGGAAAAAGTGTTAGGTGCATGCAGTGTAAAGTTTCAAGGTGATGTAATTTTTGTTTTGTTCATTGTGCGAGAAAAATGATAATTCCTACATGTTTGGATGGGTAGTTTTACACTAGGCAAGGTCCTATTTTGTACCCCAACATGTTGGAACCTTCTGAGCTACATTGCATTGACAATATCTCTTAATAGACCAAAGTGAAAAAGGGTAGCATAATTTGATGAGCTATTACTCGGAAACCATGGAACTTAGAAACATTTTTTTTGAAGGTACAAGATTATATAGGGACCCTCTAAAACAACCTCTCTTAATTTTTCATATATCCAATCCATTTTCTCATGGTGACAAGTTTTTAGTTGATGGAAAAAGCGTCAAATGCATGTGTGTAAAGTTGCAAGGTGGTGTAATTTTCATTTGATTCATCATGTAACCAAACTGGTAGCTCCAACATGTCAAGGTGGGTAGTTTTATTCTATTCAAGGTCTCGTTTCACACCAAGCAGCATGTCAAAACATTCTGGAATACATTTCATCAATGATTTCTCTTAAGATACCAAAGTACAAAAGGGCAACAAACATTGATGACCTATTACTCAATAATTATGGGTCTTACAAACATTCCATTTGAAGGTATAAGGTCATGTAGGGTCTCTCTACAATAACCTCCCTTATTTTTTCATATATCCGAGTCATTCCACTGTGGCAACAATGTTTCAAATGTTCAAAAAAGTGCTAGCTGTATTTAGTAAAAACTTGTGGAGAGGAATTGTTTACATTCTTCATCTCTTGGGGGTAAACCAAAAATTTGAATACATTGGGATGGCTATAGAATAATTTCACTTTATGATTTTTGGTTAATGTACCTGAGCCTTTATATCACACTTTGTAAAGGAATCGACCAATAAAAAACAATTTTGAACTTCGACCACATCAAAGTGGTCTTTATGTTTTGAATTTCAAAATGATGTAAACTAATGAAAGGTAGAAATATTGATGAAGTTTAATCTTGATTTTTTTTAGATTTTTAAAAAATTGGTTTGACTATTTTTTTTATCAATTTAAGAGAAGATTTTGGAATGTTGAAAAATTTAGGAAAAAGTGACGTTCACTTGACGTCAAGAAACAAATAGAAAAAAAAATCATTTTCCCCTAATTTTTTTACTCCAAATAGGTAACTTCAATATCTAGTGCATGGAAAATAAAATAAAATTTTGATGTATATTTTTCTCATACTAACATTTTAAAGTCAAACTTGTCAGAATTTGACAGTTTTCATTTGATGTCAACTATTGCCTATTTTTTTAATTATTTAAAAAAAAAAGAGAACTCCTCTAGTGCATCATGTGTTTTAAAAAAAAAATTAATGGACATTTTACTATTTTTTAAAAATTTCTAATCAGCCTCTTCTTTAACTTTAACAACCTACTTGCATTAATTTAAAAAATAAAATATATTAAAAATAATCAAAATATTAAAAAAATTACATATTGAGATTCATCGCTCTGAGCTCTACAAAGGGGTATTTTTCTTTTTACAAAAAATATCATTCTGACTGAAGAAATACTTAATTGAAGTTGAAAGTTTCAAAAAAAATTGAAAAAAGTTGAGTTGGCTGCCAACTAGGATGCCGCATAGATAGTTTTGGTAGAAAGGGTTTCGACCGAAACCCTTTCTATCGAAACCCCGCACATAAAATAAGCCACATTTTGATGTGACAAAGAAAAATTTCAAATTTTTGAGTTTCAGGCAAAAAAGGTTTCTCCCGAAACTCTATGTGTCACATATAGGCCATGTGGTTTCAAGTGAAACTAGTTTGACCAAAACTGTTTAGGTCAAAATATTTTTACTCAAAACTATTTATTTGGTCGAAAGTGTGACATAAATTCTTTCTTTCATCCTATAATCTTATGATTGAATAATCTACACCAAAGAACTAGTCTCCTCTATTGCTTGAACTCAATGTGGTCATAAATGTTATGGTCAATATAGGAAAAAAAAAATTGAGATGAAGGAAAGTGTGGGCATGAAGAATACATCTCTAAATTTGAAGTGTAGGTTCAACCAACTAGAGGATGGGTACTTGAATAAAATTATTAGAAATGTAGTATAAATTATTTGTAATTTGTCTTGATTAAAATTTGATTCGACAACTATATGCCAAAAAGATGTCATTGAAGACCACAAACACATTCTAGTGTAGGAAAGTTAATAATTAAACAACAAATATAGGTCAAATTAATGTGAAATAATTTACGAAGTTAATATGACATCAACATACCACACATCAATAATTATGATGTCTCTATGTGAATAATCAACTTAAATATGCAATTTCTACAGAACACTATGAAGAAATAGTTATGTCCTTAATATTTTGATATACATACATGTTTCCAATATTTCCATCACTACTACCTTGTCATGGTAGCACACACAAACATAAATTTACTTATAAATAAATGTGGTAACTTAATCTATAATTTATAAAACTATAATGCTTGTAGATTATGCCACATGAACTCTAGTTTTATAATTGCAATTGCTCCTACATCATTGTTCATGCTTCTAAGGTGCCACATGAAAAATAGCTAGGTCAACTCTTTCCTTGATCAAGTAGCTCTTAGATTTTATGATAAATTTAATCCTTCTCCTAAGTAGACCTATGATATAATGATCTATTTGGGAAAGGGCACTCAATAACAAATTGGTTTTATTTTTTACCATAAACTATTTTTGGAATGCTTTTGTAATTTGTAAAGACATCTTCATCTTATAATAGTACATTTTCAAGCATCTATTTTTGTGATAGAGAAGATGCATGAGTGAGCAATGTTATTGCTTGTGAGATTTCCTATACAACATCTCTAAGTAGATAAGAAGAAGCAAGAATTTTTGTATATTATCAATGTTATAACATTATTTAGTAGGGACCAAGCTATTTTGTCTTATAGTTTAGACTTGTTTAGGTCAAAAAATTATCTTTTGATTCATAGCATCGACTATTAGGGTTTTGAATGGTAGGTGTCTTCCAATAATCATATCACAAACTTCTAGAGGTATATGAGGTCACATGTAATAATGTCTTGCTCATTTTTAGCTGCATACTTGAAAGTGCATTGTATAATTACATGAATTTCCTTACCATGCTACAATGATCCTAGAGAGTATGGGATTAGATGTGTAGTGGTAGAGATACCTAGGTGTTAGGTTGTATCATACATTATTATATTCATATGATTGATGATGTCAATGATGACATGGCTAGGTTTTCAATTCACTCAATAGTTCATTTTTACTTTATGATATTCAAACTTTAAATATTTGGAGTAAACCATCTACAAATATCCATTTAAACATGGATTTATAATAAAAAATAGATACCATCAACAAAAAATATGTCTATTAACTAGATATCCATATAGGCTTACAAGAATGCCATATAAGCATACAATGTCACATATATGCAATACAAAATATATGTCCAAAAATGCCATGTAGGTACAAAATAAAGGACCAAAATTAAAATTCATTACCCTCTAAGTGAAGAAAACTTATCACAAGAGGCATTTGATCATTGGGGGGATGGATATGCATATGTTAGTGGTCTACTTTGAACTTGAGGGTTGCTCCTATTTAATTCT
Organism: Sequoiadendron giganteum; assembly: GCA_007115665.2. NCBI lineage: Eukaryota > Viridiplantae > Streptophyta > Pinopsida > Cupressales > Cupressaceae > Sequoiadendron > Sequoiadendron giganteum. The sequence continues at coordinate 821,648,686 of CM021101.1, forward strand.
TCATGGAGCTTTACCTGTAATAATGAAAAGTATAGACATTAATATATAGAGAATACATTATAAAAAATGAAATATTTAACAAAATAATCACTTAGTGTCACCAAATTATCTCTCTCATCATCCACAACATCATGCTTAAGAAGTGGCATTCCAAATTCCTAAATAGAAACCATTTAGATAGAAATTAAACTATAAATCAATAATCATTTGATTTTCAATAATAAAAAACTATAACAATGAATGTAATTTGAAGTTTGCTAATCTTCCTCATACCCTCATCAAAGGCATCAAGATGTCTATTTCAGTAGAGACACCATGATCCACTACCCTATCCACATTGGGAGGAGTCTCTTCTTGCATCATCTGAAAATAAAGAAACATTATTCAATTATGAAAACTAGAAGAGTGATGTAGGTCATGGATTATAATGTATGAGATAGTCAAACATAATTTTGAGTACTTATTGAGCTATATATTGCTTCAACGGTTTGCATGTTTCATAAGGATAATTTCAAGGTAAAGGATAGTCAAAAGATGACAGTCCTAAGGATGATCATATCATGCAAGCAAGGGGCACTATTATGATTACATAAAGAAGTCATGAAAACCTTTGTTGATGTGAAGTGTGAAATTTTTTTGAAGTGGGGATAAGATTTATGGAAATAATGTAAAACATAAAAGTGGGATGCATAAAAAGAAGCAATAATGAGCACTTCCAACTAAGAAAAAAATGATATAGTGATAGTGAGCAATGAAGGGACTGTGGTCCTAAAATATTGATAACAATTCACACCTAGTAAGGCACTCCATGATTTTTATAAAACATCAAAATTCTCTTTATATTCATGGGTGAATCACAAAGAAGAGATAGCTAAGAAATGCAGTGAGATATTTTTATTACAGTGGATAGTGTAATATTCACATAGGTAGAGTAATGATCACAAGGAGAAATTATGAATAAAGGACAACAAATGAGCAATAAAGGATATAGCATAAATGATGAATAAAGGTCAACAACATGAACAAATGAAATTCATATATTATTAATTTCATAACAAGATGAACTTAAATTAAATAAAAAGTACAAAGAATACTTACAAACTAAGTCATTAAACATTATTCAATTAAAAATATAATTTTTTATTTTAAAATTATAAATATTCTATATTACTTGAGTGAAACTTTGATGACCATCTCTACTAGAAGGAATTCCCATTAAAGCTCCATAATTAACCTACTCAACATCCTAAATGAGATATAAGAATACCATTCATATAACGTTTATCTATTCACGTGTAATATTTATAATTCTTTACTAGTTACATACCTTCGCAATAGATATGGTCACACAATAGTGAGGTGGAGGACCACTGAAAATAGAGTGAATGCTATGACCTTGCAATTTCATTGTAATCATTTAACTAATTTAGTTAATCATGTATTTAAAAAATGAAATTTAATAAATTCAATTCAATGAACTTGCTAATTATTTACTTGACTATCAAGGTCAAATGCCTCATTAAGGAGGGAATCTTCTATCCCCATCTAATCAGCTGTAGATTTACCCTAGGAACCTATAGCCTGACTATCTATGGTATCATAACCACAAGGTGACCTGCAAGCCTAAAAAATATGAGGTCAAAATCTACACCTTGAAGACTCACCTAGATGACCATGTGCTAGAGGACTAGTATGTTGTATGAGGCTCTAGGTTAAGGAAAATTGACTGCAATGTATCAACCTCAATGCTCTCCTTCACAACAAAAGGGACATACACATTCTCATATGCTAGTCTAGCGAGTGCTTGTTTCATTGGACATTGTGCATCGATATGTTCCCCCACTCTATCCTATGCACAACCCCCACCTCTACCCTAGAAGTCCCGCATATCAAAATAGTTTGGGATTTTATTGACAACAAACTCATAGTAGAGTTTCCTCAAAGACTATTGTGGCACCTCATTTTTTTTGCATGCAGGATGGTCAAAACCATCCACCACCTCCTCTAAAAATGGTTCTTTATCCCTTAGTGGTTGCACCAATGGATAGAGAACCTTTTTTGAAGGATGCAAAGGTTGATGTTTTCTAGGGTTTGTGAATAGGGAACATAAGTCAAATTTTGTAATTTTTTCATCTTTCACTTGTTTATAGGATATTTATCTACGTAAAATTCTCTAAACTCTCATCTCTTGTCAAACCAACCACTTATTTTCTTGCTATTTGAGTCTACACGTGATACTATCGATTCAAGTGATTGAGAAAGTGTGGTTCTATGCAAGGTTGAGCTTGCAGGATCTTTCGACCTTGCAATTATATCCTCATTTTGTTTTTTGTTATTTTTAATTTTCCCCATTAAAAGTTCTTGAGTTCCTGGAGCATGTTGAGGAATTGTTGGAGGTGTTTGTTGGGTTTGTTATTCGATAGGGATTTAGGCATGAGGTGAATAAATATTTTGAGGAGGAGAAGGAGGTGCATTATCATTTCCTAAAAATTAAATAAATTTACATCAAAAACTATATTAAGTCTACTTATTTAATAATAAATTCACACAAAAACTAATTAAAATTTATTCCTTTGACCTCCCCGACGTCGTGGCAAAATTTTAACGAAGAAATAGAGTGATTTGAGCCTTCCTATAATGCAAGTGCACTTTTGAGGGTTTGTAGGCCACAAAGGAAATTGGAAATAATAGAGAATAAAATGAAATAAAGTTTCTTTTTCTATTTATATCAACTAAAATGTGCTCGTATTTGTTTTGGTCTTAGTGTGGACGACCCTAAGGCTTAGTCACACCAAGCCATAATGCAATTGCATTATAATGCAAGTGTGTTATGACTTTTTTAAAATTTGAAAGTTGGACTTGGCCACTTTTTGGCCCCCATCTTTCTATACCCACCCATGTATTATCAATTATTTTATCATTAATATGAATATTAGATCTTTTTGGTTGTGCAGTTTTTTTTAAGGGGTTCTCTATATAAATATTCATGTTATGGTTTGTCTCTAGTTACTAAATTTATTTGAATTACGATAAATACCAACTATTTTTTTGGATATGGCTAAATATCTCATAGTGGAACTCAAATTTTAGTCTGTTTTTCCACAAAACACATGTATCTAGTGAACTAACACCTACCACTAGTTATGGGTGTTCTATCAAAGAATTTAAACTCAATGTGTTTGTGTGGTGTGTTCTATTTTTGGGATATTTTTATAGTGTCTACTTATATAAGTAAATAAAGCTAGTGGGATATTTTTAGTATTGACATATAATACCACCTCATAACTTTTATATTTTATTTTTCATCATTGGAGGATAGAGCCAACATTTTTTAAGGATAAGACACAATTTAACTCTAGGAATGATGGTAAAAAAAAACCAATCTATAATTTATATTAGTTCTAGTTGAAAAATAGAAAGGGCAACTAGTATAATCCCATGAGTTTGAAAACCTAAAAGGGTATCTTAATAAACACTAATGGTGAAAACCAACAAGGTAACCAAAGACTAGAATTAGGATAACTAATCCCCACATATATGAAAATAATCAAATTTACCATAGAACATAGGAATGACAATTTCATACATTCAAATTGTTTGTATAGAATTTAGAGAGAAAGCCACAAAGGAATAAGGTTAGGGGCATGCCCCTATATGTGAAGAATCTATATTAATGACATAACCCATACCATACATGTGTATGAATGATATAATATGAGACAATATAGAACATAGAAGATGATAAAAATTGTGATAAATGCTAGATAAAGTAAGGTAGACTTGGATGAAACTTTATGTGGTGGGAAATTATTTATTATTTAGTTATCCTTTCACATTTAATTGTAATGAAATTTAAATCAAGAGTTAATTTTTTGGATACATTGAAAATTGATTAAAGCTTAGGATCTATAAGAGGAGGTAAGAGGATCCTGTATTGTTAGATCTTATGACATGTTTTCTCAATATTCCCATGGAGTTCTTGTGATTTCTTGGTCAATTTGACCATTATGATAGAATATATGATGCTTTTGATGTAGGAGGTTGATTTATAGTTCATAAAAAGAGTTAATTGTGTTTAGGGTATGTTGACCTTTTAGTGAGGTGTGAAATTCCTTATGAGAATTTTGATGCCTAATTTTGGATTTGTGTTATTGGCTAGTTTTTTGGAATACCATTCATGGTATCTTATAATCATCTCTCCTATATATTGGTGCCTTGAGATGGAAGTATGATTAGGCTATTTTATAGCTTATTTGAGCATCATTATGCTACAAAAGCTCGAAGAGATAACCTGATGTATTATAAAATGTTTTATCATTGCTATGATGATTGCATTTCTTTGGTTGTGGAGTTTCTTAAGATTGTTTCTCCATTTAAATATTCATGTTATGGTTTGTATCTAGTTATTGAATTTATTTTCTTTAATATCAATACCAACCACTTCTTTGGATATGGCTAAAAATATCATAGTGGAACTCAATTTTCAGGTTGTTTTTCCACAACACCCAAATATCCAATGGAGCAACACCTACCACTAGTTGTGGGTTTTCTATCAAATAATTTTACCTCTATGTGTTTGTATGGTAAATTCTTTTTTTGAGACATTTTTATAGTGTCTACTCATCTATTAGTAGATGGACCTAGTAGGCTCTTTTTAGTATTGACATTTAATGCCACCCCATAACTTTTATATTTTATTTTTTATTGTTGGAGGACAGAGCCAACATGTCTTGAGGATAAGACATGGCTTATCTCTAGGAATTATTTTGGAAAGGAAAAGTCAATCTAATAGTTTAGATTAGATCTAGTTGAAAACTAGCAAAAGAAATTGATATAGTCCCATTAGTTTGAAAACCTAAAAGGGTGGCCTAATAGAGGCTAATGATGAAAACCCATAAGGTAACTAAAAGATAGAATTAGGATAACCAATCCCCACATAGATATAAATAATTAAATCTACCATAGAACATAGGAATAACAATGAATAGATTCAAATAATTTATAGCAAGAGAGGCGCAACCACAAAGGAACAAGGTTAGGGGCATGCCCCTATATGTGGAGAATCTATATTAATGGCATAAATCATACCACACATGTGTATGAATGATATAATATGACATATGACAGAACATAGAAGAGGATTAAAACTATGATAAATGCTATCAAGCATGGCAGACTCAAGGATTTCCCTTTATGTGGTGAGAAAATTATTTATTGTTTATTTATCCTCTCATATTTAATTGTAATGGAATTTAAATTAAGAGTTGCTTTTGTGGATACATTGAAAATGATGTAAAGATTAGGATCCATAAGAGGATGTAAGAGGATCATCTATTATTAGCTATTACAACATGTTTGTTCAATATTCCCATGGAGTGTCTATGATTTCTTGGTTAATTTGACCATTATGATAGAATATATGATTTGTATGATGTAGGAGGTGGATGTAAGCTGCATAATAATAGTTACTTGTTATTTAGGGTGTGTTGACCTTTTTGGTAAGGTGTGAAATTCCTTATGAGAATTTGGATGCCTGATTTCGGGATTGTGTTACTAGCCACTTGTTTTAGAATACCATTCATGGTATCTTGTAATTATATATATATATATTGGTGCCTTGATATGGCAGTATGATTAGGTTATTTTATAGCCTATTTGATCATCATTATGCTATAAGAGTTAAAAAAGATAAGTTGATGCATTATAAATTATTTTATCATTAATATTAATATTGGATCTCTTTGATTGTGGAGTTTTTTTAAAGGTTTTCTCCATATAAGTCTTCATGAACTATGGTTTTTATCTAGTTATTGAATGTATTTGCATTAAGATGAATACCGACCACTTCTTTGGATATGGCTAAAAATCTTATAATGAAACTCAAATTTTAGTTTGTTTTCCCACAACACACAAATATCCAATGGACCAACACCTACTACTAGTTGTGGGTGTTCTACCAAAGCATTTTACCTCAGTTTATTTGTGTAGTGCATTCTCTTTTTGGGACATTTTTACAATATCTAATTATATAAGTAAATGAAGCTATTAGGCTATTTTTAGTATTGAAATTTTATGCCACCCCATAACTTTAATATTTAATATTTTATTGTTGGAGGATTAAGTGGCAACATGTCTTGAGGATAAGACATGGTTTAACTCTAGGAATGGTGTTGGCAAGGAAAAGTCAATATAAAAATTTAGATAAGATCTAATTGTAAACTAGCAAGGGAAATTGATATATTCCAATTAGTTTGAAAACCTAAAATGGTAGCCTAATAAATGCTAATGCTGAAAACCCACAAGGTAACTAAAGATTAGAATTAGGATAACCAATCCCTACATAGATGGAGATAATCAAATTTACCATAGAACATAGGAATGGTAATTTTGTACATTCAAATGATTTGCAATAACTTTAGAGAGGCATATCCACAAAGGAAAAAGGTTAGGGCATGCCCCTATATATGGAGATTCTACATTAATGATATAACTCATACCACACATATGTATGAATGATATTGTAGACACTGAAAATTGATCTAGGCCTACGACACCTTTTTCGACACATTTCTACTATTCATGGTCATGATTAAATAATATGAATTATTTAATTATTTTATAAAGTCACCTATCCTTTATTAATTAAATAACTTTAATTATTTAATTAATTCATTATGACCTTTATTCTTTCTTGATTAATTAAATGAATGCTATTTATTTAATTGTGTCACTAAGTAATTGACCCCCTTTCTAAATTAAATAATTTATTATTTAATTTACCCCTTATCACATTTTCGACTATAATTAAATATTTATTTCAAATTAGACTTTTCGACAGTTAATTAAATAAATCTTTATTTATTTAATTTAATTTCCAAATTTTGAATGTTGAATTAAATAATCATTTAATTCATAAAAATAATTATTCCTGGCATATTCCTCTATGATTAGATAATCGCTTAGTTATCTAATTAATCATTTACCACTTAAGTCGATATATAATTAAATCAGTCAGTCTTATTCTTCTACGTGCAAATTATTATGAATTAAATAACTTTATTTAATTAATTAATTTATTCATGCATTCAAACACAATGTTTCCTCTTTATCTTTCACATGCAATTCTTATTCTTCTGAATTTTGTACTATTTCAACTAAAGATTAAATTATTATTTAATTTAATCTATGTCATCCAAGATTTTCACTCGCATTGTTACTAACATCAAATCTCTATCGCATGTCATTCATTAATCTTAATCGTCGATCTATCTTTTGAATATGAGTCAATCATTCAAAAATCAATTTTCTATAAATTGACCTGACCTTTGTCAGTATTCCTCCCAAAATCTATATACTTTTAGGAAGTGAATTCAATAATCTTCTATATTTTGATAAATCAATTATCAATAGGCCATACTTGCATACTTGTTAAAATCTGAGGGAAATTATTATACAACAACAAAATGGATAAGTGAAATCAAGGTTATTCAAGGAAATATATAGATGTTCAGTGAGATTGTTCTTGTATTTATACATTTTAGTTTCCTTGTTCTTTGTTGTTAGTGTAGGATTAGATTAGTATTGCTTTTATTAGATTAATCATATTTGTTATTTTATTCTAGCATTACATTTGGTGAGCTCGACGTGAAGACACCGTCTTCAAAATCCGTAGAAAGTTTAAATTTTGTAGGTACAGGTATGAAGTGATGCATCAGCAATGCAAAATGAGGCAATTGAGATCCTAAGCCGCATTTGACATTACAAAACACATATGATATTCTACGATGCATCTGCTCTTTTCTATGATGTATATAATTGATAATGAATTTTCCAAATTTTTGTATTTTTATTTTTAGTTTTTTAGCTTTTTTTACAACTAATTTTGCGTTTTTAGCATATGTTTTAGGGGAGTTAACATAGTGGTTTCCAGACGATTCGTAGAAGACAACATTCAAAAAAAAAAATTCTTTGCAGGATGATTGATGAAGATAGAAAAGGAAACAAATAAAAAACAACTAACAATTCATTTGCACGACCAAAGTTGAAGGAAATTTTTTAAAAACAAATGAATTTCTTGAATAGAGTAGATAATTGTCATTTGGGTTTTAAAAAGAATCAGTGTCTTATGTGCTTGGTGCATTCACACATTTTTTAGGATAGATCCTGATTCATTAACAGAAGTATCATCTCCCCTTGTGCATTCATGTGATCCTAGGTGTAAGAGAAATTGTTTCTGACTCTAGAATTTGGGCCTGCTTTGGTGGGAAAAAGTACTCACCCCAAAGTGACTCATAACTGGTGATGAGCTAAAGCCAAGCTACTCCCAACTGGTATAGAAATTTTAATGTTGAGGAAATCTCACCATTATAGGAGCTCCTATGGACCAAAAATTGATTCCCCAGTACCCTTGTGGTGCATCAAAACTTGTAGAGCATAACCTCTGCAGACTAGGATAATATTTCCTCTCATGTGGCCTTCTAAATAGGTGCCCATAATAATTCTCCAAATTGTTTTTAGATTAACCAAAAATCCTTATTTGCTGGCAAGAGGTCGAACCTTTGAAGCCATCTCACGTTCATATGGTTCTTAGTAGAGATAAAAAAATTTCCATGGGAGAGTCATGGGAACTGAAGCTTGGCTGACCCGAGAAGTGTGTGTCGTGTAAGGGGGATCCAGTGTGGTCAAGCTTCTAGTCATCCGCTTTGAATAAGCGTAGTTGGGGAAACCCAAGTGAGAATTCAAAAAGTATTGTTATTTCCAGCCTTAGGATTGTACATGTTTTATGAAAATATACATGTTCATGATTATCAAACATAAACACTTTATTTTCAGATTATTGACATTTACCAAAATTTGATCACGAAACATAGTCAGTCGAAAACCCAGTTCATCAAAAAACCACATCTGTCAAAACAAGTCGCATCTGTTAATTAGAAAACCACAACTATTAATGTGAGTCACATATGTTAACCGAAAACTCGCAACTGTTGAACTAGAGTCCACTGTCATTCACCATAAAAATCTAAGTCACATTTGTTTAATAGTAAGCAGCATTGTCATCCCGAGTCACATCTATCATTATGAGTTGTACCTATTTAAATGTTAGCGACATCTATCATAGTGAGTAGCATTTTCTTGTCATTAAACCGAGACCTAGTTTAGCAAAAAACCACATGTGACCCTGATTAACACATCTTTTAAATTTTTTGATGCATTTATAAACGTGAACCACATTTGCCTGATACCAGAAAACCAGAATTCACTTTCACAGTCCAAAACTAGATGGTCATCTCAGTCTCTGATTTTCACAGTCACCCTTGGATAAAAACCATAAAGTTTTCTCATACTTTACATTATTCCATCCTTTAGGTGTCATTTAGCTTTAGTGATAGGCATCTTAGTTACCAAACTTAGTAGCATATTAGGAAATTTACATATCTTAGGATAGGATAACTTTCCACATCTTGAGAAAACCTATGCTTCAAAAAAAATTGTCATTGAATCTAGTCACCTATCAACAATATCTTTTGTCCTACTTGTGAATCCTTCCAGGTCACCAGTCTAGTTTGGGAGATCACCTTATCTTTTGGTCCTAGTCCTACAACAAATTTCTTGACAAAGTAAATTTTTAGCCTTGGTTAAACTATAGGTGGTAGGTAACCTCCTCTTGGAATCATTTGGAATTAGTTACCTTAGGAGTTTGCTTAGAATTTGTATATTTTCATCCTAGCATATCATAATTTTAGACATTCCTTATTTTCCAAAAAATAGCAAAAATATAGCAGCATTCATTCACAAATATCTAGAAAATCCCCAAAACATAGACTAGAACATATCATTCTTAGACGTAGTTTTGCATCAACTCATTTTTTAGCAACATCTTTCATGGTTGAAACAAGGTCTAAAAAGAAATGTAGAGAAATGGTTGATCCATAGGATTTCATCAATCCCTTCTAGAACATACCATCAAGATCAATGAGACCTCACAAAGCCTTGCTCAAAAAATTTGTCACTAGAGACACACATGGACAGATTTAAGTAGAAGAAATAGATGCCATTGTCCAAGATCCCAAATTTGCATCTTTTGTAGATGAGTTTTTGGTAAACAATCCTCAAATGTATTTAGCAAAGCTCTTAGTCAAAGGTGCAACATTACCTCCAAGATTTGACATCCACACTTTGAAAACTTCATCTACTCAAGGAACAAACACCATGACATCAAGTTTCTCTATTCCTCAGATTACTGCAACCATACCATCTAGCATACCTGCTCAAACTACTACAACAATACACATGACACCATTTGTTATAACACAAGGCCTAAATTTTACTACATGGGCATCCTCATCAAACCCCTTTGCCACAAACACTGGAAGTAAAAGGCTCGAAATTGGTATAAACATGACACAAGTTATTCTGTAGATTAGCACCAATATTGCTATTCCACAAATAGGGGCAATACAAACAAGGCATCTACCTACGTAAAATAAGAATCCATCACAAAATATTGCATTTTAGAACACTTACATCGATCCTAACAATGCAACCAACACATCTTTAACACAGGTAGATTTTTTGCAAAATCAAATGCAAGCCCTCCAACAACAAATGGATAGTATGTCGATGTCTGGAAAATGAACCATTTCGGTGCAAGATTTATGTCCATGTCCTTTTGACAAAGCACTATACATGACACCCCACATAGATATATTATACTGAATTTTCCTAAGTATAATGGGAAGAGGAATCCTCTGGAACACATTAGAGAATTTTCCACAACATGCATGGACATCTCGTAAGACCCCACATACCTTATGAGACTTTTTTCACAAAACCTTGTCAGGATAGCATTGGAATGGTTCTCTAAACTTCTGTATGGCATAAGATCATGGGGTGAATTAGCTAAAAAATTTGTGGAACACTTTGCCTTCAACATAGACAATGATATCATGATAGCTACCTTTTGTCACACCACACAAGAAGATGGAAAAAAATTCACCACCTTCTTCCAGAGATGGAGAAGTTTAGCTAGTTGATGTCCAGTTGAGATACTAAAGAAACAAAAAGTCACAATATTCCTTGAAAATATTCATCGAAAAACTGAGAAGTCACTTAAGAGTACATTGTTGTACTTCTTTTCTGGACTTAGTACAAAAATGCATAATACTTGAGAAAGCCCTCATTGACAAAGGGGAAATTAAGACACTAGGTAGGAATCCGGTTTTTCAACACCAAAACACCCCCAATGATAGAAACAAATTTTGGTCCAGAAACAAAAATGTAACTAATGATGGTATTGTTGATGCTAAGGCCCTACACACAAGACCCATCATCACACATAGAGGTTGTAACCCCTCTCAGGACATGGTTAACAATGTTGATCAAACTACCAAATTTGTCCAAAATTCACAACAATGACCATAGAGGAGATTTCCAAAACATGAGTTTACCCCCTTAGGAGAACCAATCGAGACATTTTTTAAAGAACCAATCAAACATAAACTCATACAGCCTCTAGAGCCAAAGTAGTATGATCCTGGATAGTTTAAAGCCTCATGGTGGGATGACAATGCCTTTTGCGAGTACCATCAAACAAAGGGATATAACCTAAAACAATGCCGAGAACTGGAGAAAATTATCCAGGATTTTATTGAAGACAAAACCATAGAAGTCAATGGGAAAAATATACCAAAAATAGTGACCACAATTTCTTCACAGATCCATTGCATGACCATGGGAAAGGAAAGGTAGCCAGTTCGGGAACTAAGAATAATACCTCAACCAATTATGACAATACCAAGTACAACTATAACCAAGATACCACCATCAATCATATTCGAGTTGTTAATGAAAATATCCATACCATTACCATAAAGAAATGTCCTGAATGTGTTGTCAATATGCGTAGAACTAAGATAACCCTTCCAGGTCCTTCATTAGAGCCACAGCCATAGTCTTCCAAGCTTAAACATAATTTACTTGACCAGTTGGGGAAGACCCTAGCACAAATCTCCATCTTGAAACTATTGACCATATCACCTAACCATTGAGACATCCTAGACAAAGCCTTACAAAACACAAATGTCCGCACTGACTTAGATGTCAATCATTTTGAAGAGATGGTAGGATACTTAACCAATTATCATCATGCTACTTTCTCTCAACAAGATTATTCAACTGAGAAGACCAACCATAATGACCCATTACACCTTGAAGTTCTTGTCCATCAAACCAAAGTTAGATGATTCTTGGTAGATGGAGGATCAGGGTTGAATCTTTGCATCTTGAAGTTGGTTAAGGCATTAGGTTTCTCAAAATCATGTGTGGACACCACTAAGAGTATAGTCATTAAGGCATACGATGATGAGGAAAGATCATCTAAGGGATTTGTAACACTCCCTATCAGGATTGGCCCTATGGTTATGGACACTAGTTTCCATGTCTTGGATCTCATCCTTCCCTAAAATCTATTATTGGGTAGACCTTGGATACATTCTATGAAATTCGTACCTTCCACCTATCATCAGTGTCTTAAATTCCCATACAATGGCATCGAGATCATAATTGATGGTGATCTAGATCCTTTCCAATATTGCACAAGCCTACACGAAATACGACAAAGATAGTCACCTATCAATCAGGAGGCTTCATCCTCCACCTTATCCTTGTACATTGATCCATCAACTCTTTCCAAGTCCATTGCATCACAACCACCATATTCCACTCCTAAGTTTGAGATCCAAGATAAGGGTTGTGGAGAATATCACATGAAAGCATCCTATTGTGTCAACTAGCTAGTTCCTCCTAAGTCATACGGTTTACCCACAGTAGATAGGAGATAGTCCATTGTCATAATACATGTCCCTCCTACAATGACTTTCACAAAATGGGGAGAGTTAAGTAAAGAAGCTATGGATCAAGAAGATGTCACATCCTGGTTATATAATGAAGACAATGAAAATGTAGAAGTTTTCAAAACCAACTTTAGAGTCCAAGAACACCTACATGCAAATGGATACCTGTCAAAGGGAAGAGAATGGATGAAAAATAAAATGAGAGTTTGGAGCTCTGAAATATTGAGATTGTATTAATTAGAGAGAGAAAATAAAATACAATGATCAATCCTTATGTAAGGAGATTGTGCAACCCTAAAATAAACCCTAATAGGTGGACATTTAATAATTAATATAATTATTAAATGTCACAATATGCAAACTAAAGAGAAATCTTAAGAGAGGAATAAAGGTAACTTAATTAACATAATTAAGCTAAAACCTTTACTCTAACACCCCCCCTTAAGATGAGAAAGAGTGAAGCTACAAACAAGTGCAAGAAAGAAAAAGTAACTACAATGCATGGAAGTAAACATGGGTCCTGACAACTAGGCTTGATCAGGTACCCATTTACAAAAGCAATGCAAACTAAATGAAATGGGGTAAAGGAGAAAACCCGATGGGAACAAAAGTTCTCCCCAAAATAGAATGCAAAGAAAGGAATTTGTTGCACTAATGAAAGAAGGATATGAGGTGGATTACATGATAACCCCCATAGACAACTTCTATCATATAAGTACATGTACAATGGTCTCCATAGGAGAGATAGAAAGAGAGAAGAAGGTCCCCCCACAATGAAGAAACTCTTGTCACAATGCTAGATGTCTGATGTAGAATCCAAAAAGAGATCCTGAAACAGAAAATGATATTCCTCCCCTTGGGAAGAAATAGATCCAAAGGATGATGACGAAGAAACCCTGTGAAGAGTGATGAACCAATTTGTCTCAGGATGTGTGCCATGATAGGATGCTGAAGAATCTATTTATCTAAACTGAAACAAATGATGCCAAATCCAAACTGATGTGGAGAATCTTGAAATGCAACCTCTGAATACACTAATAATGGTGGGAATATAGTGATAACTTGACTGTCAGGGTAGAGGAGATGTATGTCCTCATAAGAATCTTCCAAATTTGTAGTATAGGACTCAACAAACAAGAAAGATATGTTTGCAACATAAGAGTCCAAAGTAGCTATGTCTAGAAGATGTATGATTCCCTCTACACTGAATCAGGAACAATAGGAGATGTTGATGAAGTCTTAGTCTGAAGAGTAGGAAATGTGAGACAAGCCTCTGATCCATCGAAACATGTAAGGGTGTCTAAATACTCAAGCTCCTCTAAAGTATCATGATCAAAGGGTGTATTCTCTCTCCAAGCAATGGGTAAAAAACAATCTGAAGCAGGATCCTCTGGGAATGGAGAGAGATTGGGGTCCCCATAGATCTCCCAAAGGTGTGTCCAAAGTGGGTGAGGACAATCAATGTTCGATATAGCCAACACAGTGTCATGATCAACACTAGACAATATAAGTCCTACTATGTGATCTCTAATGATATCCCATGCTAATTTTCCCTCTGAAGTGGTTGGTTTAGGTATGAAATCATACAAATAAGGAAAAATATTAAGCCACCTACAATGTGTAAGTATGCCCTTTTCCCATGACTCATAATTACCCTGTTCCAGAATTACAACAGAAGGGTGAGTAGAAAAACCCATGATAACTCTTCAAATGAAAAAATCTAGGAAAATTGACCTTACTACATGTAGATCAATTGAAATAGAGCCTAATGATGCAAACAGGAGGTTCCCATATGCCAAAACGTCTAAGTAATTAAGAAAAATGTGAAAAACCAAAAGGTTGAATAAAATATACCGAGGGAAAAATCTAGAAAAATAAGTCTGATCAATGTGTAGAGCACTAAACCAGATTTCTGACACCTATTTATTTGCGCAAAATGGAGCTTGGACGCAAAATATATGTCTCTTGAAGTGCAAAAATCAACATCTGTCTTTGACTACAAAATAATGCATGCAAACTGAATTTTTTTGAAACAATTCCTATATAATCAAAACGGGCTTAGAACCATCTTTCCAACACCTATTTTTGTTTGAAACTCCAAGAAAAAATGCCCATTTTACGCCCGATTTAGTGAAGATAGGTCAAAAGGCAAAAAAGAAATTTTACACAGCCCTCAGGGCAAAGACATTTGGCCCCTGGTCACATGGCCGACCAGAGGAATGGCATGCAGGAGTTGGGGCGCAGTCCTCGGTTCCTCATAGGACCCCAGCTTGGAGCTTGGGTGGCCGACGGGGCTGGGACTGGCTCCCCGTCCCCACGTGACCATGGCCTGGGGTGGCGAGGCTGATGCCGGGAGCAGCGACGGAGGGGTTCACCACCAGTGGCGGGTTCTTGTGTTGGTGCGGTGGCGGTGAGGGCTGGTGGCTGCCACCTAAATCGGTCATGTTTCCATTTGAATTGGCAGGGATGAATTTTCACCGAAATTTTTGATGTTTTTTTTTGAATTTTTTGCCTCATAAACTGTGCCCTGAGGTCGTATGACCTTGGGGCTGATTTTTTTTTCCCTTTTTAGTTGATAGAGGTCAAAATAGAAATTTTTTATATGAAAATAGGGGCTTTTGGATGCTCCAGACTCAATGGCAAGGTCCATTTTGTCCAAAAATGCCCAAAAAATTAGGCAACCCCCAGATCCACAAAAAATCAACTTGTAAAACTATGAAAGCCTGATCCAACCCTCGTAGCTCCAAATTATTCAAACAAAAAAAGGTTTCCGTAGGTCCGCTTTGATACCATGTAGAAGTTGTCAAAACCAACTTCAAAGTCCAAGAACACCTGCATGCAAATGGATACCTATCAAAGGGAAGAGAATGGACAAAAAAGGAAACGAGGGTTTGAAGCTCTGAAATATTCAGATTGTATTAATCAAAGAGAGAAAATAAAATACAATGACCAATCCTTATGAAAGGAGATTGTGCAACCCTAAAAGAAACCCTAATAGGTAGACATTTAATAATTAATATAATTATTAAATGTTACAATATGCAAACTAAAGAGAAACCTTAAGAGAGGAATAAAGGTAACTTAATTAACATAATTAAGTTAAAACCTTTACTCTAATAGAAAACCCTTCACTGTTTATTCAAATATCTAAAGATCAATATGGAAAAGGCTTCATGATAATTTAAAAGAAAGGATATGATAGACATAGTGGGTTAGGACTACATCAGAATGAAAGGATTGAACCAATCATTGTCTCACAATGACCAAAAGGCCTAGGGCTATGGTTTCAACCGATTAGGACTGGCATTCCTAGTACCTTCACACCATCGCAAGAGGAAGTAAGTGCTTCTAAAGGCAACGATATATCCCACAAACCATATGACTCCCTTGACTCAAATGAATATGAATGGGATTCGCTTTCCTCCACCAGCATAATGGACCTAGATAAGTTATTTGGGGAACTTGACCAGATGCTAAATACCTTGCCAAAACCAACTGAATCCTGTCCTCAAAAGTCCTTGAAAAAAGAAGAATGGCTTAAGATTTATTATTGGGAAACCCTTGATCCTACCTCTTGGGTACCTAACGAGCCATCTTCTGATGACCTAGCTCTTATAGTGGTCCCACCTCAAATTTTAATTGTTCCTAGGAAAAGGAACAAAAAGGAGTTAGTCCAAAATTTTTGTGATCATCTCAACCAATCTATCCCCACTTTGTCAGCCTCCACATTTGATAACTCTGATGATGAAATGCCCCTTGTATATCCCCAACTGATCGATTGGAATCAACAAGGCACACCCATCTTAGACATATTTGAGAATGAAGAAGCCATAGATGAGTTCATGGGATTGTGAGAAGGCATACCGAGAGGTGATCATAAGGCTGGGTTTACCATAGAATTGGATAACATGACATATTTTGGGGAGTTTTTTCACACCTCTAGTCTCAAAAGTGAAGGAAAAAAAAAAAACAAAAAATTGTTACCTTGATGAAAACCTGGCAAACAAGCATCTTTGTAAAACCAAAAAAAATTGAAAAATCAATAAAATAGTAAAGAGAAATAATTCATCCAATAGTGAAAACCACTTCAGTGGTGCTTTGGATAAGTACCATGGTGAAAACCTGGCAAACATGTGCCATGTGTAGTCGACTTCACTCCTTCGTCTACCATCATTCCAATTAGACTTTTCCACCATCACCCATAATAAATGGTTGCCATTTCCATAACTTGGAATGATTGAGATCAAGTCCACTCCACATCCCCATTCCATCCTATTGGTCTTATACTCGACTAGGGGAAAATCCTCAACCTATGCCATTTGGAACATGCACTCACTGATCCAATGTCATGAAAATGTCCTGAAAAAAATTCAAAAAAATCAGAAAATGTCTTGAAAGAAAAAAAGAATCATAAAACTTAAAAATAAAAAAACTTAAAAAACTCAAAACATGTCAAAAATCCTAAAAATAGAGTCAGAGTTAGTTGTGTCAAGTCAATCGTAGACTTAGTCGAACTACGTTGCCTCTGTGACTCGATGTAGGCAAGGTCATCTAACGAAGTGCCCTTGAGGCATTAGGTCCATTGATGAGGTAAAACTAACCTCATCATAATAACATAATAAAATGCTATTTCACATATGCAAAACCCTGAGCCTCTGCCAATTAATTAAACTTTAGGAGAAATAATTGCTTGTCTTTTTAAGAAAGTTGCATAAACTTTATTTCCTTGTGATTTATCGAAGTTTCTTACCAATGCAGATTTAATGGGTTGTTTTAAGTATTTTGTAGGTTAATAATTGGACATTATGCAGCAACACGTGCTCCAGAAAAAGTTGAAGATATGCGCTTGAAGCCTGCTCCTGAACTATAGGATAATGGACCAGAATTTCAGTTGTTGTTCGTTTTTATTTCAGTTATGTTTTAAAGTTCAAAAGACTTTATGGCTCGACTTGGGCCTCTTTAATACCTATGTAGTGGATATTTAAATTTTGTTGAAATCTGTTAAAGAAATTTTCAATGGTCATCTGCGCCATCTAAAATTTAGGATTTAGTTGGAAGCTTTCTATAAAGATGTAATCTCCAGAAATAGAAGATAACGTAAGATATAGTAATGTTATGCTATCAACTTGTTTCCTGAAATTCTATGAATAAAGAGATTATTACGTATCATTTTCTGAGTTATTGAGTTATGAATGGAAATTATCTGTAATGGAAGAGTTTTCAAACCAATTGTGTATGTGACCTGAGGAGGAATGTAGGAACCCACGAGCTGGCCACTCGAGGGATGATAGATTAAATAGATGAGTACTTTCCTTTCTATCATTTTACTACATGGATAATCATTTTGTAGGAAATTGTTAAGTCTATCATTGTCGTGTCTGAAGTTCCAAAGCACTCATTGTCTCTCATTGTCATAGTTACTTATTGCTAACTATTAGAATCATTATTGTTTAATAAGAATGTGTCATGGATTGTTTACAAGATTTTCTACTTCTATAGTTTACCCGCTCTTTAGTTTAATCGTTTTTGTGCTTTCTAGTTTAGTTATCATGTTTTCTAGGTTAGTTATTTTATGCTTTCTAGTTTAAATATTTCCAGTTTTCTTAGATAAATTGTTTCAGTTCAATAGTGAAATGGCCTTAGATTAAAATTAATTCCAGTTGTCCTAAAAAAATAAGAAAATCTAAAAGGGTTAGTTAAGTTGCCTTTTATTGCAAATAGCCTTGGACACTACCTGGTCGATAGATTGATGTTTTATCTTCTAAATTAATGGGACCTAATGACAACCTATCACTTTTTGGTGTCGTTACTGAGGAAATAGCTTTCTAGCTTGAGTCTTAATAGGAGATATCTTGAATATGTCTTTTTAGGCTAAAATACCACCCTCTTGGCTTCCTTTTTTGCTTGGTTAGGAAAAGAGGCCCTCATGGAAGATTTATACCAAAGACCACCCCAAGATACATTCCAATCATACATAGGGAAGCCTAAAGCTCAGAGGACCACTTTGTTGACAAAATACTTGAGGCTAGTCCACCTAAGGCTTTCCATTATCTTCCCGAAGATCATCCAGTAGAAAACCCATCATCGAAGAAATTATCTTAGGGGAATGCATTCCTTTGAACATCATGGGTGATTGTAGGGCTGATCCCAACTGAAATAATTCCAACCATAATGATCCTCAGCCACCTCGAACATTCACGTATCCTATTAATCTGGATGCAGATGATGATACCACAATGAAAAATATCTCTCCAGCTTTCTTGGCAACTTTTCATGGTTTTCCCTTGGAAGACTCAGACTAGTTTCTTTTCGAATTCAAGGTCCTCTATCAAATCTATGACTATAAAAAAGACCCAAAAAATGAAGTTGTTTCCTTCTACCTTGAAGGATACAACCATGCACTGGTTTATGGGCTTATCTTCAAGGTATATTACGTCTTGGGAGGACATGGATAATGCTTTCTTACATAAATACTAGAGTTATTGTAGGGTGAGTGATCAAAAATAGGAGTTTTTTAAACTTAGACAAAATGAGGATGAGAGTCTAGAGGACTACCTAGACAGGTTTCTTTTCTTGACTGAATTATGTGGAGAAGAGACCATTAGTGACAACATTCTCAAAACCATATTTATTAAGGGACTCGACGAGGATGCAAGGCGAAGCCTTGTTTTGATGGGAAAAGGAGACGTGCCTCAAATGGCCCTCAAATAAATATGTAAGTTGTGTCAGAATTTCTCACGTACCCATGGGGGAATTCACAAAACTACTCTTTTTAAAGGGTCCAAAGAAATAGGCAAGCTCCAAGAAGAAATAGAAAATCTCAAAATGAACATACTTGTTCAACTGAACACTACATTAGATGGCATACAAGCTAAAACTCGCAATCCTAAGAATTTTTCCATCTATTGTCCAAGATGTCGAAATAAACATATTTTGAGGGAATGTCCTCTCGACAAGGTTAATTTCTATCAACTTTGTGAGAAAAACCATCCTACAAACCAGTGTGAGCTTCTTACTGATCTCAAGAATACTAAGAGAAAAATTGCTCAGGTTGAAGAAGAAATAAATGTGCTAAACCAACGCCAAGGAGATAACTTCTCTTATGGACATAATTCCAACCCTGTATGGAGATCTCAAAAAACCTAGGCTAGAAATCAATGGACTCCATCCTTGAATCAACCACCACCTCCAAAATTTAATTGGGGAACTCCTTATTGGGGATACCTTGAATGGGTGAATCAATCATGGGGAACTTAGTAGTGGCTAAACCAACCACAACAACAATGGTATCCACAACATACTACTCCCCAATGGAATCAAGGACATAATAAATTTTATACTGGCCCTAGGAGGAATCAACAACAAAATTTGCTACCACCACCTCAAAATCCTCCTCAAAATGAGTAGATAAATCAACCTCAGCTCCCAACACAACCACTTCCCAATCCTAAGAACAATTGACATAATACTTCGGTATACTCTACTAAACAAGATAACGTTACCATACTTAATACAATACATTGTGGAAATGTTTAGTTGCACTTTGGCAGAACACTTCAACCACCAACCATCGAAGAAATTGTAGATCAACCTATTCCTAGAAGTCTTGTGAAGGATACTCCACCCAACCACACCACTTTCAAAAATAATACGGTCCCTCCTTCAGCAAGATGAGTTGTTGACTTACCTCAAGAGGAGGAAGGTCAATCTCCAACTAAATGTAGAAATGATACCTCTCCAAAAGAGAAAACTCAAGTTCCATTTCTCGAGCGTCTGAAATCGACAACTTTGGAGGATACTCTAAAAATTTCCTTGACCTCTGAAACTGCGTTAATTCAGGAGATCAAATAACTGCAAATAGAGGTTCCTTTGCTACAAGCAATAAAGGAAATTCTTGAGTTGAATCAGTTGATCAAACAACTATGTATTAAAACCTCAGGGAGGAAACCAAAGAAAATAAATACTATGCACATCGATGGCTATTTAGCTAACTTTTTGTCTGGAAAGACTGTCCCTCCAAAATATGATGATCCTGGTAGTCCACTTAGAACTGCCACAATTAATGAGGTAACAATACCTAATGCATTAGTGGACTTAGGAGAAACTATTAACATGATGACTATGGATGTGATGGAAAAATTAGGTCTTATTGACTTACATCCCACAACTAGTCTTGCAGATGGAAAATCAGGCTATAGCCATTCCTAAGGGCATTATTAAAGACGTTCTTATCAAATTTGATGGTTGGTAATATCCAGTTGACTTCCAGGTAATTGAATCGCTTACACCCAAAGATAGCTATCCAATAATTCTTAGAAGACGAGTATTGGCCATTGTCACAGCCAAAATTGACTTTAGAGAAGGAGGAATGAGCATTTCACATGGTCTAGATAATAAACGTTTATTCTTATACCCTCCTACTAAACCCACTGAAAATAACAAAGTTTGGGTTGATGACCTAGAAGAGTCTAATAGTCAAGATAGTTTGGCTTCTTTAGCCATGGTAGTATTTAAGCAACATGGAGAAGAATTAGAGGATGAGTTAGTAGATGGTGTTGCACACCTTACTACGAGCTCGAGTGATGAGGAAATGGTCGATGTGCCAATTTTTTTGGGATAACCGATTGATATAAGTGGGATGGAACAGAGCTACACTACCATGGGAATTCCTTATCCTTTGTCCAATATGATTCCCAGAACGAGCCATTTTTTTGAGGACATTACTAGATATTACCGACTTATACCTCATAGTTATCCTCTCAACACCTTGTTACAACCGATACATACTGTCACTTCGGCCCATCTAGGAACAAAATCAATTATGCTGCTACCGGGAAAAACATTGAACGTCAATAGTTGGCTGACAAAAATACAAGAGGATAAATTATTTAATGTGTTGGTGAAAAGGTCTAAAGATTTTTCTTGGGACTATACAGACATAAGGGGAGTTCACCCGAGTGTTTGTACACATCACATTTACACTGATCCTAATATAAGGCTTGTACGTCAGCCACAGAGGAGACTCAATCCTGCATTGAAGGATCTTGTCAAAATTGATGGAGCCCTTCAAAACTTGGATAGGGTTTTAGAAGTTTGCTAACATAACCGACTTTCTCTTAGCCACGAATTTTTTTTAATAATGGTGGAATAAGGAATAGTCTTAGGTCATCATATCTCCTTTTGAAGGGATTAAGGTTGATCCCAAGAAAATTGAAATCATCCAATAGTTGACTACTCCTAAGACATAAACAGATCTTAGAAGTTTTCTTGGGCATGCTGGATACTACAGAAGGTTCATAGAAAGCTTTAGTAAAATAGTCACCCCTACGTTTTCCCTTCTCCAGAAAGATGTAGAGTTTATTTGGACACCTGAGTGTCAACTATCTTTCAAAACCATAAAAGAGAAGCTTGTCTCTACTCCCATCCTATGTGGACCAAATTGGAATATTTTGTTCCATATTTATGTCGATGCTTTGAATGATGCAATTGGTGTTGTATTGGGGCAAGAAGATGCGAATGGGGGTAAATATGACATATAATTTATTAGTAAAAACTTGGCATCTACTAAGAAGAACTACACAACGACAGAAAAAGAGTTTTTGGTTGTGGTTCATGCCATTAAAAAGTTCCACCATTATATTATAGGATATAAAGTTACAGTCTATATAGATCATTCAGCTATAAAATATTTAATGAATAAACTTGTAGTTAATGGTCAAATAATGAGGTGGTTACTACTCCTTCAGGAGTTCAATGTAATAATACTTGACAAACCAGGGAGATTTAATGTAGTGGCAAACTTTCTATCTTGAATCAAACAAGAAGAGGGTGATTGTGCACTTGTGCAAGATGAGTTTCCAGATGAAAATCTGTTTTCCATCTCTACAAAGACCCCTTGGTTCACTGACATTGCCAACTATTTAGCCACCTCTGAAGTACCTCCTAGGTTTACATCAAAAAAAGGGAAGCGACTTATTCATGAGAGTGCACCATTAAAATGGATTAATGTGATTTTATTCCGTTGTGGACTTGATATGGTCTTGAGAAGATGTGTCAAGGTCGACAAGACTTACAGTATTCTGAGGACTTGTCATGATGATCCTTCTAGGGGTCATTACTCTACAAACATAACTTCCATTAAAATTTTAGGCACTGGATACTATTGGCCTTCAATGCATAAAGACATCAAAAACTATGTTCATCATTGTAATGAATGTCAAAGGGTAGGAAAACCAACAACTTCTACTGAAATGCCTTTGCAACCTCAAGTAGTCCTTGAACTATTTGAAAAATGGGGTTTAGATTTTATTGGCCCCATAAATCCTTCCTCTCAAGGGAAATAATACATATTAGTTTGTATCGATTACCTAACAAAATGGGCAAAATTTCAAGCCTTACGAGTCGCTAGGGAGGAGAAAGTCACTAAATTCCTCTATAATAAGATCTTCCTTAGGTTTGGAGCTCCCAGGACCATTGTTACCAATCAGGGACCCCAATTCATGTCCAAAGTACTCTTGGCATTCACCAACCATTTTCAAGTGAGTCATAGGAAGTCATCCCCTTATCACCCTCAAGCAAACGGTTGGGTGGAAGTGACTAATAGAGAGCTAGAGAACATATTAACGAAAACAGTTTCTTCCGGGAGAAGAGATTGAGCTAGGAAATTTCTTGAAGCTATTTGGGCATACAACACAACATGGAAATCCCCAACTAGATTCAGCCCCTATGAGCTTGTTTTTGGAAAGAAACCTCATTTTCCCATTGAGTTTGAACTTCAAACTCTCAGAACTACTATGGAGTTGGGTTTAGATCTGAAACGAGCCCAAGTGGAATGAGTGTTGCAATTAAGTGAGTTGGATGAACTTTGTTTAGATGTCATCCACCAAACTGGGTTGGTTCAACACCAATGGAAATTTTTTCATGAAAAACACATTAAAGAGATAAAATTCCATAACGTTGAATGGGCTTTGCTATTTCACTCTAGATATAAAGATCACAAAGGAAAACTCATGACTCATTGCTTGGGGCCTTATGAAATTTCTGAAGTTTTCTTGAATGGCACAGTTTAGCTGAAACCTATCGATGGTGACACACGAACTCTCCTGGTCAATGGTCATCCCTACACATCTACAATAAACCTGTTAATAAAGAATTTACAAATTTGGTAGAAATACAAGGAGAAATCCAATGCATTGACTCTGCCAAGGTAGAGTCCACTTAAATATATATATATATATATATATAAATACTATGAATAATTGTAATAAAAATGCATGTGTACAATTTTTTCTCAAAGCATTCTTTATTAATTCTTCTCTTTTTAGACTTGGCTGATTTTTTTCATTCTTGCAGGACTTCATTATAAAATAACTTTTGGAGCACCTTTTTGAGATGCTCCAGAATTTATAAGCTCAAGTGTGGAGGTGTGCCGAAACTTGTAAATACAATGCCTAGATGCTCTAGAACTTTCACTACAACTCATCACATCCTGTGCCTTGCTCCTATCAAATGGTGATTGATCAATAAAAGTTTCAAAAGGTCAAAGCTATCCTTACATCCATTTTGCTGCTTTTTGGCTACATCTTTCGATGATGTTCCAAAACCTTCATTCGGTTGCTGCTCTGACTACATCTTTCGATGATGTTCCAAAACCTTCATTCGGTTGTTGCTCTAGCTACATCTTTTGACGATGCTCCAGAACTTATCCACCT
This sequence comes from Sequoiadendron giganteum, assembly GCA_007115665.2. NCBI lineage: Eukaryota > Viridiplantae > Streptophyta > Pinopsida > Cupressales > Cupressaceae > Sequoiadendron > Sequoiadendron giganteum. The sequence continues at coordinate 821,673,251 of CM021101.1, forward strand.
TCTTTGTTCTGAATGCACGCCACATGCATACTCTGGAACTCATTTGCTTGTTTCGAGCACGTGCTCATAAGCATGCTCCGTAACTTATCCATTTTTCAGTTTGCCCGCCTCATTCCATAAAATTCAAATTTCTTCTCGATGCTTTGATTTTTCAAATGCATGTACACCAACCTCCTTGTTAATTTTTAAGTTGTCACATCAATGACCACACTTATTGTGGTTATTTTGACATTCACCATCTTTTCATCATAAATGAAGCTGCCATGATAGCCTATCCTCATCAATGACTCTCTCATTCATAAGCTTCCTTGTTCATGTCATAATAAATCCATTGTCACCTCAACCAGTACGATGCCATCATCTTGTTAAATCGGTAAAGGTATGAAATCTTCATGTGATCACAAAATGTACGTACATTTTTTTATTAAAGTAAGTAGTTATTTTGAATGCGGTGTAATTAATTGGCATGAGATCCTTCGTCCTAATTTAGTAAATTAAGCCCCTCTGCAATTAACTACTTGTACGACACTCTTTTCGCATACCTTCATGCAAATTATTATCATCGCACAATAAGCATTGAGTAGAAACAAACTAAATAATCACTCCTTGATTATAATTTCAAAAGCAAATCGTGCAAGTTTCTCGCATTGTTGAATTCTTCAGCAGAGTTCTCAATTTGGAGATAAAAATGGGAGGTGCAAAGAATAAATCAGAGCCAGCTTCTATGGAGAAGTTATTGGGATTGAGTAATATTTCTAGTCTGTTCGAGGAGGTAGGATGGTTAGATTTCATCAAAAAGTTTGAGGGCTATAATGAAAAGTTGGTAAATGCATTTGTAGAGAATTACTCCAATGGTCAAGTAACACTCCATGGAAAGCACTTCAAGGTAAGTCCAAAAATCATCTCTCACCTCTCTGGGTTAAGTAATTCCAACATTAAATTGTCTGAAACGTCTCAAATTACATACCAAAAATTATCTGAGTTATTTCTTAGAGAGGGGGACCCACATCCTATATTAGTTGTCAATAGTAGAGGGAAAAATAAGAGATTTCAAAGAACTTCTCTACTTGAACCCTAGGGAACTATGGTGGCTTGGATTATAAAATATTTCACCTATGAAGGCCAAATCACTATGGTTGTAGGACCTGCATTTCACATGTTAATTCATTTGCGTCATGGAAAAGAAAACCCTGCTCTTAGGGTTAATTTGTTGGAATTTTTGTGTGATTCTGTAAATTCTTCTATAGAAAGATACAAGATTGGTTCAGGGCCATTTAAACATCATGGGTTAATTCAACTAATTTGTAGATATTATTTCCATAAGAAACCTGAAAGTAAATGGGATTTTTTTTTGTGGAAATTTGAGAATCCTATGCCTAAAATACCATTTGAATTAGGGGAATCTTCTAAACAAGTTCCCCCACCTTCCAAAGAAACTTCCCCCGAGGCTTCCAAAGCTCCTGAAGCCCAAATTCCCACAACCCTTGGTGAAGAAGTGCCAAAATCTGTAAATGAGGAATTTAAAACCCCGGACCACCCGAAAGATGTGGAGATTATTTACGCAAGTGTAGGCAGTGTTCCCCTAAAGAAAAGGAAAATAAGAACAGTTATCACTTATCAGAATGCCCCTCCTTTGAGGAGAAGTAAAAGACTATCTTCTTAGTCTACTAAAACCCCAGTGCCAAGCGTTGGAAGTGAATCAAAGAAAAAGAAATCCAAGAAGAAGAAAAAGCCTATAGAGGACATTGACCCCATTGATAACATAGAAATGAGGGAACTAGGAAAACAAATTCATCAATCTCCAGAAAAATAAACTCCTGTTGAGGAAATATCATCCCACATTGGGTATGAAGAAGATTTTTTTGCTGAGGAGATTCAAGAAATGAGAAAGGAGCAATCTTCACCTTTCATGGAAATTGATAACAAAACTTTATAAAGTTTATCTTCCCTTGTAAATAAAACTGTTGAGACTGTTGAAAATGAATATACCTTTGCAGAATTGGAAAAATTGAGGTTAGAAATTGGTGAGTTAAAAGATCAGTTGCACAAAAATGGGGAAAATATGGTACAAGAAGAAGAAGAAATTACAGTACATATTGTGGTAATCGGGAAAAGGGATCAGGAAGTGCAAAATTTAAAACTGCAAATAGAAGAAAAAGATACATGTATTCATGAATTGAAAAAACAAATTCAAAAGTTGACTCAAGAAAATAGGACTTATGATGCTAATCTTTCTGACAAAAATAAAGAAATTGAAATGTTGAACAAGAATTTTATGCTTATGTTTTCATCTTTTGAGGAAGAAAAGAAAACACATCTAAAGAAGAATTAAATACCTCTCTTAGTAAGATTGTGGAGTTAGAATATGACTTAAAGGAAAGCACTGCTAAACCAATAATGGAATTAAAAAAATTCAGATTGAGTCAATGGTAATTGAATGGTTCCAGGTCTGAATTCCTCCATTATTGATGAAATGGATGGAAAGATGCTATTTCTTAATAGATGCTAGGATTGAAAACTAAAGATTGAAAAATGAATTGGTACTTCTGAAGGAGTCATTTCATAAGGCTTATAGAGGAAAACAAGATGCATGTCAGATAGAAGAATATTTATTATCCTATAGAAGGTCATCAAGACTATATTCAATGTTTCTAAATAAACAATTGTTAAGATGGAAATTGTTAAGAATTTATAATGATAAGCCTTATGAACTTGATGATAGAGAATTTGTTAAGATGTTTACAAAATCAACTCCTGAAGAACAAGATATGCTATGTGAATTCCTTTTTCATGATCTTTTCTTGGAAAACTATACTAATTTCTTTATTAATCTTTTTGTTGGAGAAGTGTAACTAAGGTCTTTGTTGTCCACTATGAGAAATCAGATTCATTGGCAAGAGCATAGCATAGAATATGCTCAGGCAGAGAAAAGTGTGGGTCTTCAAATGAGATCCCCAAATAACAGACCTGTAGACTTTAAGGCTACCTTATTAGCTCTCATAGTGGACGAGAAAATGAAAGAAAGATATGATGGAAGCCTACGAATTTTTTATAATCACTTCATGGAACATGGGCAGAAATTAATTAGTCTGTCTTGGCATGCCTGTGAGGAGAGATACACTCCTTTACTTGCATATTTAAAGAAAAGAGAAGTAATCTTCTCTCTGAATATTAAATGGTCCTTCAGTAGAGAAGATGCTTTAGATAAAATTTTGAAAAACCTTAGAACAGATTGGATAGAGATGAGATATAGGCCTCACTTGTTGCTCTTTCCACCTCCTTATTTTCACATCAATACAAATCAGAATGATAAAACCTACAATGAATGGAAAGAGGGTGTTTCTTTCCATAGAGGCTTCCTCCATGCACCTATAGAATTTGATAAAACAACCAGAGATATTTATGATATTAGTGCTAAATATGAAGAATGGAACAAAAATATTGGACAGGGCCACAACGAAGGAGCAGGAGGACCTTCCAAAAATTAGAAAGGGGAGGAAATGATGAGGTAAAAATAACCTCATCATAATAACATAATAAAATGCTATTTCACATATGCAGAACCTTGAGCCTCTGCCAATTAATTAAACTTTAGGAGAAATAATTGCTTGTCTTTTTAAGAAAGTTGCACAAACTTTATTTCCTTGTGATTTATCGAAATTTCTTACCAAAGTAGATTAAATGGGTTGTTTTAACTATTTTCTAGGTTAATAATTAGACATTATGCAACAAAACGTGCTCCAGAAAAATTTGAAGATATGCGCTTGAAGCTTGCTCCTGAACTATAGGATAATGGACAAGAATTTCAGTTGTTGTTAGTTTTTATTTTAGTTATGTTTTAAAGTTCAAAATACTTTATGGCTCAACTTGAACCTCTTTAATACCTATGTAGTGGATGTTTAAATTTTGTTGAAATATGTTAAAGACTTTTTCAATGGTCATCTGCACCATTTGAAATTTAGGATTTAGTTGGAAGTTTTCTATAAAGATGTAATCTCCAGAAACAAAAGATAACGTAAGATATAGTAATGTTATGCTGTCAACTTGTTTCCTAAAATTCGATGAATAAAGAGATTATTACGTATCATTTTTTGAGTTATTGAGTTATGAATGGAAATTATCTATAATGGAAGAGTTTTCGAACCAGTTGTGTATGTGACCTGAGGATGAACATAGGAACTCGCGAGCTGGACACTCAAGGGAGGATAGATTAAATAGATGAGTACTTTCCTTTCTGTAATTTTACTACACGGATAATCATTTTGTAGGAAATTTTTAAGTCTGTCATTGGCGTGTCTGAAGTTCCGGAGCACTCATTGTATCTCATTGTCATAGTTACTTATTGCTAACTGTTAGAATCATTACTATTTAATAAGAATGTTTCATGGATTGTTTACATGATTTTGTACTTTTGTAGTTTACCTGCTCTTTATATTAATCATTTCCGTGATTTCTAGTTTAGTTATCATGTTTTCTAGGTTAGTTCTTTTATTCTTTCTAGTTTAAATATTTCCATTTTTCTTAGATAAATTGTTTCAATTCAATAGTTAAATGGCCTTAGATTAAAATTAACTTTAGTTGTCCTAAAAAGAATAAGAAGATCTAAAAGGGTTAGTTAAGCTACCTTATATTGCAAGTAGCCTTGGACACTACCCGACCGATATATTGATGTTTTATCTTCTAAAGTAATGGGACCTAACGATAGCTTATTATCCATCTTTCTAGGTTTGTCATGTATCACACACATAAAATCATGACTCATTCTTTGTGCATGTTAAAGTCATTGGTCGTGTTCTACTATGAGGTCTCTGTGTGTATAACATAGGAAAGGCCATCAATCGATGAGCTCCCAAGGCCGCACTAAGTCAATCCATTAGGGTTTATCATATTCAAAATGACACAAGTTAGAAATAATCAAGTTAAGTAAACACTTGTTAGTCAATTATGTCAGTCAAAGTCTAGTCAATCTATGAGGTCTTTGTGTGTATAACATACGCAAGGCCATCAATCGATGAGCCCCCAAGGCCACTCTAGGCTAGTCCTTTAGGGTACATCGTGTCGATCAATATAAGTCATACATTATCATCACACACACACAATGGTCAAAACACCAAGACAAGTCAAGCATCAACAAAGACAAACAAGTCGAGAATGCCATCAAGTCAAATCAAACAAATTGCCAAAACAATCAACTTATGTCTTATACAAGATGTGTCCTTCTTGACAATAGACATTAACAATCATCATAGCCTTATACAGCTTGTCACATCAACGACATCCAACTCAATGTCTTATACGGTACGTGTCTTTTTGAAACCAGGCTTCTTCATGCCTTACATAGATAGTCACAAAAATTAAAACCAGACTCAATGTCTTATAAAGTGTGTGCCATCCTTGACATCAAGCTTTATCAAATCAATCGGCTTATCAAACAAAAAACAATAGATAAAATTTTGGAAAATATTTTGATTGGATTTTTGACTTTATGACTTATTTGGTCTTATCTTTTTATTTGGCTTTGTCTTTGATTCCAATTACTATATTTCTCAACGATGTCCCATGAAAGATTTAGAGAAGCAAGGATGTCTCAGGACTCTTTTTCTTTGATTGATTTCTATCGACTATATTTTAACTTGGTTTTCAAGCCAGGTTACTAACTTTCTCGTGGATGTCCGATGAAGGATTTAGAGGATAAATAATGTATCATGACTATGTATTTTTCTTTGATTGTTGACTATGGTTTGTCAGGACAAAAAGACTGGGGCAATTTTTCCCTTAGTATGATTCTAGACACTCCTTGTCTACGACTATCTATTTTAGCAAGTGGATGACTTTGTACACCTTGATCTATCTCATATCATGGTGTTTACTATCCATTTGTGTTATGTGCTGCCCAATGATGATTTACTGGAAGGCTTAGTTTGTATTTGGAAAAATATTAAAGATTATACATTCTTCTAATAACCATTTTAAATACTAACATTTTGAATAATCCACGCTAACATTTCTTCTATCCTGCATAATGATAGAGTCCTATGACACACCAAAAAATTAGGTAATTTGCATATGCATTCATTTTACAACCATCATGTAGACATTGTCATATGTATATATATAGTACACCATACATCTACGCTGCATTTCAAAACAATAAAAAAATATGCATATCCATTGCATCTAGGTAATCATGAAATACAAGAATTTACAGTTCACAAAGTGTACATATTATACATACATCCACATGGAATTATAAATAATACCATCACATTGCATCTCATTTGCATCTCATTTTCATAAACATATAATGCATTCATCATCACATAGAATAAACACATCATCACATGGAATAAACACATCATCATAAGAAATAAAACATCATAATGTAAACGTGATCATCCATAACATGTGCATGCATAAATAAGACACTGCATAATCATGTAGAACATTGCATAATCATATAAAACAACTAAAAATCATATAATCATCACCAAAAATGATTTATATATATCGCTCAAATTAATGTGTCATATTACAATGTTAGAGTGTATCAAACCAAATGGAGCTCATAGGCTCTATGATCATAATACAATGTCTACAAATATAAAAATCTCACTTAGAAGTTCTACCACTGCTCCCATGTGGAGTATGAGGGGGTGATCATCGATGAGGTACTCGCTGTGTAGAAGGAGGCCTACCATATATTCCTGCTTTGAGTGGTCCCACCACATCATCTGTACTCTGTGAGAAGTTGTGAGACCTGCTACGGGTACTACCACTATGTGCATGGGAATAGTTGGGAGCTCGTCTCTCAGGCGGTACCTCTGCCTCTCACCAACTTTGACTAACTCCTGAGCGAAGGTTGTAGTTGGTACAGTGCATAAATCCCTCAACTCTATTAACCTTCCCTTTGTCTCCTACCTCCTAACCACTACCTGATCTCTCTCTAGGTAGGCACTGTCTTTCTCCATTTGCATTGCATCACACTCTGCAGTCACTGCCCCCACTCTCTCCTCCAAGGCCTCTACTCGGGCCTACAACTCTGCTACACTCGGATCCTTGGGAACCTCCATCTCCTTATGTGGTCTCTCTCCCACCTCTACATCCCAGTCCTGCACAATCGTATCACAAATCTCCCTCTCCTTCTCCCTCATCACCTCATCCTCCTCCTCATCATCATCATGATACCCGACCAACATACCAAGGGAATCTATCTCCATATCCTCTCTCTTGGCCTCCTCCCCTACAGCCTCTTCAGCTACATGCTCACCCTCAATCTCTACCTCCCCTCCTCCACCAAAATATAACATTGGTATACATCATCTCCCTCATCCTCCTCCTCACAGACGGTTGACAATCCACGTCCTCTCCCACCTCTCCTCCCTCATCGACGTCGTCGACCACCTCTGCCATCTCTTCCATCATCACTTCCACCTCTACCACCTCTGCCATCTCTATCCCCAGACCTACCACCATGCTGACCTCTAGGTCTTGTACCCCACCTCTCAACTCGAGCCAACTAATTTGGATTTGTGTATAGGAATAGGTCTGTGCACTACCCACCACACATCATATGCTGCAATAGTGCTTGGATCTACAACCCCACTACATAGGCTATAAGGCCTAAATATCCACCTTTATTGTTGCCAATGGAACCTCTCTCAAAGATCGAGAAAACTCATCTTTCCCTCGAGGCTCATCCTGAATCTCTCCAAAATGTCTCAGTACCTGATCTGGAAAATGCCTCTCAATAATGTGCATGCTAGATACGATCCTCCCAATCAAGTACTGTGTCTATCTACAAAATGGAAAATGTTTGTCCTCATCCCTCCATCAAGCACAATCCATATAGGGTCTCCAAATAAATTGAACCAATGTGTCAAGGGCATGTCTCCAGTAGCCAATATCTCCAAGATGACTCTAGGTAATGTCCCCCACATATCAGAAAATATATAGACATCTAGCATCTAGATCTAATGTCACTAGGGGACGGAACACAATAATGTGTTCCCACACCCAGATCATTAGCAAGGTAGTACCACAATGCAGCGAATGTGCATCCCTATATGTAATGTAATGTAAATGAAAATACAACATTGCAAGTAAACATGGCCCCCATGCATATACTACTTGATGCTCTAACATCCCAACCAACATCTCCCCCCACCCAACAGGAAAATAATGACCTCGATGGTTAGGAAGGACAATCCCAAAAATCAATGTGCATAACATGCAATCAATCCTCTCATATCTCTCAGGTAATACATGCCATCTAATCTCATAGTACTCGATATCGAGCTATCTAATATCATCATAAACATAAAATCAGGTGATCTCACTATATCCTCTAAATGTCTAGGGTGCATATGAATACATTTTCCACCCTCATCTTATATATACCTAGGGTTTTTTAGGGTTTTTCCTCCAACCTTTTGTATTGGACACACTATTTTCCAACTTCTAACATCTATTTCGCTTACCAAACCACTTCGAAATCAATTTCTTTCACCACCATCAAAATTTTGACTATCAAATTACCTAATCAGGACAATTTCCAAGATTTTCAAATTTTTTTTCAAAAATTGTCATTTTTCCCGAGGGGGCATACCCTAACCTATTTCACGATGGGGCATGACTAGGGCATGTTTTAACTGATTCTATTTGACACAAAGGTTGAAATGACATTGTATCAAAGAGGGGAAAATTATAGACACTAAAAATTGGTTTAGGCCTGCGACACCATTTTTGACACATTTCTAATGTTCATGGTCATGATTAAATAATCTTAATTATTTTATTATATTCTACAGTCACCTATCCTCTATTAATTAAATACCTTTAATTATTTAATTAATTCATTATGACCTTTATTCTTTCTTGATTAATTAAATGAACGCTATTTGTTTAACTATGTCACTAATTAATTGATCCCCTTTCTAAATTAAATAAATTATTATTTAATTTACCCCTTATCACATTTTCGACTATAATTAAATATTCATTTCAAATTATTTAATTATTCTTTAATCTTTTTGATAGTTAATTAAATAAATCTTTATTTATTTAATTTAATCTCTAAATTTTGAATGTTGAATTAAATAATCATTTAATTCATAAAAATAATTATTCATGGAATATTCCTTTGTGATTAGATAGTCGCTTAGTTATCTAATTAATCATTTACCACTTAAGTCAAAATATAATTAAATCTCTCAGTTATCTCCTGATTTAATATCTGATCATTTCTAACAAATAGACTTCTTGGTTTGATCAGTCAGTCTTATTCTTCTACATGCAAATTATTATTAATTAAATAACTTTATTTAATTAATTAATTCATTCGTGTCTTTGAACACAACATTTCCTCTTTATCTTTCACATGCAATTCTTATTCTTCTAAATTTCGAACAGTTTCAACTAAAAATTAAATTATTATTTAATTTAATCTCTGTCATGCAGCCTCTTTCACTCGCATTGTTACTAACACTGAATCTCTATCACATGGCATTCATTAATCTCAATCATCAATCTATCTTTTGAATCTGAGTCGATCATTCAAAAATCAATTTTCTAGAAATTGACAAGACCTTTGTCATTATTCTTCTTCCTGAAATCTATATACTTTTAGGAAGCGAATTCAATAATCTTCGATATTTTTCTAAATCAATTATCAATAGGTCACACTTGCATACTTGTGAAATTCTGAGGGCAATTATTATACAATGACAAAATGGAGAAGTGAAATTGAGGTTATTCAAGGAATTATACAAATGTTTGGTGAGATTGTTCTTGTATTTATGCTTTTTAGTTTCCTTGTTATTTTTTGTTAGCGTAGGATTAGATTAGTATTGCTTTTATTAGACTAATTTTTTTTTTTTAATTCTAGCATTACAGATATAATTTAGGATAAAATAGAACATAAAAGAGGATGAAAATTGTGATAAATATCGTAGAGCCTATGAAATAAAGAACATGTGATAACATATTACAAGCATACCTAATGAATAAATAAGATGTTGAATGCTCCATTATGTTAATGACAAATATACATGTGTGAATGCATGCATATTTTTGTTGTCTTCCTATACTTCATCTTTTCCTTGTTCACCATACTACGGTAATCACCATTGCACATGTTGAATTTAGATCAATGGTTTGTATTTTCTTGTCAATAGTGCACTTATTTTTCCCATTTATCAATTTTTTTAGCACCATGAAACATCCAACACATGGAGACCATTTCACCACATGTGCCCACATATGAATTAACATACAACTGAAAAACATACACTACACCTAGCACCATATTGGTTTGACACCTAATGTCAACATCCCACATGAAAAGTGTACTAATAATGTTTATAACTTTATACTTGTTATGATTCTAACCACATGTAAAGCTTTCCATACACACATGAAACCTATCAAGATATTGTTGAAAGACTAGTGGCCCATTTGTATAAATAGTTACACAATGCAATGTATTAAGTAGAGATTAAATAAACCAACAGTTTGTTTCGATGTATACAATAGTACACACTTCTCTCATATAACATATTTACATTTCAAAGTATTCTATGCATATTGAGTATAAGTTTGCATTCTAAACTAGGGTTTCATTTGTATATTCTATAAATATTATAAATTAAAAGTTAATTAAAATTTAAATTTAGAAAAGGAAGAAAACAAGTTCATAACCACAAAAATGCCCCATGTAGGCAAATGGTTAGATCCATGAAGATAGATGCATAGTTTATGTGATTAATATGTGGATAAGGCAAATGTGTAAAAGAGCCTATGTGTACATAGATGAATAAGGGTTAGAAAGATGATGCCAACTTTACACAATGTTGTGTCATTTGTTGATACATGCAAATTTTATCATTATATATTCTCAACTATCAAAAATTAATTTAAATTAATTATATTTTCATTTATGTACATATTTCAAAATTTCTTTAGATTTGTATTAAAAGGACATTCTTTTACAATTATGTTTAATTAATAGAAAAGAGTAATTGGATTGTTATGATAGAATTCTTGTCAGACAAGAAAAACTAATTTGTTATGCAGCCCACAATTGCCCACACAAATCAGATATTCAAGACTTTACTTCGAATTACAATATAAAACTCACCAAATTGGAAACCATATAGAAAGAAAAGTGAACTCAGGGCTCGCTGAGCATTATTTGTATTACCCAATGAATATGAACGATTTCCGTTGAGCTAGTTCATGAATAGAATCAATGAGAGATAAGAATGAATGTGCAACAGTAATATCTAAATTAAATCAGCAGCGGTCACTCGAAAGGCATTAACTCGATCTAGACATCCAATGACCGATTAGGCAAATAAAGCAACGCTTCCGAGCAAGAAGGCTGTTCCGACGAAGGCCATATTGTGGGAGACGGTGAGTGAGGCAGCAGAAGATTTAGCTATCGGCATTAGCAATCCCATGCCCACAGGAGGATCGGCATTAGCGGGAGAGGAAGCAGGGGATGACGATGATGATGACGATGACGATGGTGATGGGGCTGATGATGACGATGACGATGACGATGGTGATGGCGCTGATGATGGTGGTGGTGGAGGGGGGCTCGGCAGATTGGCTTCTGGTGGGGTGGATGTTGAGGGAGGCGTTGGCATTTGGGTGGGCGACTTAGCAGGAGCAGGTGCTGTTGCTGGAAAAGCCACCTTGCACGATCCCATCAACGCCAACAACAAAACAACCCCCGAAATAACTGCGCCGAATTTCCCCATATTCGTGTAGATGGGGAAGGCGATGCTTCTGAGAAAACAAACGACTGTTTCACCTGCAAAATCAAATACGAAGAGTGGAGATTATGTAGAATGTGTGTGAAGAAAGGGGGGGAGGATGGGATTATATATTGCTCAGGACGTGTCCCGATGGGAAAGAAATTTGATTTTTACAAGAACTTATTAGTGAAATTGAGCTGTCATATACGGGGCATATCAACTGTTTGGGTTCCAAGGTTAGTGATTCAGTTCCGAGGAAGAAGGGCGAGTTGGTAAGGGGTTGATTTGCTGTTTCATTCCTCATTTTTCATATCAGAGCTGGCCGAGGTAGGAATTCAAAAAACTATGGCGAATCGAGGCGAGGTTATTAGGAATTTCCCAAGTAGGATGGGTTCATCGCATTGGTACTAGTTATCACTTTCAAGGTGCATTTACAAGAATCTGAAATCTCGCTGGGAATTTTCAATTTGTTATACATTGAATGTAAAAGCCACCACTTTCAAGGTGCATTTACAAGAATTTGTAAGTTCAAGTTCTTCTAAAATTTATCACTTTCAAATTGCATTCGTGTTTTTTATTCTATGGAGGTGTCGTTCTATCATGTACATAATTTTTTCCCTTCCATGGAGTTAATTTACACTCATCTTAGTTGTCTATCAATATAATATATTGATCCTATCTAAGTATGCATCTACTGACGTTTTACCATATGTTATTGATATATTTTTTGTGTTGGATATTTGTGTGGTAACTCTTTTTTAATTATTCATGATGTTGCATCTTATGGTGATATTCCTCTTGCATATCATGATAGCCTTATCTTATTTTTAAATATTCGGACTATATTGATGATGCATCTTGTGATGAATCTTTAGGATAATCATACATTTTTGCTATCTTGTTTTATACACATGATGGCATGCCATGTGTGATGATCATTCTTCTGCATGTCATGTAATTCAAATGGACACTCCTATAATGTGAGTTTCCTAGTGATATATAAGATGATGATAGTTTGCATTATGATATTAACTCCACATGTCAATACTATGGATGTTTCTTGTTCATCACATGTGATGATGTTATCACTCTTAGGAAGGAGTTACTAGATATTTTTTTATGGTACTTCTAATATACCCATAAATGTTAATATTTCTTATTTCCTAATTATGAATATTTAGATGATGGTATCTTATTGATTAGTGATTTTAGACCTTTTGAGTCCAGTCAAGCTTTACAATGGTTTGATTCATATTTATTTTTCTATCATTCATTGATAAATTTGGTAAATACTTTCTTTGATCATTCATTTTCCTAGTGTGCTAAAGGGTACAACCTAGGGATGTAGTTGATCTTTCTCTTGGTTTATCCTTTGATTATTTTCCACTATCTTCCCCTAATATCCACATGAATTATATATCTAATGTTAGGATGTAGTGTGTTTTTCACTCACAATTCCATGTATAATGTATGTGTCTCCATCATTCTTGGATTGGAGTAATTGGACACCTATGAGAAGTTGAGAGAAGTTTTTATTTGATTATTAACTCTCCTAAGGACATATAATATTTTTACAATTACATCAAGAAGTAGGGATATAACATAAAAAGGTCGATATTGGGAGTTATAATCATCATCATCATAAGAATTATTGAGCATCCCCATCATTGAGCACTTGGTAGTTAAATATGTGAGAATGGACCATCTTACAATAATGATACATTCCTCACTAGTTCCCATCTTCATCATGAAACATTAAACTTGGGAATATGCGCAAACTAGGATATATGCGTAAAAATTTATTGTAATTGTAGATATATATCTTAAGTTCTTAAGTAATTATGTAATAGAGCATAGGTTTTTTCTTTTGGACCATGGTTTTGGTAACTACTATTTTTGAAAACTGCTTAAAGTTTCATATTTCCCTTTTCTCTATAAATTAGAGGCATGATATAGAGGTTTCATAGTGCTGTGAAAGTGAAGTTTTGTTATGCTATTGGAATGTTATTAGATAAATTTTTTGGAGTGGATTATATTGATGTAATCAATTCTTCTAGATCAATACAAGCTTAATTTCTCTTTTGTGATGGATTTTTTAAAATGGTTTCTTCATATACATCTATGTTACATGTTATTTCTGATTTTAGTTTGATAATATATGTATTTCTCCATCTTATATTTCTCAAACTTCTTCTTATACTTCCCTTGTAACCAAATCTAATCAGATTGGTTTTTATTCTAATTCTTTTTCTATATCTTCTTCTTCACCCTCTAGACTCAATAAATCTCCACCATCGTCCTCTACTCCAATTATCCATTTAATACCACCCCCTAAAGATCCCTATATTTCTTATAAAGATTCCATCATGATTGAAAAAATGGAGAATGGCTAAAAAATGTGTGAACCATCTACATCCTCAACACATTATCCTCATAATTATCCTTCTAAAGACCAATCTCCTTCTCCTTCACCATAAAATTTGAATTAGAACTACCACACAAAATCCCTCTTCCCCTCTTTCCAGATCTCAAGACATATCGAAATCTCCAATTGCTACTAAAAGGTGAAAAGGAACAATGAGCATCATATATCATTTTATGATATTTTTGAAGTGTTTCCTAGAGATGATGAGATTCATCCATCTATATTAGCATGAATTGTAATATATTATTCTATAATTTTGGAGGGATTTCTATTTTGTATAGGAAGTATAGAGTCAAAGAGGCTATTAAAAATAATAGCCTCATATTTCATATCAATAAGAAATAAAACTATGTATTTGACTAGATGTGATATTTCATACTATATGAAAACATACTTAGTTCTATAATAATTCTCATGATAATGGAAGGGGGGAAACATCATTGGATTATTACTTATATTTCCATTTTTTTATAATAAAGGTGAAGACCCTTCACATAGTACTGATTGGAAGTAAAAAATGGGTTTTGAAGGGGGTCGAGAACCCTTTACAAAATAAAGCAGCTAACAAAAAAGGAGAAGACCCTTCACATAGTTATTCTTGGTTCCTCAAAATTTTTAATGGACAAATCAACATATTTTTTTCTATATATATATCATTAATAATGCTAAAGATTTTTTTTCTCTTTGCGATTGGATGTCCAATAATCTATCTAATATAGATTATATTTTAGGGGGATATTTTAATATGGCTTAATATCATAGTTATATAGTTGGTATGATTTTAATAATCTCATGAGGGATGAGTATGAGTATTGGATTTATTTTTATAACTCGTTCGGCTTGTTTGGTCCTCTTTCTATGGAATATTTTTCAATTCACAAGGAAAATTGGTTTATATTAGCAATCATGGATGTAAACTAGAAATTTGTTGTTAAGTACTTAAAATTATGTATTTATACCCTAGTATTAGGGATAATAGTAGGAGTTAAATGAGTTTAGTGAATTCAAAAAGGTTGCAATAAGAAATATCATCCCTAATATTAATTAAAAAATATATATTAATAACTCAAGCATATATGGTAACACTGTTGAAATTCTATCTTGCTATTTGTCCTTGATGACAATATTTGCTTCAGTTTGGCATCTTTTTGGATGATTACTCACTTGAACTATTTCCATTTTGTCATTGGCATATTTACTTTATTTATGATATTATCTTTGGTGGCACTGATCTCTTGACTCCATGTGCAAATCACAAGGAATTTGTTTTATATAAAAATGATTCCATGTTCAAGTTTGACTGTTGTACTACAATGATTCACTTGATTATATGATATAGGAATATTCAGTGATCTACAAGTTTATATGTTTTGGCTTGATCAGTTTCTAGCATCATGGAATTGATAATGTTTTTGATCTTCTTCAAAGTTGTATTTCTCTATCCTCATTCAGGTAATGCTCTATGTTTCTTGGTGCTTGGGTTTATAAAATGCAGTTGGTTTTTAGTTTTAAGAAAACCCTATCGGGTTTCCTTAAACAACTAATAATGGCTTGGGCATATGGTATATGGTATTGGGTATGGATAATTGGCAGATTATTTGGCATGAAATTAGCCTTTATTATATTTCATAAGGCTTTGGATATATTGAGTATATATGGCATTATAAGGTAGCAATCAATTTGAATAGTGGAAAACATGTGAACTCCCTTGTGAATGAGTTTTGGGTCTATTAGTTAACACTTTACTAGGCCTTAAGGCCGACAACAATAATAAGGTTTTGATTATTTAAATTGTCACCATGGAAGTGACTTGGACTTGATTACTTGGAATCAAATCAGTCCAAGGCAATCGACATTTGGTTTGTAATAATGCAAGGCATTATTTGGTCGACATTACACATGCTTAACATTTGAACAGCGGTAATGATGATCTACGGTGTGCATGCATTCAAAGGTAATGAGATGGTCGACATGCAAGGCATTGGATAGTCCACAGATTTCAAAATGCATTATGAGTCTTTTGATTATCACTTCAGTCCTTTCGGACTTCAAACCTTATCAATTTTGGTTGTATTTGCCTTGAAAATTTAGGGCAATCACTTTACCATTTCATTGTTCATGGGTTTCTAACCCTATTCTGGCCGCCACCATGGAAAACTTCTCTCAGTCGTTTCACTATGTTAGTTGTTTTTTCTGAACTTCTTGGATAGCGAATGGGGGAATATGTGAGACCATTAACATGGTCAATTCTCTTGTTAGTCTCCTGTCACTGGATAAGAGCTTGAATTTGGATGTAGCTCAGGCTATTCAATTGCTCTGTTGGTTTGGTAAATTGCTACATGGCAAAATCCCTTTCGGTCTTCTCAGGTATTCATCTCTTTATCTACTTTGTAGAACCGTTACTTCTACTGGAAAATTTACCTAGAGATATGTGTTTACCTCTATATGGAAGAATGTAAAATGGGTTCATTTTTTTGTGATCAAAATTTTTGCATGTCGATTTCACATTCTCAGAAATGCATATCAATTTACTTTATCATATTAAATCTGCTCATGCTTTAAGGAATGATTTTTTTTGGGTTGTGGGTAATCATGAAGCCTGCAAACTATTCTCAGCTTCTCACCTGGAGTCATGTGTAATTGTTCTTGGGTGATTTTTTATGAGCTCTTGGTTGCACAACATTATGTTTTCAGTTACTTTACTATTGCAGTAGTTAGAGTGGCTATTATTCATTGAATATGTATTGTCTTAATGCTGGTTCATTGAGCACTGCTTGTGCAGGCTGCTTGTGTAGAAAAAGTTCAGTCTCCTTTCTATATTTGCATATTGCCTTTCTACTCTTGTCGGAAGAAAAGATCTATCTCTTAGGGACACAGGAATATTTGGCGAGGTTGCTTGACAGGAAGTGGGTAATTTGTCAATCACCTCTATCTTTTTTTTGTAATATGAGCTACTATTGTAACCTCCCTTGAATGTAATGTTGAATCTGTAAAAAGAAGAAAATAGAGAGATTAGGGCTTTTAAGATTCCTAAAAACATAAAGAGACAGTTAACTATTTGTGAAGAACTATGAAACATGTATGAGAAAGACTGTGAAAAACAAGTGTGAGAATATCACTATGATTGTATTATAGAGAAGTTGAGCATTGATATTGAAAATAAAAAATGATGAGCTATTTCCTCAAGCTGTCTTAAGGCTTGACAATGGGTATAATTCTGAAGGGTCATACTTGAACCTTGAGAATTGTATACATTGTTCGTCAAGAGGCACTTGACTGAAATTAGAGAAATAGAGAGATCCTTTGTATCATTGTATGTCTTAGTGAAAATAGAAAAGGGGTTGGTGCTCCTAGAAATTGGTGTTTCTAAAAGAGGGGTTGGTGCTCCTTGAGTTGGTGCTCAGAAATCAGCCTATGAGGCATTGTCAAAAATGATTATTAAAATGAAAGCTTGAAAAAGGCAGCAGGTTAAGTAGTGGTTTTTCTACCCCAAGAGGGTTTCCACTCGACATATCTTGTGTTTATTTGATTACATGTAGTTCATCTGATTATGTGCATGAATGCTTTAATATGCTATGTTTCCCTATTACGATTCTCATTTCAGTTTATGTGATTGCATTCAATACATGAATGAGTTTATCATTGATAAATGAGAGCATACATCTGGTTTATTTCAGTTTTATTAAAATTGTGAAAACAGTTAAAATCATTGATTCACCCCCCCCTCTTAGTGTCTTTTTCACTCCAACAATTGGTATCAAAGCCTAGGGTCCTCTGATAGGTCTTTCCAACCTAGGATTGATTTTGGCCTTGGAGTCTATTCAAAATGTCTCAAGCTCATGAAGGCACATCCATGACTAGAGCTCCATTATTTGATGGAACTGACTATGTATTCTAGAAAATCAGAATGGAGACTTATTTAACCTCTATTGACCTTGATGTTTCCAGAGCATAGTATTGACTGGGTACACTATACCAACAACTCTGCCTACTACTTATGATGAAAAGAAAAGATATGAAACTAATTCAAGAGAAAAACTTGCTCTCCTATGTGCACTGACTAAAGATGTCTTTATTAAAGTCATGCATTGTAGCTCTACTAGGGAAATATGGATTAAACTTGATACTATCTATCAAGGGAATAAAAAAGTAAAATAGTCTAAAGTTCTCACTCTAAAACACTAGTTTGAAGAAATAAAAATGAAGGACAATGAAAAAGTAGCTGATTACTTTTTAAGAGTTGATGAAATTGTCCATGCCATGAAGGGTCTGGGTGAAGAAGTTAAGGAATTTGATGTTGTAACTAAAGTCATCAGAACCTTACCAACAAAATTTGAAGCTAATGTCGCTACTCTAGAAGAGAAGAAACACTTTGACCAGCTTACCCTTGACAGCCTACAAGGCACTTTGACTACCTATGAAATGAGGATCGATAAAAACAATACCTCTGCAAAAGAAACTACATTTAATGCTGAAAGGAAAGAAAGGGATGAGCTCACTAAATCAAAAATTTTTGATTCCAAAGAATCCCACTTTGTGAGGAAGCTCAAAAAGAGGTCTAGAAAGTATAAGGGAAAACTTCCCTTCAAATGCTTTAACTGTGGAAAAATAGGCCACTTTGCTGCAAAGTGCCCCTATGTTGATCCAAATAGTGATAATGACAAATATGAAAAATTGGCTAAGAAAAAGGCCTATAGACCTAAACATAAATTCTACTTCAAAAAGAAGAAAAATTTGTTCAACAAAAATGAAACAGACTCTTAATTTGAAGATTCTTTAGATGAAGAGGATGAAAATCTATTCATGGTTGAAATCATTCAACAAGAAGAAACTAACGACAATGATGCTAAAGATGGCGAAGTGGATCTTGAAGGTGAACTAAAATGTGCTCTAAAAGAGCTAAGAAAACTTAAAAAACAAATGCATGCTCAAGAACAAAATTCTGCACAAGAGCAACTCACAAATCTTGAAATAGTCTCATTAAAAACTCAATTTGAAGAATCCAAGAGAGTTGAAGATTGTCTTTGTATTGGCATAAACTTTAAAGATCAAGAAATTCAAAAACTTGAACATGAGATTGTTGATCTCAGGAAGACCATTGAGAAATATGAGAGTACTCTTAAACTGAATGACATGCTCAGTAAACATAAACTGAACAAGGACAAAACAGGTATTGGATTTATAAAAGGTGAATGTTCAAATGACAGTGCAAAGGATAATGTTGTTGCTGGAAACAAAAGTGTTGAACCTAAACATCCTGATTCTGATAAGGATCATGTTCATCCTTTTAGGAGTAATAGAATGTCATATAATTCTAACCCTTTCTTTTATGGGTACTATTATTTCTGCAACAAATTTGGCCACAAAGTGAGCTCTTGAAGATTTATAAATCCTAGAACACCTAGATTTGGTTATAGGAAAAATATTGGTTTTGCAAGACAAATAAGATGCTTCACATGCAAGACCATGAGTCATTCTACTAAGAAATGTAAAGCTGATCAGTAGAATAAATAATAGAAAACTAAAAAGGTTTGGAAACTTAAAACTGTCAATAACATAGAACAAACTATGTTAGTTCAAACTGCTTTCCACTCCAATAAAAAGGACTTATGGGTCCTGGATAGTGGTTGTTCAAACCACATGACTGGTGACAAAGAAAAATTCACTAATCTTGAAGATTATGTAGGTGGATATGTGAAGTTTGGAGATAATTTAGGTATACAAATTAAAGGTAGAGGTTCATTGTTTTTGAATGAAGACACACCTATTTACAATGTGTATTGCGTAGAAGGATTAAAGCACAACCTTCTGAGTGTCAGTCAAATCTGTGACAGTGGCTATCAGGTCTTTTTCACTTCATAGGGATGTGAAATTAAAAATAAGCTTGGAAAAGCTATTGATGCTAGAAGGACTAAGGGAAATGTCTACAATCTCCTTGACACATCTGGAAATGAAAATAATCAAGGTATGTGCTTAATGAGTCATGTTGAAGAAAGTTGGTTGTGGCACAAGAGACTAGGTCATATTAATTTTGACAATATGGTTAGGGTTAGTAAGAATCAGAATGTAAGAGGTCTTCCTGTTATGAGAAAACTTGAAAATGCAGTCTGTAAAGAATGTCTCAAAGGAAAGCAAACAAAGGTAAGCTATAAATCTAAAGAACATTCTTCTACTAGACCTTTGCAACTTGTTCATACTGACTTATATGGTCCTACAAGGACTAGATCTATCAATGGTGAGAAATATTTCATGCTATTTATTGATGACTACTCTCATATGGTATGGGTTACCCTTCTCAAGCACAAATTTGAAGCTTTTGAATGTTTTAAAGTATTTAGAAAACTGGTAGAAAGGGAGTCAGATTTAAAATTGAAATGTCTAAGATCTGACAAAGGTGGTGAATTCACCTCACAAGAATTCATTGACTACTGTGAAAGAAATGGCATAAAAAGATAATATGTTGCTGCCTAAACACCTCAACAAAATAAGGTTGTTGAGAGAAAGAACATGACTATAAAAGAGATGGCAAGAACTATGCTGAATGAAGCAAATTTTCCAAACATGTACTAGAAAGAAGTTGTTCATACAACTGTCTATATCTTGAATAGAGTCTAGATTAGAGTGAAATCCAATTTCACTACATATGAACTGTGGTATGGTAAATCTGCCTCAATTAAATATTTCAGAATATTTGGCTGCAAATTTTTTATAAAGAGAGATGATGACAACTTAGGCAGTTTTCAATCTAAGTCAGATGAAGGTATCTTTTTAGGATACTCTACTCACAGAAAAACCTATGAATGCTTTAATAATAGGCTGAATAAGATTATTGAATTTGTTAATGTCAAATTTGATGAAAATATGTTGGGTGAAAGCATGAAGTTGGGTCCACGAAACGTGGAAGTATTTTCCTTAGCCGAAAAAATGAAATCGGCTAAGCAAAAACAGGATCCCGTTTTGGTTCGGGATCCCGAGCCTAAATAAAAAATGAGATCCCGCTTTTTAAAAATCGGGATCCTATTTGCTAGAGGGTCCCGAACCAGCAGAGAGGAAATGGGATCCTGGTTTGTACAAATTGGGATCCCGTTTATTACAAATCGGGATCTCGTTTCGTAAGACTATTTATTTTTTTAAAAATGAAGAAATCTTCATTTTCGCCTGCATGCACAGGATCTTGGTTTGAGAGTGATAGTGACTACCAGACGACCTCCAAGTACCCATACTCTTCCTCTTTTTTTTGCATTTTTTCATTTGAAATTGAAATTCTTGATAAATTTACTGTTTCTAGAATGTTAATTTCAAATTTTATTTCCATTTTAACATTTTATTTCATGTTTTTTTTTAAATAAGAAATTTTAGAAATAGATTAAAAAAATAGGTCAAATTGTGAAGATTTTCAATAGAAACGAAAAAATAAAACTCGAACTGTATTTTAGAATTAAAATTTAAGTTTTGAAACTTGAATTATTTTTGATGAAACAAAAAAAATGCATTTCAAAACCCTAATTGAAACAAAACAAAAAAAATGCATTTCAAAACCCTAATTGAAACAAAACAAAAAATATGCATTTCAAAACCCTAGAAATTCAAATAAATTGAAAATTTGCATTTAGAAACCCTAATTAAGCTTTTTGAAATCTCAAATTCAAATCAAAGCAAAAAAAAAAGAATTTCAAAACTCTAGTTTGAATTGAAACTAAAAAATTGTATTAAAAACCCTAATTGCTTAGAAATTGAAACCTTGAATTGAATTGAAATAATAAAAATTGCTAAAACCATAAATTGAAATCGAACAAATCATTTTGATTTTGAAAACCCTAATATTCGAAGCTTAAGAAAATTCTTTTGCATTGCTTAAATGTTTTAAATTTGATTTGCATTGTATGGATAAAATGATATGTTAAAATTATAGTTTCAATGTTAAATTATAATTAGATCTAGAAAAACTTTCCATTTTTTGTGAAATGAGTACATTATTGCTATATGAATTTTCATTTAAAACTATCTTTTATATGAATTTTGATAATTAATTTTAGGTCAAATAATCAGTCTATTCTAAATCTAGCTTCATCTAGGGATCTAGGGTTCTTGAATTGAAGTTGAACTACTTAAGAAGAAATGTGGTATTTTGATGAAATGTAAATTAAATTAGGGATGGTAAATAAATCAACTCTCTTTAAAAAATATAGATGTCTATTCTATTAGAGAAAAAATGAGGATTTTGAACAATTAATTATTAGAAATTAAGATTTAAGTTATAATCTATTTTGAAGAAAAATATAGTTTTTAAATACATTTTTGAGAAAAATAATGGCAAGAAATATATAAATTAATTTAAAGAATAGAGTTTATGACATTTGCATAATATTTTTTTTTGTGAAATTAAATGAGAGGGTTACTTGACACATAGAAATTAGTTTTATTAAAAATGAAGATTTAAGTTATTAAGTAGTGGCATTTAAAAACACCTAGGGGCACTAAGTGTTGGATCTCAATTGTCATGTTCTCATAGGTTAGCCCGAATGATAAGATCAGGTTCATGATTATGGAAATGATTGAGGAGAATAGTATTCAAACTTGGAAATGGTGATGCATAATTAGATTAAATCTAGGTCCTCCTATTGAAGTGTTCCTATCATATAGTACTTTCAAAAATTTAAATGATTTGTGAATAATGATCAAGTGAAATTAAATGATAAAATAAAGACAATTGAATGCCTTCGAATACTAAGCAAGTTTAGTTGGCTCATAATGTATTATTAAATGTGTAATGGATGAAAAATTTTGAATTTAAATTTTAAAATTTTAATGATTAAATCCATGGTTTAGGATTTACCATATATATGTACTTAGAGTATTGGTCTAGGATTTAAATTTTTGCGCTAGTTACCCAGACACCAAATAATCTAAATATTTTTGTTTTCTAAGTTCTTTTAGGTTCTTTCAATTACAAATAATCTAAAATAAAATACTTTCAATTCAACATTAACTAATTTTATATTATACATTTTTTATATCATAAAAATAATTTAAGTGAGTTCAATATTAATGAAAAAAATATTAAATAAAATAATCTTATATTCAATTAAAAAAATATCCAGTTAAAATATACATCAAACTCAATCTTAATCACACATAATTATGTGTTTCTATTACGGAAATAGTCAATCTATTCATAAAATAAAAAAATATTCATAAACTAGGCACTAACTTGCAAGTCCATTATTCTAAGGGTCACCCAAACTTCACTCTAAGTTTGTTAAAAACCGTAAGCCCTGAACTCTAAAATCTAAACCCTCAACACTAAAGCATCCATTTTGTCTTAGGACCTTATAATCAAATTTGGTTGCCTTAGGCAACTCCACCAAATTTTATTCCCTTAAGCCATGTCATTTTCTCGTAGAATCTTACTACAAAGATCCCCTTAAGCCAAATTTGATTCCCTTATGCCATGTCATTTTGTAGTAGAACCTTACTACAAAGATCCCCTTAAGCCATCATATTACTGTAAACCATAAACTCTAAACTCTAAACCCTAAATAGGCTAAAGACATAATTTTTTCACCAAATTGTATTCACTTGAGCCATGTCATTTTGTCCTAGGACCTCACTAGACATAGATCTCCTTAAGCCATCCTATCACCCTAAATCATAAATCAATGTCTCAAGGGGTCCTAATATGATATTTTATTAATGGGATGAAAGAAGTTTATAAAATTTGGTGAAGTTTCCAAAGGCAACCAAATTTAACAATAACAAGATTGTGCAAGATTATAATATGAATGATATTTGAAACAAGACCTATCTCAATCAATTGTTCCACAAGAAAATGTTCTTCACTAAAGCATTCATTTTGTCTTAGGACTTTAAAATCAAATTTGGTTGCCTTAGGGAACTGCACCAAATTTGATTCCCTTAAGCCATGTTATTTTGTCCTAGGACCTCACTAGACATAGATCCCCTTAATCCATCCTATCACCCTAAATCGTAAATCGATGTCTTAATGGGTCCTAATATGACATTTCTTAATGGGATCAAAAAATTTCTTAAAATTTGGTGAAGTTGCCCAAGGCAACCAAATTTAACAATAACAAGATTGTGAAATATTATAATATGAATGATATTTCATGATCTAGGTTGGTCAGTTGAAACAAGACCTATATCAATCAACTGTTCCACAAGAAAATGATCTTCACTAAAGAATTCATTTTGTCTTAGGACCTTAAAATCAAATTTGGTTGCCTTAGACAACTCCAACAAATTTTATTCCCTCAAGCCATGTTATTTTGTCCTAAGACCTCACTAGACATAGATCTCCTTAAGCCATCCTATCACCCTAAATCGTAAATTGATGTCTTAAGGGGTCCTAATATGACATTTCTTAATGGGATCAAAAGATTTCTTAAAATTTGGTGAAGTTGCCCAAGGCAACCAAATTTAACAATAACAAGATTGTGCAAGATTATAATATGAATGATATTTGAAACATGACCTATCTCAATCAATTTTTCCACAAGAAAATGTTCTTCACTAAAGAATTCATTTTGTCTTAGGACCTTAAAATCAAATTTGGTTGCCTTAGGCAACTCCACCAAATTTTATTCCCTTAAGCCATGTTATTTTGTCCTAGGACCTCACTAGACATAGATCCCCTTAATCCATCCTATTACCCTAAATTGTAAATCGATGTCTTAAGGGGTCCTAATATGACATTTCTTAATGGGATCAAAAAAATTCTTAAAATTTGGTGAAGTTGCCCAAGGCAACCAAATTTAACAATAACAAGATTGTGCAAGATTATAATATGAATGATATTTCATGATCTAGGTTGGTCAGTTGAAACAAGACCTATCTCAATCAACTGTTCCACAAGAAAATGTTCTTCACTAAAGCATTCATTTTGTCTTAGGATCTTAATCAACTGTTCCACAAGAATCCTATAGGATCTTAATTATAATATGAATGAGATAAATCATGATCTAGGTTGATTAATTTACGGTTTAGGGTGGTAGGATGTCTTAAGGGGATCTATGTTAAACTCTAAACCGTAAACCCTATAACATTCATAAATTGTCTAATATTAATAGTTAATTATATTTTCATTCAAGTAACTTTCCTTAGACATAAATGAGGCTTAAAATTTTATTTTATCATATGTATTCAATTAGGCCATTTATATTGAATGGTTTAAGGGTATAAATACTAAATATGTATCTTACATTTTGAAATTACAAATCTAATGCAGGTTCACTCATATCTTCTAGATATCACATGGATCGATTCAATAATATTCACAATCAACTTCCATGCCCTCCATCTCCACCACCTTCACCTTCACCTCAACCTCCGCCCACTCCACCTCATAACCCCCGACCTCCACCACTTGAAATCAATGGTGCTTGTTTGCAAGCATGAATCAATTCCAATGTTAGAACCATCCAAGATCAAATCAAAATTATTCAAAATGAATAATTTTTTGCACCACCTATGAGGATGATTGCATCTAGGATGCAAACCATTGTTGATGCTGTCAGGGCTATGGATGGGATCTTAGATGAGCATCGACAATGGGTAGAGGAGAGGAGAACTTCTGATTCTGGAAAGGAAAACACAAATAAATGAAGAGATGCAGTAGAAAGCCACAATAGTTTTTAAATTAAGACAATGATCTTAAATAGTTATGAATTTACGAATTTGGTGAATGATGGATATTTTGTGTGATGAATTTGGTGAACGATGGATATTTTGTGTAACATGAATTTATGATTTTGGTTCTAGATGGATGTTTTTAGTTGGATGGTTCTAGATGGATATCTATATGCATTAGACATAAAATGAGATTTTTGTGAATGTTTCAAGTTTATTGTTTACTATGTACACATGTATTAAAATTGCACATATAGTTGTTAAATTTTGAAATTTGTATGTACATAGTTTACTTTGATGATGTATGCATGCAAATTATGCATGGTATTTTTTATTTTAAATGTATGTATGTTAAATGCATGGTATTTTTTTATTTTAAATGTATGTACATAGTTTACTTGATCAAGCTCAATCAATGTATATGTGTGTTTCAATTTTATATGATCTTAATATATGTATGCATGTATCATATTTAAACAAATTTGCATGTGTGTTTCAAATTTAACTATTTCTTGTAATTTTTTAAGTTTGTATGTTAATTTAGTATAATTTAATGTAGGTGCACACTTATATCTCATATCATGGATGATTTTAATATGATGATATCATCAATCCACCACCTCAACCTCCCTCACCTCCCCCTCCACCTCCACCTCCCTCTCCCCCTCCCCCTCCCCTTCCATGACTTGTTGCATCTGATTAGGCTCACTTACGAGCACACATAAATGATTAGGTTGCATCAATACAAAATCAAATTAATGCTATGTAGAGTCAAGCATTGATTCCACCCCATGTTAGATGATTTGCATTTGCAATGCAAAATGTTGTGGATGCCATCAGGACCATTGATTCTGATCTAGATAGGCATAGACGAGACATAGAACAAATGAGACAATTTATGTTGATGGTCTCTCTTATAAAGAAATATTAGACCTTAAAATTAAAAAAGCCCACCTAGCCCCCTACTTTCTCGACCCCATTACTCGACAGCCCATTCCTGTGAACAAATCTAGAATATCCATGAGGTGGTGCATACATCCACAGATGAGTGCACATTTTTGGGATCAATGGTATATGGTTTTTGATAGTCCCCCACATGCTAATTGGGAGTGCCCATTGTATTTTTTGAGGAAATTATATGTAGAGTTTTTTATGGGGCACAAGCCCAATTATTTTGATTTTAAATCATTTCAGGGTGTTGGTGGTGGCATGCCACAATAGAGGCTAGGGGAAAGGGTTGATCCCCAACACCCTGTGCATGCACAACCCCTTGTTGTTGCTCCTGGTCCTCCCATTCCTACACTTATGCATCATCAATCTATGATCTTGACATTAGGTTCCCTTAGTACACTCGCAAGAGACCTTGATTAGCATGCTTCTATGATAGCGGGTGGGGAGCATAGAGACGATGATGATGGAGGAGTGTTCTATGGAGCTGGTCTGAGTACCACTCCAGGATTATTGAGGCTCATCCCACATGTATATACCAGTTGCCATCAAGTATGCTATGGACCTGATCAGGCCACACCTAGTTCGGGTGGACGTGGAGATTCTGGTGATTCATTTGGTCACACCAGTTCATTTGTAGAGTTTCTTACAAGAGGAAAACATCCTGAGGACACTAGTACATAGGTATAAATATGCATCTA
The DNA here is from genome assembly GCA_007115665.2 of Sequoiadendron giganteum. NCBI lineage: Eukaryota > Viridiplantae > Streptophyta > Pinopsida > Cupressales > Cupressaceae > Sequoiadendron > Sequoiadendron giganteum. The sequence goes on from CM021101.1 coordinate 821,700,727, forward strand.
CACGTTCATTTTATAAGAATTTTGATGAATGTATATATCAAAGTAAAGTTTGCAATACATTTTAACAATCAAACTGTTTGGTGTACAGATGATAGTAATGATGGGGAAATCATCCATTCCATGAGTACATACATCGACACCAGTCCTAAGCGGCAACCCTTATGGGGTATTTTGATTTCAATTTTTTAAATTATAAATGAAATGATTTTTAACTTGAGTTTTAAATTTATAATTGAATAACATATATGTTTGAAATATTAATGTTGGTTTAGGCAAGTCAATTGGCTTCCATGTCGATTCCACCTGAGGGGTTGTCAAGCACTCCTCCACTATCGACCATCGTAGACCAGGGGCAGGTACATTTATATTGTAAATTGTATAACTTACATTAGTATAGTTACAATTATGAATTTTTAATTCACTATATATATGAAATGTGCATGTATACTTGTAAATATTATAAGCTTGTGTTACATGTCTACATGTCTGTCTAGGTTGATACCACAATCAGAATGGGCATCGAGCAAACATTAGATTTTGTGGTTACTTGTGAGGCCTCTGATTTTTAGGTTGTTTAAATAAATTTCTACACAAAATGTGCAAACTTTAATATATATATATATATTTACCTAATTCAAGTATGCACATGCTTTAACTTTGATCTTGTAGGACTTTGTTAGTGCGACTTTCAACCCTAACCCAGACATAGTTACACCTCTAGGAGGGCATGTGGAGCAGGCTCCAGATCATATGGTAATTTAAATTTTTTATTATATTTAAATTCAATTATAAATTATATATTGTGAATATATAGCTAAATAATTTTAAATTTCAAATTGAATATTAATATAATTTGAGCTAATACATGTTTTGAATTCTTTTTCTTTTATAGCATGTGATGCATCTAGTAGTTGAGAATGTACAAACATGTCCTATAGAAGAGGGTGCACAACCTATGGGTATGGTACAATTAAAATATGATAAATTATAAATTAATTTAAATTAAATCATTTTTAATTGTAGACTTGTGCATCTAATTTCAACTTTTTTTGTCTTGTTTGTGTAGATTGATTCAGAGAATGTAGAGGTTGCTTCAGGTGTAGTGGAGCATCCAAACCCAGATATGACGGTAATTTAATTTTAATATGATGAATTATAAATTAAATTTGTCATTAATTTTTTTTCATTATCTTACATATGATTTCATCTTTCTCTTGTACAGAGTGTTTCAGGTCATTTGCATAGTCCACATGGCACGAAGAGGTCTCTTGATTATAGAGACAATACATGACCTAGAAACATGATTTTGTGGGTTATATTTGTTTATTTTGTGGACTATATTTTTGGTTTGTCACATACTCTATTGGACTTTATAATTCATGGTTCTTGAGTACTTAGTTAGACTTTAGTTCATGGGTTGTACTTTGATGGACTTTTTTTCATGCACTTAATATATTTACATAAATTATGGACTTTATTATTGTTTGAAATTTTAATTTACACATATACATTTATGCATTTTATGTTCATATTCAAGATATTAATATAGGAAATTAATGTGAAATTAAATATAAATATGAAATTAAAGTTGAAATTAATAAGACATTTTAATAATTACAATTTACAAATTTAGTGATCTAATACATGATATGTACATTCAATAATTAGCTAGGTCTTCACACTACCTAATATCATAATTAGTCAATAAATCATAATTTACAAACCAAAGCAATTCGTTTATATACCAGAAAGGATAAAATTTTAAGAAATAAACAAAACCATACAAGATTAGAAAACAAAAGCATTAATAAATTCTATAAATAATAAAATCCAACACTAATTTATAAGATGTCAAAACAAATAATGGCATCCAATATTATTTTTTAAGCTGTCAACACAAATAATGGATTCTAATATAAATTATAAGGCGTACATTGAAAACAAATAAGGGGAAATCTTAAGGGGTCATAATACAACGTCTTAAAGGGACATCTTAAGGGGTCATAATACGATGTCTTCAAGGGATGTCTTAAGCGTCAATAATAGAATGCCTTAAAGGGATGTCTTAAGGGTTCATAATAGAACGTCTTAAGGGGTCATAATACAAAGTCTTAAGGGGATGTCTTAAGGGTTCATAATAGAACGTCTTAAGGGGTCATAATACAAAGTCTTAAGGGGATGTCTTAAGGGTTCATAATAGAACGTCTTAAGGGGATATCTTAAGGGTTCATAATAGAATGTATTAAGGGTTCATAATGCAATGTATTAATGGCTCATAATACAATGTCTCAAGGGGATGCCTCAAGGGGTCATAATACAATGTCTTAAGGGGTCATAATACAATGTCTTAAGGGGTCACAATACATTGTCTTAAGGAAATGTCTTAAGGGGTCATAATACAACATCTTAAGGATATAATTGATTTAAAAATAATGTATGCATGAAATTTAGTGATTTGAAGACATACAAGGACATATATGTACATGTATGTCATCTCAAAATAATGTTTACAGAATTTGGATATGCCATCTCAAGAACATCTCAAACTCATGCCCAGAATGTACTAGGTCTTCACACCACCTAATATCAAAAAGGTACAAGTAATATCAATGAAATCATCAAAAAATAAATAATTTAATTTATATAAAACTAACAATATGTACACAACTCAAGTACTTGCATTTAAAAGTATTCCACACATGTGTAGGTTGAATCCAGGCATCCTCTCCTTTTTGTTTCAAAGTATGAGATCAATGCAATGATGGCTTAAGGATACAAAAAAAGGATAATAAATCAATTTAAACTATTAATATACAAGCAATATCAATATGTAATCAAAACAAGTATTTAAATACATTTTTACTAATAATTACCTCTATTTAAAAGGACAATATAAAACTTAAACTATATTTACCTATATTTATTTATTCCATTGCACCATCTGCATCCTCTCTTTTTTGTAATGCATCTATGATTGTCTCATACTCTTCCATAGAAATTGTCCATAACACTTTATTTGCAGGTCTTATGCGATACCGATCTAGTTTTATATTTGTTGCCACCACCAAATGTGAATAATGTATAATTTTTTTATGCGGTTCATAATCTTCGAATGCAGGTAGACCATTCTTCCTTGCTAGGTATTTTCGTAGCCAAGTGCCAACAACCACAATCGATCCTATTGGAAAATATGAAAACAATCATCATATAAGTTCTCAAATTTTTCTTAATGAGATGAAAAACTTGTTCTAAAATATTGTTTAAGGGGATCGAAAAAATTGTTATCAAAATTTGCTTAAGGGGATGTCTTAGGGGGATCATGGTACCTGTTGGATAATGATAGCCATCATCATCTTCTCGAGGTGATATTAACTTATGTTTACTCTCCACACAACAAGCCAACCAATATTCAGTTTGCTCTTCATTCCCCTCAGGTGCAACAACAACATACACATGTCCTATAAACAAAAATTGATTTAATAACTTGCGCATATCAATATAAAAAATTTAGTAGTACAAAATAACTTAATAAAGAGAAATTAAATGAAATAAATTGAATTAAATTACCTTCTTGTACAAGGTCTAAAACACGATCATAGTCTTCATATGCAAACACCTAATCATTTTCTTCAATAGTTCTTTCATATTGATCATGTGCTTGTGAAGGTGTCAACGATCTTTGCTCCCACTGCTCAACCCATTATGTATTTTCACATGCTTCCTAATATCCTAAGAAACTAGAAAAAACATGCAAGCTCCCTTGTCCAGATAGTCCATGTGCTTGCTGTCGAACTCCTAAACGAATGCCATTTAGTAGATCCACTAATGGTCTCACAGTCAACTCTAGGTACAATGTTATCTTCTTCAACCAACCAAAAGAATCGATGAACTCTAGAGTACTCACTCGAACTAGGTGTAGATAATATTGTATTACAACAATCGATAATCCCATGTGCATCTTTAAATTTTATTGCATCTTCAAATTTTAATTGTTCTCTAGCAAGAATTCTTTTAACACACACCAGCTCCATCATGTTCTCCTTTACCATGCCCAGCTTCAAAAAAACTCCATATATGCTGGACATTAAGTTCTTTGTGAATCCTACTTAACCAATCGAACATTCAAGCATTCTTGAACTGCCCTGTACAATTATTTGACCATATGAGGTGTTCTTTCATATGGACTCCTCTTTCTCTTAATTTTTTGTAAAATATACTGAAACAATATTGAACAAACTCTGATGAGTGTAATCGGTTGTCACTCAAATAAAAATGATACTTCCTCAGAACTTTTCTATCATCCTCAGTGCTATTATTTGCATGTCTATAAACATTATGGACAAACATAGCTACTTGCACTGAATTATAATACTGTGATTGAATTTCCTCTTACGGAGCTAGAGTATAATTTTCTGCAAAATCAAGCACTGAAAGTATAGTACCAATTGGAAATGTGTTTCTACATGCGTGAAATTGGCCATCAAGCCATCGAGCATGTTGAGAGTGCATTATATATTTTGGTACTATCTTATTCTTAAATTCACTCATGAATGCATGCACACTAACTTTTTTTGTAACTAAATCACAACGCTTTCCTATTTTTCCATCTTTTAAAGAATAGTGAACATTCTTAAATCTTTTAAATTCTACTAATTGTTGTCCAAAATCATTATCAACACTTTCATGCATACAAATTCCTAAGAATGAAAGGTTTCCACAGTCAATGCATTGTCTAGAAATACAAGAACTTAAATAAAACAATTTACCATTAGATCTTTCACAAAACAAACTTGAAATAAACTCCCTTATTGCTTCAGGGGGCATATTAATACCACATTCCTGTATAATCATGTTAGTATGCAAGGTACAACGTATATATCGAAAAACATCATAAAATAATGAAATTGAACATGTGTTTTACAACAACAAGATTTGCGTTGCTTATTAATTTTTACATACCACGGTTTACATTTTTCAAAAGACCTTTGACTTATTTCAATATTACTAGGGAACACTAAATCACCACAATTTTTTTTATAGAATTCAGTTTGTGTTGTATCTAATAGGTGTTTTGGGTGAGGATTGCGAACTTTGGACCCCACCCTTAATTTTAAAACATCTCTAGCATTAGATGAAAACCTAGTATTATCATGCCAATATTTTTCAATCGAAGATTTAATTTCAACATTCAATTTCATATCAAACCTTGGGAGTCGACCGCTGAAACTCCAACATTGGTTGATAGGATCATTTTCTATAATTATTCTTCTTTTTGCCACTCTTGGAAATGTTTTAGGATGTATTTTTAAAACTTCACTAATATTTCTTACCATTCTTTTATTCAAAGCTGCTTTATTAACTATAGTAGTTGTTATAGCTCTTCTTGCTGCATTTTTATCTTTAGATCGACTATTTTTTCAAATCGATTGAATGGCACTAGCAACATTACACATAGCATGTTTTAATGATTGATCTTTTCTTTTTGGTTTAACAAAAAATCCTAAACTTTTCATTATTTTCCTCATTTTTTGCATTCTCATCAATTGCATCATTAGTTGACATTGAATTGTAATTTTTTTACGATAAAAGAATTTGTTGTATATTATATTTGCATATGTTCTTATTTGCCTCCAAGAAATTTGACCACAAAGATTATCAAAAACACCACTTTCAATTTTTAAAAAAGTATTTTCATTAAATTCAACATCACATTCTAGATTTTCATCTTCATCTTCATTTTCATCTTCAATTTCATTTTCATTTTCATTTTCATTTTCATCTTCATTTTCATCAACAAAACGGTTTTCATTTTCATTTACATCAACAAAATTATTTTCATTTTCATTTAAATCAACAAAACGGTTTTTGTTTTCATTTTCAATAAAAGGATTATTCTCAATTTCATTTTCAACAAAAGGATCATTCTCACTATCATTTTCAACAAATTCTATAAAATTTTCATCTCTCTGAATATTATCAATGTCAACATCGTTAAGTCCAACATCTTGTAAAATTTTTACATATGAATTTACCATTTCACTAACATGTGGATTTGAAGACGTACTTGGATTTGTGCATATTGAAACATTATCCATAGCATTGAAAGAGGGATTTGAAGACATAGTAGGACTTGATTGTATAATCACATTCTTCTCCAAATTGACTTCTCACAAATTCGCTTCATCTACAACCATGGTCTCCTCTATGTTTTCATCTTCAATAGTTGTGGAATTGGATGCTCCCCCATCATTCATTGATTTAATTCTCATTCTTCTTTCTCTTTGTCTCTATCTCTCCTTCTCTTTGTTTGCTTCAATTTCTTCAGGATTCAATGTCTTCCTCCTCTTATTACGACATTTATTTCCCATGATTATAAAATTCTCAAGCACAAATGAATGTAAATAGTGAAATTTTTCAAAAAAATCGATTCAAATTGGAAGTTCAAGACCTAAAAGGACTAAATTCTTCCTCTTGTGTTCTCAAAACAAGTCATGCCTCCTTTGAAAAAATTAATTCGTATTGCAAGTTGAAGACCTTTTGTTCTTTCTTTGAAAAAATGGAATCTCTCCTTTGAAAAAAATGATCAAAAAAGCAAGTCACCACCTGCAAAAAAAATGCTCAATGAAAAAAATAGACCAATTTTATTGTTCTCGGCCGCACATGTGAAGTTGCAGACTTCATAGTAAAATTTGATAGTAATTTAAAATAACACAGTTCAAGAGAAACGGGATCCTGATTATAAAACAAGATCCCGTATTATTAAAAACGGGATCTCGAGTTTTAAACGGGATCCTGTATCTTTAAATACGGGATCCCGATTATATTTTTTAATTTGAATATTTTTTGGCCTTGTGGTCGGGGTTTTGCTTCGGATTTTGGTATGGGAAAAGCATTGGGATTCTGAACCTAGGCCTTCAACCTGGTTTGACCTGCAAGTTGAAGGTTCTAACAATTTTAGGGAAAAAAATCGAGTTTCGACATATGGCTGACGACTTTTTTTGCAGAATTTTTTGACGAAATTAAAACCCATTTTAGATGAGACAATGTAGATTTCAAATATGTAATTTTTTTTCCAATTGTATTTTTTTTTCTATTTTTCAATTAATTTCTAATGAAATTGGTCCATAAACATTAAATATCAGTGTTTTTTTACTATTTTAATAACTTTTGATCAACATAACATTTTGACAAATGGATTGCACAAGGGAAAAATTCAAACAATTCTTTTCAATTTAAAAATAAAAATTGCAAAAAATATAACTTTAGGTCATCTTATGCGTATCATACACGACAATTTTTCTAAACGTCAAATATGGCTGATAAAAAATTAACAAAAAAAAAATATTGAATAAAAAATTACAAAAAAATATCCAAGGCACGCTTCAGTGAGTCACAAGTCTTTTCCCAAAAGGATTTATAAAAATATGATAATTTAAGTCAAAATATGGATGTCGTACACGTGCATGGTATGGTAAAAAAAAATGACTTTTAAATAGTGGTTTTTACAAATGCCTATTGAAATTCAATTTGTACAATGTGGGTATTGAAATAAATTACATATTTGGAAACTAGACTCTGAGTACTACATTTTATGATCACTGACTTGTTTGAAGATTTCATCTCTAAGTGCTTCAAATTTTAAGGTCAAATGTGTCAAACTCTAAAAATTAGGGAAAACACTTCCACTTTTTGGCAAAAAAGTGGACTCAACTTCTTGCCAGCACTTTGCTTTTAGATGTTGAACTTATGTAGGATGATGAGGAGGAAAAATTTGAACTTGATATAAATTCAGAAGGATTTGAAACTACAAAGCCTGAAATAGAATCAACAAGTCCTAAACTAGCTGAAGTAAAATCTAAAGATGTTGAAACTAGCCCTGAAAAATGTGTAACAAAAACTCCTTCAAAATCTCTTGCTAGAAACCATCTTAAAGATTTGATTATTGGAGATAAATCGGCAGGAGTTCAAACAAGGAAAAGAACTGTTAACTATGATGAAAAAGCTCACATAGCCGAGCTTACTACTTTCTGTTTAATTACACAGTTTGGGCCAAAAAAAATTGATGAAGCTCTAACTAATGAATGTTGGCTTAATGCAATGCAGGATGAAATTGATCAAATTGAGAAAAATCAAACTTGGGAGCTAGTCCCAAGACCACATGACAAAAATTTCATAGGAGGTAAATGGATATTTAGAAAAAAACATGATGAGAATGGCCATGTTGTTCGCAACAAGGCTAGATATGTCTGCAAAGGATATGCTCAGCAAGAAGGTATTGAATTTGGTGAAACCTTTGTACCTATAGCTAAACTTGAATCTATTAGAAAATTCTTGGCCTATTATGTTTTCAAAAACTTTACTGTATATCAAATGGATGTAAAAACTTTTTTTTTGAATGGTTATTTGGATGAAGAAGTTTACATAGAACAACCTGAAGGGTTTACTTGCAAAAACAATCCCAATCATGTTTACAGGCTGAAAAAGGCTTTATATGGCCTAAAACAAGCTCCTAGAGCTTGGTACTCCATAATGGACAGTCAGTTACTTTCAAAAGGTGTTATTAGAGGAGGTGTAGACAACAATCTTTATGTTAAGATTGAAGGTTCTGATATTCTAGTTGTTGAAATCTATGTTGATGATACTATCTTTGGCTACAACAATATTCCATTGAGTCAAAAATTCTCATAGATTATGGAATCTGAGTTTGAAATGTCAATGTTGGGAGAACTATCATTCTTTTTAGCTCTTCAAATCTCTCAACTTGAAATTGGTATTTTTCTCTCTCAAACAAAATATGCAAGAGAGATGCTAAAGAAATTTCAAATGGATGAATGTCATCCAGTTAGCACTCCACTGGCTACCAGCTGTAAACTCAGCAAGGTTGATGATTCTCTTGCTGTAAATCCAACTGACTATAGGTCAATGATAGGTAGCCTATTATATCTAATAGCCTCAAGACCTGACATAATGCAAGTTGTTTGCATGGTTGCATGATTTTAGTCATCTCCTAAGGAATCTCATATTAATGTTGTTAGAAGGATTCTTAAATATGTTCAAGGAACTATTGATTATGGACTCTGGTATCCTAGAAGCAATGATTTCTCATTAATTTCATATAATGATTTTGACTGGGCTGGTTTTCTGGATGATAGGAAAAGCACCAGTGGTGTTGCGTTCTTTCTTAGTGATCGATTAGTGGCATGACACAACAAAAAACAAGAATATGTTTCACTCTCTACTACTGAAGTAGAATACATTGCTGCCACCTCTTGCCGTACTCAAGTAATCTGGATGTCATAGACATTATCTGACATGGGTATTGAAATTCCTAAACCTATTTCTATTATGTGTGATAATACTAGTGCGATCAATATTTCCAAGAATCATGTTATGCACTCTTGCACTAAACACATTGCTATTAAATTTCTCTTTCTTCGTGAAAAGGTGTTGGCTAATGAGGTTTCTATGCAATATGTTCCTACACAAGCAGAGGTTGTTGACATTTTTACAAAACCTTTGGCGAAAGAAGTATTTGAAAGACTTCGGTCTAGATTGGGAGTTGTCTCTCAATCTTTTCTATCATAAATACTCTATCTTGGTGATAGGGGGAGCTGGTTAGCTCTCCTTGCAGCTCATACTATGTTGCTCAAATGTTATATCTGTAGCTTCATAGAAATTCACTGTTGGTTCTGGTTCATTCCTGTGGCTTCCCTTTATCCTTGTGACAAAAAGGGGGAGAATTATGAGCTTTTGGTTCTGGTTCATTATTTTGGCCTGGTGGCTCAGTTTTTGCCATCAAGGACAAAGGGGGAAATTTTTGAAATTCTATCTTGCTATTTGTCCTTGATGACAATATTTGCTTCAGTTTGGCATCTTTGTGGTTGATTACTCAGTTGAACTGTTTACATTCTATCATTGGCATATTTACTTCATTTATGATATTATCTTTCGTGGCACTGATCTCTTGACTCCATGTGTAGATCACAAGGAATATGGTTTATAGAAAAATGATTCCATGTTCAGGTTTGACATTTTGTGCTATAGTGATTCACTTGATTATATGATATTGGCATATTCAGTGATCTACAAGTTTATATGTTTTGGCTTGATTAGTTTCTATCATCATGGAATTGATAATGTTTTTGATCTTCTTTAGAGTTGTATTTCTCTATCCTCATTCATGTAATGTTCTCTATTTCTTGGTGCTTGGGTTTATAAAATGTAGTTGGTTTTTAGTTTTAGGAAAACCCTATTGGGTTTCCTTAAACAATTGATGATGGCTTGGGCATATGGTATATGGTATTGGGCATGGATAATTGGCACATTATTTGGCATGAAATTATCCTTTATTATATTTCATAAGGCTTTGGATATATTAAGTATATATGGCATTATAAGGTGGCAATTGATTTGAACATTGGAAAACATGTGATCTTCCTTGTGCATGAGTTTTGGGTCTATTGGTTAACACTTTACTATGCCTTAAGGCCAACAACAATAATAAGGTTTTAATTATTTAAATTGTCACCATGGAAGTGACTTGGACTTGATTACTTGGAATCAAATCAGTCCAAGGCAATCAAAATTTGGTTTCTAATAAAGCAAGGCATTATTTGGTCGGCATTACACATACTTAACATTTGAACAGTGGTAATGATGATCTATGGTGTGCATGCATTCGAAGGTAATGAGATGGTCGACATGCAAGGCATTGGACAGTTAGCAGATTTCAAAATGCATTATGAGTCTTTTGATTATCACTTTAGTCCTTTCAGACTTCAAAACTTATTAATTTTGGTTTTATTTTCCTTGAAAATTTAGGGCAATCACTTTACCATTTCATTGTTCATGGGTTTCTAACCCTATTCTAGCTGCCACCATGGAAAACTTCTCTCAGCCATTTCACTATGTTAGTTGTTTTTTCTAACTTTCTTGGACATCGAATGAGGGAATACGTGAGACCATCACCATGGTCGATTCTCTTGTTAGTCTCTTGTCACTGGATAAGAGCTCAAAATTGTATTTAGCTTGGGTTGTTCAACTACTCTGTTTGTCTGGTAAATTGCTACATGGAAAAGTCTATTTCGGTCTTCTCAGGTATTCATCTCTTTATCTACTTTGCAGAACCATTACTTCTAATGGAAAAGTTAACAGGAGATACGTGTTTACCTCTATATGGAAGAATTTAAAATGGTTTCATTTGTTTGTGATCAGAATTTTTGCATGTCGATTTCACATTCTCAGAAATGCATATCAATTTACTTTATCATATTAAATCTGCTCCTGCATTAAGGAATGATTTTTTTTGGGTTGTGGGTAATCATGAAGCCTGCAAAATCTTCTCATTTTCTCCCTTGGAGTCGTGGGTAACTGTTCATGGGTATATTTTTATGATGTTTCAGTTGCACAACATTATGTTTCCAGTTACTTTACTATTACAATAGTTAGAGTGACTATTATTCATGGAATATGTATTGTCTTAATGCTGGATCGTTGAGCACTGCCTATGCAGGCTGCTTGTGTAGAAAAATTTCAGTCTCCTTTCTATATTTGCATCCTTCCTTTCTACTCTTGTCAGAAGAAAATATCTATCTCTCAGGGACACAGGAATATCTGGCAAGGTTGCTCAATAGGAAGTGGGTAATCTGACAATCACCTCTATCTTGTTTTTGTAATATGAGCTACTGTTGTAACCTCCCTTGAATGTAATGTTGAATCTGTAAAAAGAAGAAAATAGAGAGATTAGGGCTTTTAAGATTCCTAAAAACATAAAGAGAGTTAATTGTTTGTGAATAACTATGAAACATGTATGAGAAAGACTGTGAAAAATAAGTGTGAGAATATCACTGTGATTGTATTATAGAGAAGTTGAGCATTGAGATTGAAAATAAAAAATGATGAGCGATTTCCTCAAGTTGTCTTAAGGCTTGACAATGGGTAGAATTATGAAGTGTCATACTTGAACCTTGAGAACTGTATACATTTTTCATCAAGAGGCACTTGACTAAAATTAGAGAAACAGAGAGATCCTCTATATCATTGATGTCTTATTGAAAAAAGAAAAGGGGTTGGTGCTCCTAGAAATTAGTGTTGCTAAAAGAGGGGCTCGTGCTCAAAAATCAGCCTATGAGCCATTGTCAAAAATGATTATTAAAATGAAAGCTTGAAAAAGGCAGCAGGTTAAGTTGTGGTTTTTCTACCCTAGGAGGGTTTTCCACTCGGCATATCTTGTGTTTATTTGATTTCTTGTGGTTCATCTAATTTTGTGCATGAATTCTTTAGTATTCTATGTTTCCCTATTACTATTCTCATTTTAGTTTATGTGATTGCATTCAATACATGAATGAGTTTATCATTGATAAATAGGAGCATACATCTGGTTTATTTTAGTTTTATTAAAATTGTGAAAACAGTTAAAATCACTGATTCACCCCCCACCCCCCCCCCCCTCTCAGTGTCTTTTTCACTCCAAAAAACACATTGTAACATAAGAAAATGGGAGCCCTAGGTTTAGTGTTTAAACCTAGGATTTCTATTGATCATTTTTGAAAGGTATATTAAGATACACATTAATAAGGTGTTTAGATTGAATTTCATCCATAAAGGTGAGTCAATAAGATCTAGATCTAATCCTTTTGAGCCTTAGAAATGGACTGGAATTGATTTTATTTGGTTGACCTAATTAGACTATGTGCCCTAATATGAAAATTGTAAGATCCCAATAATTAATAGACTAAAATAGTAACTTCAGGTAAATATAGAAAGTGCAAAGGATTGTGTACCTACCAAGAAAAAATAGTTTCAGCCACTATAGGATGACATAGGTGCCCTATGGAATATGGTTCCTTGTAGGGGTGTCCTACTCAAGTTTTGCTGTCCTTTGATGTTAGATCTAAGACCTTCGCTTCCACTTGTAGAGTTGTCAGTGTTGGTAGATGGTCAACTCTCCCCTTGGGATTGATGACATGGAATAACCGCCTCCCATGGATTTGTTAACTTTGGCAGTTGTATTGGGCATTAATAGGTCGATATTTTGGTTCAATGACAACTGTGGGCCAACAAGTGGTATCAAAGCCAAAGATGTCGGGTTTGAATCCCCTCAGGTAATGCTGAGGGGGAGTTTGTTGGTATATGGTCAAATCTCCCCTCGGGATTTGTGACATGGACTAACTACCTCTCGTGGATCCATTAACTTTGGTAGTTGTATCAGGCATTAATAGGTTGATCTTTTGGTGCAGTGACAACTATGGGCCAATAGTTAGATCACTATCAAATAATTTTATAGGTTAGATTCCCTAATTCGACAAGATGTAGGGCTTCAATTGCAACAATGAACAATTTTTATTCAATCTTCCTTTAATCATTTTCAAACCTGAAACCTACACATTTAAAGAGAGGGAAATGGTTGTGCCATTTAGTGGCTTTCCTTATTCATACCTCATGTTAGTGCTTCAACTTCCATAATGATAATGGATAGGAAGGAATGATGAAATAAAAAGTGTTATAACTCATCACCCTTTAATGGCTTCCTTCAAGGATTGAAGTCATGTACATCACCTCACGATATTGGATCGTTCTTGCTTGATTGCTTGAATTGCTTTGGAGGGCTAAAAAAGGGGCTAGCCTTCACAAAACAATGATAACATGAACACATAAACTCACATAGGATTTGACATGATGTTGGATCTTGAATTTCTACAATAAATCACTAAAATACCACTCTTGGTTTTCTCTTGACAACAATTCTTGCTCATAAATTCTCCTTCTATTTTCAAATGGTGAAAAGACTAGGTATTTATAGGTATTTATTCAATTTATTGAAAATTAGATCTCGATAACTGACCTTTGTAAGTTGGGTTTTGAATGTTAAAATGCCTACATTGATATATTATAAATTGGGTCCTAGAACCATAGGAGGATTTAGACTCCCTAGGGCATCCTAGTCCTAGCCCAATTTTCTAGGACATGAGGTGTCAGGGGTAAAACATTAAATGGATGCATTTTTCAATGCTTGAAATTTATTGAAATAGGTAAAAATGGGCCTTAGAATGCATAATTTAGGAAAATAGGAGCTCAATTAGGTCAAATAAATTAAGGGGGGGCAAAACATAGAGTGAAATTGTCAAGCGTTCAAACAATTTACAATGGCACACACATCATAATTTAATCCAACTAGTTAATTACATCATATACATTGTCAAGTAGCCATATTACATTCTCATACCATTTAATCTTGTTATATTCTTGTATATTATTTTCTTATACTTTTTTGTATATCTCGTTTTCCTACTACTAAATCTTCTACTTATTAGATTCTTCTTCTCTACTTATTTTTCTTCTTACTATTCTCAACATCCTATATTGTATTTGTATAATGTCTACTTATACCCAAGTATAATTGAGAGGTGTCTCCTTGTATTAATTGTATCTATTGAATGAGTTTCTATCACAATCCTTTTTTAGTAGGTTATTCTTTCTTTCTTGTCGAATTTTTCCTACTAACATCATCCCCCTTCTTAAAATTATGTCTTTTCCTCAACACATCCTTTGTTATAACCTTCTATAATTTGTAAAATTTGAGTATTGTGATACTTTTTTTATCCTTTTTTTCATGGAAAATAATTCTTGTAAATATCTTTTAGATCAGTGTATATGTTATCCTGAATCTTGATTCCTTGTTGTAATAGAATTATTTTTCTATTTATTGCATGCAAAGTCTATTCTTAATCTTAAAAAAGTGTATGGTATATGAATTATTATTGTTTTCTTCATGTCTTATGTTAGTAAAGCAATGAAACAGGTGAGGTAGAGGTTAACCAATTAACAAATCTATTTGATTTGTGTTTTTAATCCTTCTTATTGGTCTTGAAATTTAGTTACTTTATTTTTGGTGGAGGATTGAAATTAATGCTTGCTAGCTCCCATCCTAGCCTTTTTTTGCATCATACATTGAGTTTTTTTCCATTATTTGATTTTCAATCTACTCAAATTGTGTCTTCAATTATTTTTCATGGTCATCTAGCCCAAACATAGTTTAAGGATTTTACACTTTATTTGCATGTACTATATATATTTCTCCTCAACTTGATTTTTCTTAATATCCTCCATCAATTTTTTTTCTTATCTCATTATCCTAATTTTGTATTTTTTTTAAAGTAATATTTTATTCAAAATACCTTAAAGAAAAAATACAACATGATTTCCAAATGATGATTTTCATCACAACATACAAAAGAAGTAGGAGCCACTCTAGGGCATCCTACAAATCCAAGATACAATATCCATTAAAAAGTAGAGGGTATAAAAGACTACAAAAATCCTATTAGAAATTCTACCCATCCTCCCTTTGGTAATCATGAATAAACTTGAAGAGGTGCTGTATTTTTTCATAGTTCAACTCATTTTGGGAAATAATATGCCAATCTCGATCTTCATCAGAAGCCCACTTGGTTAGGCAGTCTACAACCCTATTCCACTCTCTAGGGATATAGATGAAGGAAATTGAGTCAAATTTAGTTTCCTTGAGACAAGATTTTTTTGTTCCACCCTTATCAATCTCCTTGATACCTCCTAAAAATTTCTTTAATTCAATAGTGAAAATAGAATCATGGAATAAATTTCACATAACTTGTCTCCAACCCGTGTTATGATCACTTTTAAGGGCCACTAATTTTTTCCAATATTTTATGAAATTATTTGAATGAACACTCATGTGAATAGAAACGAAGAACTGAATCAACATATTGCTTTCCCTGCCAACACCCTCGATAGTAGCTATACCTGAAATACCATTGGAAGAACCATCAAAATTAATTTTAAGATACCCATTAGGAGAAGGATGCCATTTTTTGGATCTATTAACCTTTGTAGAAAATTAGTATCTAGAATTAAATCCAACCAAGGGAGGAGCAAAAAAACACAAGTCTAAGAGCTTGACCAAATAAAGATCAAAAGAGGAAAAAACTTATAAAAGGAATTTAGACACAATAGTATCCTTTTATCATTCATTTGATCCTACACCAAATTTATAGGACTCACCTTTGACACTCTTGGAAGATGTGATGATTTCATGCTCCAACCAAATTTTCCAAAGAATAAAAGATATACCAATTTCCTAAGTAGCAAGAAGGAAGGAAGTAGAGTTAGGAGGATGTCCTAGGCTTTCCAAAGATCAATCAAAGAATTTGACTAAATAAAATGTCTATTCTAGATATTATTGCAGAGTTCCCACCACAAATGACATATTTCCCTAAAAAAGAGACAAAAAAGGTGATTTGTTCTTTCCTCATTGCTTATGTATATATAGCATAGGGATGGTCCATAGAATCACCTCTTCCTAATAATTTTTATGATATAATAACAAAAGAAATAAATTCAATTTGGGTTATCCAAGTTTGTTCTAGATTCTCTTCCATTAGGGATATTCTCTTAATCTTGATTTTTGAAATTCAAGAGCTTGATAACAAAGAGAAATAGAGTAGACTCTTTTTCATTTATAGTCCCAAGAAATGTTATTAAGAATCCTTGATAAAGTACAAGGGCAATCTACAAAAATAGAAAAAAATGTTCATGATATTCCATAGATCCTCCCTTTGACTACTTGTAGGGTTCTTTCTAATGCTAAAAAGAGTAGTTATTGAGAGGAACATAATACTTATAATCTTCTACTTCAGTCCATCTAGTCCCCCAAAAATATTGCATGTATATTGATGAGATAAGAAGAAATTATGGAGTGATAATTATCCCTGGATTCCTCCCAAAATAAGGAATTATTATCATTATCAATAATCTAGAATTGGCCTTTCTTAATAAAATGGATCCCTTTATTAGTGTATTCCATATTATAGAACTAGCCCATGTGAGCACCGTCACTAGGATGTTAGAAAACCCCCCCTCCCCAAATATTTATAAGTCAAATTTTTTGCCCAAGTTTGATTTGATTTGTTACACCATCTCTAGTAGATTTTAGTAGCTAAGGACTGTAAATTAAGGTTTAAAATATGAAAGCAAAGGCTTCCCATCTCCTTGGGACTACAAACTAAATACCATTTATCCAAACTCCATTTTTTATTTTTAAGATTCCCATTCCATAATAACTTTCAAGAGAGAGCATCACATTCTTTGAGAAAAGTTTTGGGGATGTTAATATTGAAAAATAGTAAATGGGAAGAGAATGAAGGGAAAATTTCAATAGATTTAGTTGCCCCACAAAAGATAGCCAACAAATATTCCAATAAATAGCTCTCAGGTGAAACCAATCTAGGATTTTCTTGCAATGGATTCTTTTTCTAGACAACTAGTGGAAAGAGGAATTCCTAGATATTGCATTGGAAATAACCCAACTTAAAAGTGGAGAATGTCAGTAATTCTATGTTGAATGGTCAAAGGTGTGCTGAGGAATAAAATTTTGGATTTATCTTCATTAATTTTTTTACCTAAAAGAGAGATAAATGTCCAACATTGTTTTAAACTTAAATTTGTCTTTGATCTTGGCTAATCCCAACAAGATAGTATCATCCAAAAATTAGAGATGATTTTGACAGCTAATATTACATCCCAAGACCAACCCTAAAGAAGAGTATGACCTATTGCTTCAATGACCTACCTGAACCTTCAGCCATCAAGATAAATAAATAAGGGGAAAGGGGATCTAATTTTTTAAGACCCATGGAAGCAAAGAAGATTATTGAGGGAGTTTCATTGATTAAGACAAAAAAAGGATAGTGTAGAAATAAAACTCATAATCCACTTAATCCATTTAGAGAAAAATCCAAAAGATTCTAGCACGTAGTGAAGGAAAGACCAACTAACCCTGTCATAAGATCTTGACATATCCAATTTAATGAATATAGCCAATTTTTGAAGAAACCTCTACAAAATAGTATCAACATACTTACTCTAGATTAACCAAGGCTTTTGGTGAACCTGATCCCTACTGATTTCCATCCCAAGAATATATTTTACAACTCCCAAATGCTTCATATCGAATGTGCCAGAAAGTTGATTCTTAAGCTCATTAATCATCACCTTTTTGTTACCCATAAACAACATACCATCGACATACAAGATAATTATTAGAGTATGATCATAAATAACTTTAATGTAAACACAATGATCCTCCTCACTTATAAAAAACCCCAATTCAATGTAAAGGAATCAAACTTCTGGTACCACATCTTGGGTAACTATTTCAAACCATATAGATATCTCTTTAACCTAAAAGCCAAGTGTTATTTTCATTTCACAATAAAATTGAATCAGGTTATCCCATATAAATTTATTCATCAAGACCCCCTGCAAGAAAGTAGTTTTAACATCCATTTTTTGTATTTCAAAATCATAAGCAACAACAATAGATAATAGGAATCTAATAGAAGCTAACTTAGAAATAAGAGAGAAAATTTCACCGAAATCAACTCCCTCTCTCTAGGAGTATCCCTTGGCCTCTAATATGGCCTTGTACTACTCCAACTGACCATCTTCTCCAAATTTATTTTTAAACGCCCACTTGCAACCAATGGGCTTCCTTAGTTTGGGAAAACTCACAAGATCCCAATTATCACAACTATCCAGAGCCACCATCTCCTTCTGCATGGCTTGCATCCAAGACTCACTTTCTTTTAAAGAAAGGGCCTCTCTTTAGGATCTAGGTTCATCATTAGTACTTAACAAAGGAAATACACAATGGAAATTAGATGGGCTAAAAATATTATAATGAAACTCAAATTTTAGTTTTTTTTCCACAACACACAAATATCCAATGGACCAACACCTACCACTAGTTGTGGGTGTTCTATGAAAGAATTTTACATCAGTGTGTTTGTGTGCTCCATTCTCTTTTTGGGACATTTTTATAATATCTACTTATATAAGTAAATGGAGCTATTAGGGTATTTTTAGTATTGACATTTAATGCCACCCCATAACTTTTATATTTTATTTTTTATTGATGGAGGATAAAGCCAACATGTCTTGAGGATAAGACATGGTTTAACTCTAGGAATGGCGTTGGCAAGGAAAATTCAATCTAATAATTTAGATTAGATCTAGTTGTAAACTAGCAAGGGAAATTGATATATTCCAATTAGTTTGAAAACCTAAAATGGTAGCCTAATAAAGACTAATGGTGAAAACCCACAAGGTAACTAAAGCTTAGATGTAGGATAACCAATCCCCACATAGATGGAGATAATCAAATTTACCATAGAACATATGAATGGTAATATTATACATTCAAATGATTTGCAGTAACTTTAGAGAGGCGTATCCACAAAGGAAAAAGCTTAGGGGCATCCGAGAGATTCAAATAACATTCAGTTACAAAGGTTTCCAGTTATGTAGTGAAGTTCAGTATGATGGCTAGTGCATTACATTGTGGATGAGAAGTTTCAGATTAAAGGGTATGTTGGCAAGTATGTCTAGTTTATCCATCAAAAGTTTTAGAGGTTCACATGAAGATTTGATGAAGTTATGAGTATTTATGTTCTAACAATTGTTCAGTTGCTTTAGTTGGTGTTCCTGAAGGAAGTTGATGTGATTCTAAGTTGGTGTGGATGCTTCAGTGGTGATTCATGGATGTTTCTAGATCGTGATCTATCTTTGTTGTCAGTTTGTGTCGATTGTTATGCTCACGATTGGCGATTTTCCTTTTGGGAGTTCATGTTTTTCATGTTCTTAGCCGATAGGGTGATTGTAGCATGTTGTGGATCTTTGAGGCTAATTGATTGAGGTGTTTCATGTTTGAGGCATGTTGTTTTGGGTCCCTACTATGTTTGGGCCGACATTGGTTGATTCACATTAATAATTTCTCATTGATTTGGGCTGATAGTTTGTAAACATTTTATATTATGTTGGGCTAACATGTATAAGATGTTATCCTTAGATGCGGGTGTATATGAACGATTGTTTATGTCATTTGGAGGAAGGAGGGTTTGTATGATGCATATGTGCCAGATGTGTGAGTTCCATGTGCGAATAATGTTCTAACCTTTCGAAGGAAGAAATAAAGTGTGGTGATGAGATGTTTTAATCTAGTAAGATCACATAGCAAAGCAATTGTGGAGCAGGAGGAGTCAATGAAAGATTGTAACTATTATATGAATTGTTTGTAATTAATGGGATGCAACCTAGCATTTGTGAAGCCTGAGTGGCATATGTAATTTGTTTTGAGATCATAATATAATGAGGAGTGAACTTTGAAGGCTAGGTTTTTCTTCCCTTTGAGGGTTTTCCTAGGATAATTCTTGTGTCATGTGTTCTTGCATACCTGTTATCTTTTGTTACATATCAATAATATCTAAGTGTAAGTTGTTTAGGCTGTGAGGTGGGACAGTCCCTCACCTGACCCTCCTACCTTGGTCTGCATCAATTGGTATCAGAGTTGGTTGAAGAATTGGTTGTGAATCTTGAGTAGGTTATGAATCTGATTGGCTCGTTGCAAATCTATTTCAGAGCAAGTTGAAGAGTAGGTTGAAGAGATGGTTGTGAATTTTTTGCAAGATGGGGAAGATTGGGAAAAGGACAAAGAAGGAATAAGAGAACTTGATATGTGAAAGGGATACTTTGGAAGAAGAATTGTGTGAACTCAGGAAGTGTAATTTAGAATTCATGGAGAAGATGAAATAACTAGGAAAAGACAAGTCTGATGCTCTTGAAGAAGAACTAGAAATTGAAAGAAGGAGGAATGAAGAACTAGAAGCAGAGCTAGATAAGTTTGAAGAAGGATTTATGTTGTTTAAGGAGTTATATAAGAAGAGTAGATATCTAGAGGAAATTTTGAAAGAGCTGAACAAGGAGAATAGTTTGTAGAAGAAGGAAATATCTGGCTTGAAGGAACATGTTAATTAGTTTGAGAAATCACTTATAACATGCCATAAGGAGAATGAGAATCTGAGATCCAAGCCTAAATTTTATGATGTTTCTTGTGATACTAATGATTTGTGTGATGTTGCAAAAGGTGAAGTTGAAGATAACAATGTAACTAAGCCTGTAATTATTGGAGATGGTATTGGTTTCAAAATCATGTAGAGAATGGGATATGAAGGAAAAGTATTGGGAAAGCATCAACAAGGAATGATAGAACCTATTGTACCGATAAGGAGAGAAAAACGTGAAGGCCTAGGATATGATAGAGGCAAGGATATTGTTACAAGTTCAACAAAGTCAAATGAGGGAAGAAACGGTATGTATTGTTCACATTGTGATAGATATGGACATGAAAAGGAATTATTTTGGGATCTACACCCTTGTAAGTTTTGTGGATTAAGGAATCATTCTTAGAAGATATGTTGGAATAAAATGAGAGGGAGAAATCCTAGAATAGATTGTATACACTTGAATTATGGATGGATCAATGGATCAAGATGGAAACATGTTGCTCATAAGTTCATAAATTTTTATGGATTGAAACATTCATGTGTTGAAGGAAAGGAAGGATCAGGATACAAAGAAAGAAGACCTTATGCAAAGTAGAACAAGGACAGTTATTGAAACTACAGAGAGAGGAATGACATGAGTCCTAATTCTACATTGTAGAGAAAGAGGAAGTGATAGGATATTCTACCAAAGGAGAAATTTTATAAGGAGATAGAGAATGGTACAGGAACAGTATAAAATTTTGAGGCGTGTAAAGGAAATGCAGAGATCGGAAAGTGTTGTAGAGGAAATTTGGAAATGATATTGATGGGTCAAGGAAGCCATATGATTGTTTCAGAGGATGCAAGTATGTGTTAACTTTAAATTTATGGAAGTAGACAATGATCTTGAGGAAACTTGCAAGGTAGGCTTGCTCAGACCTTCAACCAACAAGGCAATGCAAGGCTTGTAGGTAGAACACCAAACTTAGAAGAAATTGATACAATTTTGTAGGGTGGACTTGAACAGACCGCCTACCTTGAGGTATCTGCAAGTACCTATTAACTTTAATTGATTGAAGTGGATATTGATCTTGAGGTAACTTGCGAAGAAGGCTTGCTTAGACTACCAACCATTGAGGTAGTGCAAGACTTGTAGGTAGATCATCGAATCCAAATTACACTTGAGGTAGTTTTGCAGGGTGGACTTAAATAGACCGCCAACTTTGAGGTAGTTGCAAGTACCTATTAACTTTCAATTGATTGAAGCAGGCATTGATCTTGAGGAAACTTGTGAAGAAGGCTTGCTCAGACCGCTGACCATTGAGGCAATGCGAGGCTTGCAGGTAGATCGCCGAACTTAGAAGAACTTGAGGCAGTTTTGCAGGGTGGATTTGAGTAGACCGCTAACCTTAAGGAAGTTACAAGTACCTGTGAACAGATCATCGAACCAATTCAAATTGACAACATTGATTTTGGCATAACTTAGCCCAAAGTGAATAGGCTCACTTTTCAAATAACCTCGAGAGTTTGATGCAGGGGCATCCAAAAGATTCAAAGAACATTCAGTTACAAAGGTTATCAGTGATGCAGCAAAGTTTAGTATGATGGCTAGTGCATTACATTGTGGATGAGAAGTCATGATTAAAGGGTTTGTTGATAAGTATGTCTAGTTTATCCACCAAAAGTTTCAGAGGTTTGCATGAAGATTTGATGAAGTTATGAGTATCTATGTTCTAACAGTTGTTTGGTTGCTTTAGTTGGTGCTCTTGAATGAATTTGATGTGATTCTAAGTTGTTGTGGATGCTTCAGTGGTGATTCGTGGATGTTTTCAGATTGTGATTTATCTGTGTTGTCGATTCACATCGATTTTTGTGCTCACGATTGGCGATTTTCCTTCTGGGAGTTCATGTTTTTTATGTTCTTGGCTGACAGGGTGATTGTAGCGTGTTGTGGATCTTTGAGGATAATTGTTTGAGGTGTTTCTTGTTCAAGGCATGTTGTTTTGGGTCCCTACTATGTTTGGGTTGACATTGGTTGATTCACATTAATAATTTCTCATCGATTTGGGTTGATAGTTTGTAAACATTTTATATTATGTTGGGTCAACATGTATAAGATGTTATCCTTAGATGCGGATGTATATGGTCGATTTTTTATGCCATTTGGAGGAAGGAGGGTGTGTGTGAATCATATGTGCAAGATGTGTGAGTTCTGTATGCAAATAATGTTCTAATATTTCGAAAGTAGAAATAAAGTGTGAAGTATGAAGTGTGGTGATGAGATGTTCTAATCCAGTAAGATCATAGAGCAAAGAAATTGTGGAGCAGGAGAAAGAGTCGATGGAAGATTGTTATTAAATGAATTTTTTATAATTCTTGGGCTATGACCTAGAATCTTTGAATCCTGAGTAGCATATGTAATGTGTTTTGAGAGCACAATATAATGAGGAGTGAACTTTGAAGGCTAGGTTTTTTTTCCCTTTGAGGGTTTTCCCAAGATAATTCTTGTGTCATGTGTTCTTGCATATCTATTATCTTTATGTGGATTGTCTATTAGCTTCCATTGCATATCAATAAGATCTGAGTGTAAGTTGTTTAGGCTGCGAGGTGGAACAATCCCTCACCGGAACCTCCTACCTTGGTTTGTGTCACCCTATATATGGAGAATCTATATTAATGATATAACTCATACCACACATATGTATGAATGATATAATGTAAGATAAAATAGAACATGAATGAGGATGAAGATAGTGATAAATATTGTAGAGCCTATGAAATAAATATCATATGATAACATATTAGAGCATACCTAATGAATAAATAAGATGTTGAATACTCTATTATATTAATGTCAAAGATACATGTATGAATGCATGCATATTTTTGTTGTCTTCCTATACTTAATCTTTTCATTGTTCACCATACTATGGTAATTACCATAGCACATGTTGAATTTAGATAAGTGGATTATATTTTCTTGTCAATAGTGCACTTATTTTTCCCATTTATCAATTTTTTTAGCACCATGAAACATCCAACACATGAAGGCCTTTTCACCACATATGCCTACATGTGATTAGCATATAACTCAAAAACATACACTACACCTAGCACTATATTGGTTTGACACCTTTTAGAAAAACAAGGATAGACAATTGAGAGGGGTGGGGGGGGTGAATCAATTGTTACCAAAATTAAACCTATACAACATTAATCAACCTTATATCATAGATATGATAATTAACAGTGCAAGCATTAAATCAACAACACATCAGAGACACATGAAAACCAAGAGTTTATACGTGGAAACCCTGTTAGGGGAAAAACCATGGTGGATGTTAGTCCACAAGATTATACCCTGTTAGAAGTATAATGAAGAATAAAAAGGGAATGCACTTTCATTCAGGTGCACTGCCTAAAGCACACTGCTCAAAGGGAAGGCTCACTTTCTTACATATAGTAATTAGATTAAATCCATCTGATGAATTTGAACTGATAAATTAGCTTCTACAAAAGCCTGATTAAAGTTCCAGTTAGGCGCACAAAAACTTCTTCAAAGTCTTCCACCATTTGCTCAAACTCTTCCACACTCTACTCTGAATGATTTGACCTTTATTCGCACTTGTACATCACTTGTACACTTGAGCACTTCTCTTTAAATGAGGAAAAAAATCTTATATATATATATATATATATATCTGCTACATGGATTTACAACCACTATTCAGTTGGCCACAAATAAAGAATGAATTACAATTTTCGGCCTTGATACATGAATAAATTACAATGTGCACCAACAAAAGTTGGTCAAAACATAGTGAGGACCCAAACAAACACCTCCAAACATGCCAAACAATAAAATATTAATCCTCATGGATCCGCAATACGCTAACATTATCATGTCAGCCAAGAAGATGAATACTCGGGCACACATCAGAATAATCTTCGATCAAGAACACTTCAATCAATGCAGATGAACAAAAAGGATACAAAACAATCTAAAATCATCCATGAATGTCACAGGTACATGTGTAACACATGAAATTACCATAATTTCATCTACTTCAACCAAGAACACCATCTATAGAAACTGAGTAACTATAGGCACATAGGTCGTCATAACTTCCACAAATCTTTATGTGAACCCTTGAAACTTTTAGACAACATACTAGAAAGCTTCAACAACAAACCCTTTGAAGCACACCTTCAGATCTTCAACACATAGAGCTTTACAACATTTTGACCTTCTTAGCTCCATTGACTACCTGTAATATGTTTATTACACTTTTCTCAATATCCTCAACATATACAACCCTAAGTAGATTCAATGCTAATAGTGTTGACATCAATGACAACCACATATCAGCAACACAACCACAACATCCAACAATCTCCACCTTTGGCATTGATGGCAACACATGATGTGAAAATAATACCATCAACCCAACTAACTCTTCTTCAACAATCTCCCCCTAAGTGTGCACTCTTTCTTGTTTCCTTTATTGCTTTTCTTTCCCACATTTTTCACATTGTTTCTCTCCCCCTTTGACATCAATGGAAAAGGTACACATGCTTTGATCACAAATTTGAATCATCTGACTACTCCCCCTAGGTAGCAACCACCACAACATCAATCTAAAATGAGATATGGGTATGAATTCAAGGACTGATGCAAATACCTGCATCTTAGTTCTGATCAGGAGGGGAAATCACCCCTAACTTTCCTTTGAGGTACTCAAAAGTATCCTTAGGCAATGGATTGGTAAAGGTATCTGCAATTTTCTCTTTGGTAGGTATGTACTCCAATCTAACTTCTTTGTCACTTACTTTATCTCTCAAGAAGTGATACTTGATGGATATATGCTTTGTCTTTGAATGCAACATTGGATTTTTAGATATGTTAATGGCACTTGAATTGTCATAGAATATGGCAATAGGTTCTTCATACTCAATTCTAACATTTCTCAACATTTTCTTCATCCACAATACTTGGGTAAAACTGTTTGTAGTAGCAATGTACTCTGCCTTAGTAGTAGATAATGAAACTGAGTTCTGCTTTTTGCTTAACCAAGATACTAGCTTTTTACCTAAGAAGAATGCACCACCACTAGTACTCTTCTAGTCATCTACATCTCCTGCCCAATCAACGTTAGTAAAAGCACTTAGAGTAAGATCATCATCCTTAGGATACTAAAGACCAAGATCAAGTGTCCCTTTTAGATATCTGAATATTATATTTACAGTAGTCACATGGGACTCTTTAGGATCAGCTTGAAATCTAGCAACCATGCACATAGCATTCATTATATCTGGCCTAGTCTAAGTCAAATAGAGTAATCCACCAATAATTGACCTATATCTTGTTTGATTTTCTTTAGGAGAATCATCTTTCTATGTAATTTTGCATCCGGTCACCATAGGTGTACCAACTAGTTTTGAACCTTCCATGCGAAACTTGTTCAGTAACTCTTTCACATACTTAGACTGAGATAAAAAGATTCCATCATCTGACTAAGTAATTTGCAATCCTAAAAATAATTTCATCTCCCCTATCATTGACATTTCAAATTCACTTTTCATTTCATCAACAAACTTCATACACAAATCATCATCACCTTAAAAAATAATATCATCAACAAAGACTTCAATGATCAGTTCTTTTCTCTGATCTAGCTTGAAATACAAATTGTTGTTAGTAGTACCTTTATTGAATCCAAGTTTCAACAATTATTTATCTAATCTAGCATACCAAGCTCTAGGAGCTTTCTTTAGTCCATAAAGACATTTCTTCAATCGGCATACCATGTCCTTTTCATCAGTCAACTAAAATCCATCTGGTTTTTCAACATAAAATTCTTCTTCTAGTTCACCATTTAGAAATGTTGAATTTACATCCATCTGATAAACTTTGTAATTCTTGAAAGTAGCATAAGAAAGAAGTAATCTAACAACTTCAATTCTAGCAACAGGAGAATTTTTTTCTTCAAAATCAATACCTTCCATCTGTGAGTATCCTTTGCAAACCAATCTTCCTTTGTTTCTAACCACACCACCTTGTTCATTCAGCTTATTCCAGAACACCCACTTGGTTCCAATCACATTTTTGTTCTGAGGTCTACGAACAAGATCCCATGTAGGTCATTTTTTAGTATCTGCAACAGTTCTTCTTTCATGGCTTCCATCCAATGTTCATCCTTGCATGCTTCATTGATATTTCTAGGCTCAACTTTAGAGATTAGACAATATTCTTCCAGAATTCTTCTTCTAGTTTGCACACCTTTGCTCTTGTCTCCCATGATCTGACTATCAGAATGATTTCGTCTTGCATACTTAGGAGTTTTGAAATTTTCTCTTACCTCTTGTTCTTGTGTTCTTTCTTATGCACTTATTCTATTTACTACTTCTTGATTCCCTTGGTTCACCAGAACAATTTGAAGTTGACTCTGTGCCTAAACATTAATTTCATTGTTAGTACCATCATGTTGATCATTTGAATCATAACCACTAGATTTGGATGATTTACCAATATCTTCATCAACGTTGACATTTGCACTTTCAACCATTTTCTTCAGCCTTTTATTAAAGCACCAGTAAGCTTTTCTTTTAGTAGAGTATCCTAAAAAGATTCCTTCATCACTTCTAGCATCAAACTTACCTATATCATCATCTCTCTTGATGTAGCATTTTCTTCCAAAGATTTTGAAATACTTGACAGTCGGCTTATAACCAAACCATATCTCAAAAGGTGTCTTACTAGAATTATTGTTGGCATTCACCCTGTTAATGGTGTACACAACAGTACTTACAGCTTCTCTCCAGTATAAATGAGGAACATTTTCTTCCAACATCATGGTTCTAGTAGTGTCTAGAACGGTTATGTTCTTTCTTTCAAAAACTCCATTCTATTGAGGGGTTTGGGGAGAAGATAGTTGTCTTTGGATTCCATGTTCTTCACAAAAATAATTGAATTCCTATGAAGTAAATTCACCACCTATGTCTGACCTTAGACATTTGATCCTTTGACCTGTCTCATTCTCTGCCATAGCTTTAAAATTTTTGAACTTTTCTAATGCTTCATGTTTTTCTCTCAAGAAAGTGACCCATATCATTCTAGAATAATCATCAATGAGCAACATAAAATACCTTTCACCTTGTAGGATTCTGATTCTGGAAGGACCACATAGATTAGTATGTATCAAATCCATTTCTCCATTAGAACTATACTATTTTCTCCGAAAATAATTTCTTGTTTGCTTTCCCATCTGACATTCCTTGCACATAGTGTTAGTAGGCTTCACTAACTTAGGTAGATCTCCAACTGCTTTAGTAGAGCTTATCTTGACAATGTTATCAAACTTTACATGACACAACCTCCTATGCCATAACTAGCTTACATAAAATTGAGCAATCAAACAGCTTTCACTAGCAGCACTTAATTGCAAGAGATTACCTTTTGTCTTTGTTCTTGAAGCAATCAGATTTCTTGAACTTCCCAATATTCTGCACTTACCATTATTGAACTGTAGATTGTAACCTTTGTCTACCATCTGTCCAAAACTCAAAAAGTTATGCTTCAAGCCTTCTACATAAAAAACAACATCAGTATTATGCTTACCACCAAAATAAATAGTTCCTCTACCATGAATCACACCAGAAGTGTTGTCTCCAAACCTCACAACACCACCATCATAGTTTTCCAAGCTTACAAATTTTATATTGCCAATAGTCATATGATGTGAGCATCCACTATTAGTCACCCACTCATCTTTCTCTTCAACTTTGGCTGCAAGAGCTTTCTCAACATTCACATTACTAGCAGATTCAGTGGACACCTGACCATTTTATTTGATAGCAATAAATACCCATTCATCTTCATTTCTAGTTTCTTTATCAGATTCTTCATCAGTTACACCTTCTTTAGCATAATAGCACTTTCTTTGAAATCTAGTGTTCTCATATTTATACTTTGAAACTCTTTCAGGACATTTAGATGCAAAATGACCTATCTTACTACAAGAAAAACATTTAATAGTTAAATTTCCTTTGTAATTACCATGACCTCTTGATTCTCTTTTCAGAATCAATGCTTCTAGTTCTTCCAATTCCTTTTCTTCATCTCATCTTCATACCTAAATGTTCTCTTGGAAATTTCTCCTGAATCATATCTTTGGTTTCTTTTCCCAAATACAATAGCCTTGAAAGCAGATTCAGTCCTAGGAGTAGACTCACCGAATTCACTCAATTCAAATGCAACAAGTTTTCCAATCAACATGTCTTTTGTAATATTTGCCACTTTCTTGAGTTCTTCAATAGCATGAGCTTTTGTCTTGTAAGAAGGGGGCACAAATCTAAGTATCTTAGCCACAATTTCATTATCATCCAAGGTTCCACCGACACATCTAATGTCCATCACCAATTCATTTATCTTATGTGAGAAGGAAAATATGTTATCATCTTCACTCATCTTCAAGCTCTCCCATTTACCTTTTAGAATTTGTAGCTTAGCACTTTTCACTAGTGCATCTCCTTCATACAATGTTTCCAAAATTTTCAAAATCTTGTATGCAGTCTTCAATCCCATCACATTTGTCATCTCTAAATCTGTCAAAGCACTCACCAGTGTTTCTACTACCCTGGTATTAATTTATGCTTTCTTGATCTCATCTTTAGAGGAAGGACCATTCTAAGGAATACTATATGCAATTTGTTTCATCTACAAAAAGGTTCACCAATGCACCTTAAATGACATTCCATCTTGACTTTCCATTGAGAGTAGTTTTTACCATCGAATCTAGGACTATCCTTTTTGAATGATGCCATCTCGGATCACCTCAAGCTTTTAAGATTCTTTCGGAGGAACTAGCTCTGATACCAATTGTTGGAAAAACAAGGATAGACAAATGAGAGGGGGGGTGAATCAGTTGTTACCAAACTTAAACCTATACAGCATTAATCAACCTTATATCAGAGATCTGACAATTAACAGTGCAATAATTAAATCAACAACATATCAGAGACACATGAACACCAATATTTTATACATGGAAACCCTGTTAGGGGAAAAACCATGGTGGATGTTAGTCCACAAGATTATACCTTGTTAGAAGTATAATGAAGAATAAAAAGTGAATGCACTTGCATTCAAGAACACTGTCTAGAGCACACTACTCAAAGGGAAGGCTCACTGCCTTACATATAGTAATCAGATTAAATTCATCTGATGAAGTTGAACTGAGAAATTAGCTTCTACAAAACCCTGATTACAATTCCAATTAGGCACACAAAAAATTCTTCAAAATCTTCCACCCTTTTCTCAAACTCTTCCACACTCTGCTCTGAATGATTTGACCTTTATTCGCACTTGTACATCACTTGTACACTTGAGAACTTCTCTCTAAATGAGGAAAACAATCTCATATATATATATATCTACTACGTAGATTTATAACCACTATTCAGTTGACCACAAATAAACAATGAATTACAACTATCGGCCTTGATACATGAATAAATTACAATGCACACCAACAAAAGTTGTTCACAACATAGTGAGGACCCAAACAGACACCTCTAAACACAACAAACAATAAAATATTAATCCTCGTGGATCTGCAACATGCTAACATCATCATGTCAGCCAAGAACATGAACACTCGGGCACACATTAGAAGAATCTTCGATCATGAACACTTCAATCAATGCAGACATACAACAAGGATAGAGCATGATCTAAACTCATCCATGAATGTCACAAGTACATGCATAACACATGAAATTAATAGAATTTCATCTGCTTCAACCAAGAACACCATTTACAGAAAATGAGTAACTATAGGCACACAAATCTTCATAACTTCCACAAATTTTTATGCGAACCTCTGAAACTTTCGAACAACATACTAGAAAGCTTCAACAACAAACTCTTTGAAGCGCACCTTCAAATCTTCAACACACAAAGCTTTACAATGTTCTGACCTTCTCAACTCCATTCGCTGCCTACACTATATTTATTACAATTTTCTCAATATCCTCGACATATACAACCTTAAGCAGATTCAATGATTAGTGTTGACATCAATGACAACCACATATCAGCAACACAACCAGAACATCCAACAACACCTAATTTCAACATCCCACATGGAAAGTGTACTAATAAGTTTTATAAATTTATACTTGGTGTGATTCTAACCACATGTAAATTCCGCCATATACACATGACATCTATCAACATATTGTTTAAGGACTAGTGGCCCATTTGTATAAATAGCTACACAATGTATTAATGTATTAAGTAAAGAATAAATATACCAAAAATTTTGTTGGATGTATACAATAGTACACACTTCTCTCATGTAACATATTTAAATTTCATCAAGGAGAGGCATGATGTGCGAAGGTGCCTGCGGAGGGTGTGAAGAGGCAAAGAAGCAAATGCCAGGCAAAGAAAGATGACTACATTTTGAAGGGAGATGGGTGGCATTAGTATCCCCTACACTCCAGTGCTGCACTGGTGTCCAAACCTTCTCTGAGTCCTCATGTGCCTCCGTTTGGTTTGGATCCAGTGGTTTCAACTCAGATTGATGTTGCGACTAGTGATGGGCCTGTGGCCCCTCTTTTGGATCCTCCTTCGCTCTTTGCCTACAAAAATAAATTAAACCCTTATCATGTGTGTTCAGATTTTTGCCTAGAGGCGTTTCAGTGTGATTACCCTAGGTTATCCACTAGAGCTCCGATGTTGGGTGGAGATTCTAAGGCTCTTGGTCCAAATCCTTCCAAATTCTCTACTTGTAAGAACGGATCTAACCTGTATCATGAATGCTCTGCATTCTGTTTGGAAAAAATCAGACGAGCCAATCTTTCCTCACCCTCTCATTGTTCTTCGCCTATTCCTCTTGTTTCTGCCCCCATGGAACATGCCTCGGTCATTCCGTCCTTTTCTCTAGGTGACATTGAGGTGTTGATCTCTGATGAACCCCTGGATTTGAGCATTTCAGATGACTATGTGGAGGAAATTGCACAGGATGTTGGCAATCGATCTTTGGTTTTGAGATTCCTTCATAGGTGCCCGTCAGTGGACTCTATCATTGAATGGCCTAATGCTACATGGAGCAACTTGTCCTCCCCCAAGATTGAATCTCTGGACTTTCATTTTTTTCTGCTCACTTTCAGCTCTGCCGCTAATTGCACTTTTGTTCTTTGGAAGGGTCCTTGGTTCTTTGATCTCTCGGGCCTCTTTATCTCTCCATGGACCCCATTCTTTGATCCTGCTATGGAGAAGATAACTGATATTCCTGTTTGGATCAGACTCTATAACCTGCCTTTGGTTTTCAGGAATATCGATATGATTACCAATCTGGTTAACCAATTTGGAATCTTTGTCAAGCTTGACACTAAGTCGGCTACTCCTGGATGTAGATTCTACCAAGTTTGTGCTATGGTTGACATCTCTAAACCTTTCTCCCACTCTATTCGGATTGACTCCTTTTATGGTTTCTGGACTTAGTTTATAAACTTTGAAGGGTTGCCTTTTCGTGGCTTCCAATGCAACATGTTGGGGCATAAAATCAAAGCTTTCTCTCACATTTGCCAGGTTGGGTTCAGAAATGTCAGTCTTAAAAAATCTAGATTAAGAAAGATGGATCTCCTAGTGTTGATTTTAAATGGAAAAACCATGGCAAGTTTTTTTATTCTCAACCTGTGTCTCATTTGGACTCTGCTCAGCCTCTTGAGCCCTCTCCTCAGCAAAATAATTGTGCTCTAAATGACCCTCATGAAGCCTCTCATGGGCTCGATGAGGAGGACTCTGATTTTGAAGGGACCTTTTCTTTCATGGATGATCTTGATTATTTTAGCCATGATTGCTTTGAGCCTGATTTGGTGTTGGAGCTGCCTCGGAATCTAGGTCTCTTTCAGACTGTGAGCACTAAGCTTAAACTAGATTATGGTGGTTCCAAAAAGAAAAAGGGGAGGAAGTCTGAGGCTGAAAAGATGTGAATTGAAGGCAAGGAGGCTATTGAGGAGGGTTCTCAGTGGGCTATTGATGCTCTCCTCTCTCGAAACATCAAAAGATCCTAGCTCCTCTTTATGGAGGATTGGTGGTTTCTGATTTTGTTTTATTTTCTCTGTTGATCTTTGTCCCTTTCTCTAAAGTGAGGTTCCTTTATCTCAGCTCTCTTGGTTCTCCAATTTTTCTACCTTATGTTTCCTCTCTTGGCAGACTTGTAGCTTTTATTCTTTATGTTTTAATTTAAGGGAGTGGGCCCTTCCCACAATTTACCTACCAAAACAAAAAACATATTTACATTTCAAAGTCTTCTATGCATATTGAGTATAGGTTTGCATTCTAAACTAGGGTTTCATTTATATATTCAATAAATCTTATAAATTACAAGTAAATTTAAATTTAAAATTTGAAAAGGAAGAAAACAAGTTTATAAGCACAAAAATGCCCCATGTAGGTAAATGGTTATATCCATGTAGATAGTTGAATAGGTGAATGTGATAGACATGTGGATAAGGCAAATGTGTAAAAATGTGTGTGTGGAAGGATAAGCTATGGGCTAAGTTTATTGCGGGTCCATATGTGTGTACATAGATGAATAAGGGCTAGAAGGGTGAGGCCAACTTCACACAATGTTGTTTCATTTGTTGATATGTACATAAATTAAGACATTTTCTCAAAATGAATACAAAACTAAATGAAAAATAACATGAACATACAAATTCTTCCATTATATATTCTCAACTATCAAAAATTAATTTAAATTAATTATATTTGTATTTATGTACATGTATCCAAACCTTAAATTTATGTTAAAAAAATCCTTCTTTTACAATTATATTTAATTAATAAAAAAATTTAATTGGATTGTTATAATAGACTTCTTGTGTAGAATTATGCAGCCCACAATTGCCCACACAAATAAGATTTAAACACCCCCACAAATACAAAAATCGCATGGATTCGAGACTTTACTGTGAATTACAATATTAAACTCACCAAAACTGTAACCATTTAGAAAGTAATATCAACCATATAGAAAGAAAAAATAAACTCAAGGATCGCTGAGCATTATTTGTATTACCCAATGAATATGAACGATTTTTGTTGAGCTAGTTCATGAATAGAATCAATGATCAATAAGAATGAATGTGCATTAACAGTAGTATCTAAACTAAATCAGCAGTGGTAACTCTAAAGGCATTAACTCAATCTAGACATCCAATGAGCGGGAGAGAAAGCAGGGGATGACGATGACGATGACAATGATGATGATGATGACGATGGTGATGGTGTTGATGATGGTGGTGGTGGTGGAGGGGGGGTCGGCAGATCGGCTTCTGGTGGGGTGGATGTTGAGGGAGAAGTTGGCATTTGGGTGGGCAACTTAGCAGGAGCATGTGCTACTGCTGGAAAATCCACCTTGCACGATCCCATCAACGCCAATAGCAAAACAATCTCGCACATAACTGCGCTGGATTTCCCCATATTCGCGTAGATGGGGAAGGCGATGGTTCTGAGAGAAGAAACAATTGTTTCACCTGCAAAACCAAATACGAAGAGTGGAGATTATGTAGAATGTGTCTGAAGAAAGGGGAGGAGGATCAGATTATATATTTCTCAGGATGTGTCTCGATGGGAAAGAAATTTGATGTTTACAAGAACTTATTAGTGAAATTGAGCTGTCATATACGGGGCATATCAACTGTTTGGGTCCCAAGGTTAGTGATTCAGTTCCAAGGAAGAAGGGCAAGTTGGTAAGCGATTGATTTGCTGTTTCATCTCTCATGTTTCATATCAGAGCTGGCCGAAGTAGGAATTCAAAAAACTATAGCGAATCGAGGTGAGGTTATTAGGAATTTCCCAAGTAGGATCATGGGTTCATCGCATTGGTACTAGTTATCACTTTCAAGGTGCATTTACAAGAATCTTAAATCTTGCTGGGAATTTTCAATTTGTTATACATTGAATGTAAAAGTTACCACTTTCAAGGTGCATTTACAAAAATTTGAAAGTTCAAGTTCTTCTAAAGTTTATCACTTTCAAATTGCATTCGTGTTTTTTAATTCTATGGAGGTGTCGTTATATCATGTACATAATTTTTTCCCTTCCATAACGTTAATTTACACTCATCTTAGTTGTCTATCAATATAATATATTGATCTTATCTCTATTATAGTTTGTGATAGTAATGAGTATACATCTTGTAAACACGTAAAACTAACATCATTCATCTCGCTCTAACTAACATTCAATTCTGCTATTAATCAGTCAAAATAATTTATTGATTAATTCCCTAAGGTTCATCATATTTAATTAAATAAATCAAATTATTTAATTAAGTCCTAAAGTTCTTCTTATTTGGTTCAATAAATCAAACTGATTTAAATCAAATATCAAACTCCTAAAATCCTCCAAGTTAATTAATCTAAATTAATTAACTTCTAATCATAATCAGTCATTCTCTAGCTTTTGACTCAACTTGAGTCAAATCCAAACTCTCAACTAACCCACCCACTTGCACCAATAAATCATTTATTTGATTTATTAATTCTTCTAATTACTTTCAAAAGGGCATCAAGATGGAATATTCTTCCAATTTGAATCTTCCCTCCAAAGGACTTGTCCCTTCCAACAAAGCATTAAATGCTCTTACATGTCTATTGCACAAGTCAAACTTGACATTTAATGCACATTTCATCCCCCCTAAACATGCCATTTCATCCAAAATTTAAATTTGAAATTGGCACATTGGCCAAGACTTGCACATTCCTCACCCTCTCACACCTTGACAAGTGGCATCTTTTCATTGGCTTGTGAATAATCCCACATTCATCAAAATCTATCAATCTCCTACCCTTGAATCTATAAAAGCAAGGCATATACAACACAATTGGGGGATAACACAACAACACATTTTCATGCAAGGTCACTCTCTTCATTTGAGAATCCATCTTGCTCTTCATCATCTATCATCTTGACAATCTTGCTTATCATGAATTGGGAACTAAGTAGCACCAATCCAATATGGGATAGGTTTATTTCATGTTTTACATGTTTTGTTCATCTTTGTCATTTATTTGCATCTTGAAGCATGATATATTATCTCAGATAGATGTTGAATACTTGCTTTGTTTTGAAATACTAATCATGCTACTAATGGTGTATGTTGATATTTAAGCATTATGCAGATTTTCATGTCCACAAAATGGCACTAGAAGGAGGGCTACACTAATATCTTGACTTCATTTGCTCATTTTTTATTGCAGTTGTATCTCAACAATGTGATTTTCACCTACAATTGCTTTTATCAAATAGCTATGATTTCAAGATATATATTTTGTTTGTCTTAAGATCAGCTTACGGTTTTTTTTTTTTTTTTTTCTATGGTTTGTCAAATGATAACATGCTACTCTCTATATTTTTAAGACTACCAGCACTGCAATCCATACAGTCAGGAGTTGTAAAAGCCTTTTATAGATCTATTTCAGGCACATACCTATAGTCTTTCCTTCGGCCATGTTTTGTTAAGGCATGCTCCTTTAAGCAGTGAAAGTTTGCCTGATTTTGAATCTTACATGTTTGGGTTTTAAAAGAAAAATAGCCACTACCTATGTTTGCATTCGCTGAGGTACAATTTATTTCTATTTAAATATACTTGGGGACAATATGTTTGAAGTAGAGGGCTTTGAATTTGAAGACCATCCCCTGCCTTTGTTCTCCTTTGCTGAGATATAGTTTCCTTTTAAATGTGTGTGTTTCCAGTCCTGGAGATCAATATGTTTGAAGTAGATTTCTTTGAATTTGAAGACCAACATCTGTCAATGTTTGCATTTGCTAAGATACAGTTCATTTCTCTCTGAATGTGAACACCTTTCACCACCTATATTTTTCTTTGTTGAGATACTGTTTAATTCTCTCTGAATGCGTTTGTGGCTTCATTTATTGGCTTTTTTCTGCTGGAATAAATATTTCTAAAGAGATCAAATTGCAATCTAAACATGCCTTGATATAGCTTTTATTTTCGGTACTATTTCTCACAGTGCTGGAGGTCAGTATGTTTGAAGTAGATTTCTTTGAATTTGAAGACCGTCCCTTGCCTATGTTTGACTTTGTTGAGATACAGTCTGTCTCTCCTTGAATGCATTCGTGGTTCTTCTATATTGCCTAGAATATAGTTGCCTAGACTATATTGCCCAGTAATACATTTTTTTTTAATATTTCCTTTCTCTGTGTTCAACTATGTTGCTCCCATTTATGACTGGCTACACAGAGTGGGGAACAATGTTTTTATTATTATCATAAATATGTGCAAGTAAACTCATTGTTTCTCTTTGGTATCGATTGACATAGTCATAGGAGGCGAATAAAAGAAACTTTTTAGGGGATGTCTGTAGTGTTTTAAAAATATATATAAAAATGAGAGGGATTATGGACTATTTTGGTTGTTTACCTCAGCTCAGGCGTCATTATCACATCCTCTCATAACTGTGTCAATGAAGGACATTAGTTTAACAGTTTCTAAAGTCTTTTGATAAGTCATTTCCACGCAATAGCTACATGTTGTATTCACAATGATATGTATATATTTTTTTTTTTTATTGGCACGAGAAGACTAAGCCTATGGCCATTATGGTGGAGGATGCATTACAACTAGTAAGCGAATAAATGACAGGACATTAATAATAATGCCATCTTCACCAGGGATTGTTTTTATTTATTTATTCTTTTGTTTCTGTGCCGAAACCCCATTAAATCATCTATCAGGGGAAGCCTAGTTAGAGTCAAATGTAGGCCCACCCATATACCTTCTACTGGCTACATGTTGGCATAGGTTGAGGATTTTGGTTCACCCCTAACAAATGCATACGCTTGAAAGTTTTGCAAACTTGTTTAATAAATCATTTTGTGCAGGTTCTGCCATTATGGCGTTCTAACAAAAGGAGGTGGAGTTTGAATTTACGCTGTCAATTACATTTATTACCTTTACACCTACCAATTGCATTTGTCTTGGAAGCCTTTTTTTCGGATGATTAGGATGTAAGATGAAATATTGAGCTAACTTAGAATTTGGGGAAATCGAGGAAGTAGTGAATAAGAAAGGAATTTAGAGTTGGCGTTGAAATGGTTTGTTTTCTATGATCTGGATCTAAAAAGAGAAATAAATGCAAATTCAACTAAATTTAATTTCTATTTAAGAAACTTCTTTTATTAGAGTTATAACAATATCAATCTTAATAGAAGTTCTTAAGGATATTCATTATGATCACTTTTAGGAATTTTATTGGTTAGATGTTTTATGAAATAAATTATCAAATTATTCCAAAGCAAACATTTCCACATTCACAATTAGGATAAACAATGTCAAAGTTATATGAATTTGTTGGTTCCTTGTGAGTGTGATCATTATATTTGAAAATCTATCCATTATATCATTAAAACATCATACTTCTTACTTGTGATAACCTTGTAATGTTTTATAGGTTAACATTGGAGCTAGGCATCAGAGTTGAATGGAGGCGAACTAATCGAAGCTAGAAGACTTGAGATTAAAATTTGAAAAGAAGTAAAGAAAAGCATTTTTTAATGCTTGTTTTAACAATCTTAGAGATTCCATTTACTACCCTTTTTTTTTCTATTTTAAACCAACTCACATTTCCTTTTGGGTTTAAAATCGAACACTAATTTGATCTTTTCAAAGTTGGTTAAAAAGAACCTTAGACATTTACTAGATTTCAATTTGGACTTAAAATTGAACAAGGCAACTTCACATCTCATTTGGTGCTTTTAAAACGAACTCATCACTGCTTTTAGGTATAAAATGAACAAGTGTCTTTGATGTTTTGCAATTTTTTTCACAAATTAATATCATTAAAATGCGTATGCACTTCTCTCGTGCTTCACAGTGATCTTGAGAATCAAAAACATTTTGGTGATATTAAGTTTTCAAAAAATATTTCCTTCACACTTTCATTTTGGGAACTTAAAATTGAACAAAACACTTTGCGAGTGTGAATAAACTTGTTGTGAGTGTTTTCCCTTTGTTTCTAAATGAAGGTTGATCGAACTATGGATGAGTTTATTCACTTTTGTTTAACTTAGAGGGCCTAACTTATGGGAAAAAGTACTCACCCAAGGGAAAGACCCAACCGCTAACACGCTAAAGCCAAGTGACTTCCAACCAGTATATAAGTGTGGATTCTTGAGGAAAGTTCAAGAATCACGAGGATTATTCCGATGAGATGGATAGAAATGGACTCTCACCGATGTTGGATAATCCCCCACGAACAAAATGCCTGAATTAAAACCTTTTGTCTAGAAAAAGGCCAAAACCTTATCTATTTTGTTGGTGCAAGAGGTCGTGTCCTCTAAAGTTGCCCCACGTTATACATGCGGTTTTGTTGTGGAAATGGAAAGTATGCCATGGGAGATTCATGGGTACTAATGTTTGGCTAACCCGAGAAGTGTGTGTCATGGAGGGGAGCCAGTTTGGTCAAGCATTTAGCCATGCACACAAGATATGCATAGTTGGATTCGTCCAAGTGGGAACCCAACAAGATATTGCCTCATCATCCTAGGATTGTAAAGTGATTAGAAGTGGAAAACACATTGCTTGGTTCTCGAAAACACTTGAAAGCAAACATTCACAAGACCTTCAAATTTCAAACCCCTTTGAGGAGACAAATACCTTTGATGAATTTAAACACTCTTGCTTTCCCTAGGGATTCTATCCTTAGAGGTTTCTAAGTGCTGGAATTCTATCTTCATTTGTTTTCAAAAAGGTTAAACATGGTAACTTTTGCCCTATTTTCCTCAATTTCCACACAATGGACCTTGTGGGATGAGAACAAAAGTGGGACATTAGACATATAGTTTGAAACATAAGCAAGCAAGTGTCTTTGGTAAAAATAATTCATTAAGCCAAGATAAAATGACAAATTGGATTACACGTGTTTTCTAAAATGATTGGTTTACAACTTTTACAAAAAAGCTTCAAGAAGCAATCCTGAGTTGTATGTGTTCTACTATCAATAGAATCCCAAACTTTTTGAAAGGTTTTCTTTCCTCCCATAGGAACTATAGCATGTCCTTCAACACCGAGGTCTTGTAAGAAGAAGTGTTCTCTAGGTCAAGTCTAGGATCAAATTCAAATCACTTTCGTCCATCTCTCAACCATCAAAATCAGTCAAAAATCACCTCACCAACAATTCTTGGAAACTTTGTAAACATCTTTTATGCTAAACTTTTAGGGGAAATCAAAACCACTTTGGTTGACTTAACGCATCTAGTCAAACCATCATCTTATACATGAGTTTTCTCTAGGATAACACAACTTCCTAGGGTTTATGAGTTCATCTTGTTTGGCTTAAAGCACTTAGCCAAATTATCAAGTCATCACCTCGTTTGAATTGAAACACTTAGTCAAACTACCATCTTATAGGAGTTCACTCTTGGATAACACAACTTCCTAGAGTTTTACGATTACATTTATCACTTTTTTTTGACTTAACACATTTAGTCGAACTATCAATCCAATCATGATCAATCAAAGTCCTAAAAATTTTGGCATTTCCTTGAAAGTTTCTTTAAGAGTTCCATTCATCCATATCACTCATCTTTCGTTTATCTCATCCTTGTCATCACTTTGATCCTTCAATTATCCTAGTTCTTCGCTTCTTTGAACCTAAGGTTTAGACCGATCTAAAGGATTAGAGGTTCATCTCTTACATTCTTGAAAATTGATCTTCATTTTATGGTTCAAACTCGAACTCAACACAAGAGGGGCATGGAATATAAACTTGATCCATCCATCATGAGAAATTCAAGTCAACCAAAATATCCCAGTCTCACAATACCAATTGATTATCGAAACTCACATTTATGCAATTCAAACATGGCATCATTATCTCCTCCAAAATTCAATGATACGAATGTGAGTATGCCCAATCTAAAGTTTGGAACACCTTTCCCAATGATAGATTTAAATCCAAGTCCAAATCTACAAATCTATCAACCAAACACTCAATGCATGAGTTTTCCAAACAACATTATCCCACAAAATCCATACATGCCAAGTACAACTTTACCAAACATGAACATTTCAAATCCGCACTTGGTAAAT
The DNA here is from genome assembly GCA_007115665.2 of Sequoiadendron giganteum. Lineage (NCBI taxonomy): Eukaryota > Viridiplantae > Streptophyta > Pinopsida > Cupressales > Cupressaceae > Sequoiadendron > Sequoiadendron giganteum. The sequence continues at coordinate 821,741,711 of CM021101.1, forward strand.
TTTGGGGTAGACATGTTTGCAAATCCCATCAATGTTGTTCAAAATCCAAGCAATATGTTGATGACTCTAGGTATTGATCCAAGTCAAGGTAACACCATGCAAAATCAAAGTTACCTAAATCAAGGAAATATGATTCTCAACCACAAAAATTTTCAAAGTCAACCTATAATGCCGAATCAAAACATCATACCAAATCATCTCATTTGGCCATCAGTATCACGACAACAAATGGAAACCATCCAAGCAATCCCAACAATCAACATGATCGCCAACCCACCCCCACCACCGCCAAAACACAACACAACCGATTCATTATCCATCATGTTGCAAGCCGCTCAAGAAGCTTCCCACAAAAGGGTGCTCCAAAACCAACAAGCCACACAAGTTGTGCAAGCCACACATGCTGCTCAGATGGCACAAGCAATCCAACAAGCACATGCTCGAGCACGAGGGCAATTTCAAGCTCAACAAGCATAAGCACAAGCACAATACCAAGCTCAATTGCAAGCACAATAAGAAGCGTATCAACAAGCCTTGCAAGACTACCAATTACAGCAGCAATACGACCAACAACAAGCAGTGTTGGTGCAACAACAACAACACGACCAACAACAAGTGTTGTTGGCTCAACAACAAACACATGCATTACTCACTCAACAAAGCTTTCAACAGATTCCCACCACAATTGTTGAAATCAAAAATCAAGATCAATCTATCAATAAGCACCGTGAAGATGTTTCCACCTCAACCAACAATTAAATCAACATACACCAAGAGCTAATTTTCAATCACAATCAAAATCCACCAAAAATACCCAACAATGATCAAATTCAAGAAATGTCAACATCACTTGATCCTATGGTTGAAGACATTGGTAATAATCTCTTCCACAATTATTGAAAATAATGTTCAAGATCTTGAAGATGCTTCTACCCATCTAGTGATCAACTCAACATTCATCAAGAGCCACTTTTTAGTGATTTATTTCAAGATGTGTTACAATTATTTGATCCCATTGACATAATCTATGATCCATCGACCAATGATCATATTGAAAAGGTCTCTACATCGCCTTATGAGTTAGAGGATATATCTCAAGAACGTATTCCAAAGCATGATCAAAATCTATCACCAAGGTCTAGCAGTGTTCCTTCCCAAGAAATATTGACATCCTTTGACCTCATGGTTATAGATATTGAAGGAATCCCTAGCTCAACATTTGATCCAAATCAACTCAAAGCTCAAGAGAATATTGAGCCACTTCCCAATGATGATGTCCAAGAACCCAGAATAATCAATCCATCCTTTGAAATTAACCCATGTCAAGAACTTGATCCAAAACATGTTGAAAATAGTTCTAAAATCACTCAAGATCGAGAATTCGTATCTCCAAGATACTATAATGATCTAATGGGCACTCTTTTATCTATACAAGATGCTGCAAATGATGATCATATCCATATAGCACATATTCCGCCTTCTACTCATAAGATGCTTTCTTTGGAGGGACACATAGATGATCTTCATTCAAAACAAGAGTCTCATACGCTTGATATCATTACTAAGGGACAAGAGTCTCCTACTCTTAACATTTGTACACATGGTGAAGATATAGAAAAATCTAAAGACTTAGCAGAAATAGATCATGAAGAAAGCTTCTACAGAAGTTGTGAATCAGAGACATCATATCAAAACATATCAGAAGGCTTCTACGAAAATTGAAAATCAGAAACATCCTGTGGAGCTGTAGCAGAAATAGGTGATAAGGAAGGCTTTTACAGAAATCATAAATCAAAAACAACATCCTATGAAGTAAATCATGAGGAAGAATTTTACGAGGACAGTGAATCATCAATACCTCTTGAAGAAGAATTAAACTCTGATATTTCACAAGATCAAGCTAAAGAAATCAATGAGGAAGTAATCCCACATATGGAAGATCTTATCACTTATAAAGTTGGATCACTTACCTTTCTTAGAGCAAGCTATCTAGTCAATAAAGAAGCCGACGCTTTTGAAGGTCCACAACAAAGCACAAAAGGATTAGCACCTTGTTTCCAAGGTAGATCATATCATATTGCAAACAAAATTTTTCTACAAATGAATTATCAAGGCAATGGATTAGGTCTGCATGAACAAGGAATCCTAGAACCAGTGCAGATTATTGGAAATCCTAAGCATCAAGGCCTTGGTTATTCGACAATCAAGGGATCTCCACATATCAGTAATACCTCCACAATACTGGGGGCAACTTCATCTCAAGAAAATGTCAATATAGGGAGCACAAAGAATCCTTATGATGAAACCAATGCCAATACTACAACCCGCCACGTCGTGAATCTTCATCCACCCATCACCCCATCCAAAAATTGGGACCAATGTCAAAAGAAAGACTTGAATCGAAGCATGAAGAATGCTACCAAGGAAAACGAAGCTAAGAAGAATGAAGGACAAATCAAATACATATGGATACCAAAGAATACAAAGAAAGACTATCCCTATCAAACTCCATTAGTCAAAGAAATTATGGGGCAAAGTAAACAAGGGAAAAATATCCATCAAATATGTCCACAAAGGAAAAAGCAAGCTTCTCAAGCAACATACAAAGTGTATCAAGCAGTTGGTCCCAATTCCATGCACACTTCCGTATCCACCCATCATTGCTCATCTTCCCAAGTTTGGAGAGTCAAAGGTTCCAAACTATCAACCAATCCATCTTTTACTCCTAAACATACTCCATCCATGCCTCAACACATAATATCCAACTCTCACATTGACCATGTGTTGGCAATGACCCTTCATCATAAGGATTCAAAAGGCACTCTATCACGATGTGCGCACAAAGACAGAGTTAACTTTGGTATCAACAAAGCAGATCAGGGATCTCAAAAGTTGCATTCAAGTGCACGTATCTTGGCAAGGCAACTTCCTCAAATAGGATATCGATGGAACATTATGATAGAAGCATCTACATTAGCACCACTAGGTGGTTCAACATCAGCTTTAAATCTCGTAGAAAATTAAAAAAAATCAAAAAATATAAAAATCCAAAAAATAAATTAGAAAAAGGATTGAAAACAGTAAAGAAAAAAATTGTCCTCTAGTGAAAACCATTTTAGTGGCGCTTTGGATAGGTACCATGATGAAAACCTAGCAAATAGGCATCATGTGTAGAATCGAGCATATACGTGTGCCAGTTCAGGAGAAAGCATCTTATCACATCCATAATAAAGCTAGCATTCCATCCATATCATTCATTCATCCATGAACCATTTATCCAACCCATTACCATCTATCTACCTTATCTTAATCATGATGAAGGTTTGGTGCACACTTTACACTTGCTTGTGGTAAACATCTTGACATGGGTCATTTTCATTGATCCCATCCTACCCAACGCTATCTGAACCTTGAACCACTATCCAAAGGTGCATTCAATTTTTGAACACCTTATCTTATCGCAAGATGATCCATATCCATTCGTCCATTCGTCTATCCAAGAATCCACCCACAATCATTCAAACATTTCTAGACACTGGGGGCAGATATTTACATCTCGCTTCAGGAATAAATCTTGATCTATATCTTCACACTTATGTGGTGATCCGAACATTGGAAAACGTGAAATCAAATTGGTTAAGGCATTTGTGAACCAAAAAAAATCCAAATCACTAGGCCATGGCATATTTTGACAAGAAGACATTCTTTACCAAGCTTTATCTTTCATTAAACATCAATCCAAACAATTCATATTAGTCGCATCTAATGCACACATCTGTGTCACATCAAATCATTAAAAAAAATTTGTTCCAAATCAAGCTTCATCAATCTTGATCAATCGAATCCAATCAATCATCACCTTGTTTGACTTAACACACTTAGTCAAACTATCATCTTGTGCATGAGTTTACTCTAGGATAACACAACTTCCTTGCATTTACAAGTCCATTATCATCACTCTGTTTGGCTTAACACACTTAGCCAAATTATCAAATCCAAAACCACCTTGTTTGAATTAACACACTTTGTCAAACCATCCTCTTTTGAACAAATTTACTCTAGGATAGCATAACTTCCTAGATTTTACAAGTGCATTATCACCTTTGTTTGACTTAACACACTTAGTCAAACTATCAATCCATTGATCTGATCAATCAACCTTAAGCTTGGTTTTCAACAAAATCCCAAAACAAAGCACTAATATTGTCATGCATATCCACCTCCAAATCATCAAAATCATGCGAAAAATCCAAAAACATTCAGAAAATTCATCAAAATTTCAAAAACATTAAAAAAAAAATCATCAAAAAACTCCAAAAACATGTCTAAATATCATAAAATCTTCAAAACGTTCATCGTTGAGTCTTGTCAATATTTCACTTTGTCTGAACTACATTGTCTCTAAGCTTGAACGTAGGCAAGGTTGATCTTTGATCATCCCCCGAGACAGTTAGGGTCAGTCCTTAGGCATCTGTCGCATTGGCAATCCATTTGCCCATCTATTTTTACAGTTGGGGTCAGTCCTTAGGCGTCCATCGCAATGACATCCGTCTACCCATCTAGTTAGGCATCCATCGTAGGGGCACCCATTTATCCATCTATTTTACATTTTAGGATTTTAGGCATCTGTCGCAATGACATCCGCCTGCCCATCTAGTTAGGTGTTTGTTGCAAGGGCATTCATTTGTCCATCTTTTTCACATTTTAGGCGTCCATCGCAATGGCAATCTGTTTTCTCATCTATCTCATCAGTAGTCAAGTCAATTTTCATCTGAACTACATCGTCTCTAAGATTAAACATAGGCAAGGCCATCCTTGATTGGCCCCCGAGACACCAAAATCCAAAAACATTCATAAATCTTGAAAAACTCAAAAACATCCAAATATATAAAAAAACCAAAATGGTGCATCCATTTCATCTCGCTTTCACCCGTGATTGTCATCACTCATAATAAAACAATCATCACTTTCACCCTTTGGTGAGTCAGTTAGAAACAAATTTAGGAGGTTCCAAAGTGAACGCTTAATCATCAAAGTCTTAAGTCTAGATCAGTAAGCAAGCAAGTTGGTCAACTCAGAATATCAATAGCTTATCACCCAAATCGGTCTCATCAAAACCCTGATCACAACATGTCCTAGGATGAAGCTTTCCTACGATGGACATAAGCATCAGGTACCCGCAGTAGTTAGCCTTGGCTAGTGGTATGAAGAACATTAGCTTATTTGTTTACTTTATCTGGTCTTTTTGACTTATCTTATTTTGCGCTCATCCCTAGGCCCTCTCGATGATGCCTAAACAAAATAGGTTTAGAGAGAAAGGAATGGGGCAATGATCATTATCTTTTTATCTGATGTGCTTGTTGGATATTCTGGTAAAATAAATTCATCATGCATACTTTGTTTTTTTTATAGGAAGGATGTTTTAGGTATCTTGTTGACCACATAAGAAGGCTTGCATTTTTATGTCTTGGCCCGAGATGTCTAGAATATCTGAACTGCATTCTGAATAAGGTTATGTTTGTCAAGTGTGAACAAGAGTACTCCTATCTGTTTGACGAGTCAAAGTCCATCACACTAGGCACCACGCCATCCTGGTTCTTAATACCTTGATGCATCGCACCTATGTGTGTTATCAAACATAAGGAAAGTTACACTCTTTATCTCTCCCATCCCTGGATAAGCAATACATCATGATCGTTCATCATCATTTCTAATAAAGTTGGCTTGTTGAACTTCTGCATTTTCTTGGATTCAAGGGTTAATCCCTCTCATTCTTCTATCCTATTTCACACTAATAATGCATCCATCTTGCATCCACACTCTTATCTTGCATAATCATGCCATATCCATCTCATACATAATCACGTCATCTCATTTTCATAATCATTTAAGTTGTTTAGGATAATATAAATTTATTATTCTAAGCATCATCCAAACATCTCATTTTCATCATCATTATCATATAGTCTAACCATCCACACATTCATTTTGAACCTCTTTGTCGCGAGATCCACCTCAATCTTTTCACTCAATCTCTCGAGGGGGCAAGGTACTAACGTACTTATTTTCACTGGGGCATCTGAAAAAATCATAATTTTTTTAATTTCGATGTCCGCAGCATCATTCTTTGAACCAATGCAACAAGTACATTGCTTCAAAGAGGGGAAAAATGTAGACACGTAAAAATAACATCATGCATCTTGCTCTAACTAACATTCAATTCTGCTATTAATTAGTCAAAACAATTTATTGATTAATTCCCTAAGGTTCATCATATTTAATTAAATAAATCAAAATTATTTAATTAAGTCCTAAAGTTCTTCTTATTTGATTCAATAAATCAAACTGATTTAAATCAAATATCAAACTCCTAAAATCCTCCAAGTTAATTAATCTAAATTAATTAACTTCTAATCATAATCAGTCATTCTCTAGCTTTTGACTCAACTTGAGTCAAATCCAAACTCTCAACTAACCTACCCACTTGCACCAGTAAATCATTTATTTGATTTATTAATTCTTCTAATTACTTTCAAAAGGGAATCAAGATGGAATATTCTTCCAATTTGAATCTTCCCTCCAAAGGACTTGTCCCTTCCAACAAAGCATTAAATGCTCTTACATGTCTATTGCACAAGTCAAACTTGACATTTAATGCACCTTTCATCCCCCCTAAACATGTCATTTCATCCAAAATTCAAATTTGAAATTGCCACATTGGCCAAGACTTGCACATTCCTCACCCTCTCACACCTTAACAAGTGGCATCTTGTCATTGTGGTGCAGGAGCACCTAGCCAGAATAGGTAAGAATGGCAATTTTTGGAAAATTTTGTTTTTTTTTCAATTAAGGTCATGTTAACCATTGTTCTAGGAGTTTGATTTAGCTTAATGTTAATCAGGAGCTATCATTAGAAGTTATTTGCTATTTGGAATGGTCAAGTGTGAGGTTTAACACTAAATGTTAGTGGTTTGTGACTTTTTCAAAAATATGCATTTGTAAGGCCTAACTGGCTTGGAAGAGAAAAGCCTCGAGCATAACTGTTTTGAGGTGGTATTTAGGAATGGCCTCAACCTTTGTGCAAGGTTAGTAGGTTTGGAGAATGTTTTTTATTTTGAAAATTTGAAAAAAGGAGGTTAATGGAGGACAGTTTGGGAAGTTAACTGAAATTCTATGTTTTCTTGAATATTTTCTTGATCAAGAACAAGCAGGCTTGCATTATGCTTTAGTTATCATTAGATCTTTTTTTTTATGGCATAGTGTTTTTGTTTGTAGAGTGAGATTGTAAACTACAGGTGTCTTTATAGATAGGTGTTTTGGTTTTCTTGTTAATTTTGTGTCCTGACTGGTAATTTGGACATAATGGAGTCCTAGACCCACTTCCCACCGTACCTAGTGTATGGCAACCTGGGGAATGGAGCTAGGCTCCCTATACATAGTTAGGATAGGTGTAGTGGTAGGTAGGAATGCAGGGAAAGTGGCTAAGGACTGCTCCTAGGTGGGCTTGACAGTGCCCGGCTAGGACAGTCATTTTACCAGTGCTAAAAAGCACTTTACTTGCAGGGTGAGTTCCTCCAGGGAAAACCCCATGGTAGGAGTGTAGAGGAAGACCCCACAGAGGTCTGGACATGAAGAGGAGGCTCCAATAGTCGAGAGATCAAAGAAATGTGCTGACAAACCTACCGGGTGGATAGAAAGTTGAAAAAAAACCCTAAAAATGCCAAAAAGGGAAGAACAGTCCTGTGTACTGCCAGTCAAGGTGAAAATACTTTGAAACGATGTGAAGGATGGTATAAGGATTGAGAATCCAAGAAAAAGCATGAAGGTTCTTTGGAAACATTAGGAGCAACAGTTAGTTTTTACCCAGGTAGGAGGCCTAAAAAGGGTTCAAGGCTAGTAGTCTTTTCCAAACCCTAACCAAGGGTTTCTTGGAAGCGATGGAAGAATGAAAGTGAAAGGAGTTCTGAGAAGCTTAGTAGGATGCAAATAAGCATGAAAACATGAATTAGTAACCTTGCAAAGACTTGGTGAAGTATGGAGTGAAATTGGCCTTTAGGAAGGAATAAGGGTCAGTGAGGACAGCAAGCAAGTAGTAAGAGTTGTGTGTTTTGATTTGACAAAGGTTGGAAGAGGGGATGGTATTGAACCAGGGGTATTTGAAGAAGTGTCAGATCCTAGAGGTTGGGTGGTGAAAGGAGCCACAACAGTGGATTGTTGAGGTGAGACCCGGGAGCATGGAGGTGTGAAGCTTCCAACCAAACCCTTTTTACACCAGATTGGTATCAGAGCGAGTTAAAGATTTGGGAAGCAATCTTGCATGTCAGACAGTGAGTCAGGAGATTCTTCCACCATGGTGAAAAATGCAGAGCTAGCTAAGAATGTTGAAGAGCAAGAAGAAGACAATAATCGGTTGAGGGAAAGATTAGCTCAATTGGAGGCAGCAGTGAGGAGTGTACAGATTGAGGGAAGAATTCCAAAAGAAGAAGAGGTTGTAGAGGAAGACAAGACCTCTGAACCTAACCCTATTTTGAAGGAGGAGCCTTTCTTGAAGGCATTGAAAGCCTTGAGTGGAAAAGCACTTGAAGGCATACCACTATTCAGTGGAAAGATGGAACCAGACTTAGTCATGGATTGGATAGAAGGCATGGAGAATCACTTTGAGTGTGATGGAGTGACTAAAGCTCAGAAGGTGAAGGTTGCTAAGTCAAGATTGAGAGGATCAGCCTTGACATGGTGGAAGTTTGTTCAAACAAAGAGGGAGAAAGAAGGAAAATAGCTCATATCAACTTGGAAAGGTATGGTTGATAAGGTAAAAGAAGCCTATATGCCTGATGATTATGAAATTCAACTACACAAGAAGAGACAAAGCCTAAGGTAGAAAGAACTAGATGTGAGTACCTATACTGAAGAATTCCAAAAGCTTTGTATGAGGTCCAATGTAATAGAGGATGAGAGCCTCAAAGTGGCTAGATATCTTAATGGTTTGAAGTGGAATATCCAAGAGGAGATGGCTCTTTTGAGTCCTAAAATAGTTCATCAATGTTATCAGCTGGCTATTAAGATTGAGGAAAGGAACAAAAGGAAGCAAGATCAGGCTTCTAAAGGCAGAGGTAAAGGTAGAGATCATAGAGATCAAAGAGGACAGCGTGGAGGTTACCAGGGAAGAGGTAATGACCAAAGAAATCATGGAGAAACTAATCTCATTGATCATGGAGGTGAAACATCTTCAAGAGGAGGATTTAATAGAGGAAGAGGACCTCAAGGAGGTTCAAATAGAGGAAGAGGAGCAAGCAGAAGTAACTCTTACTTTGCCACCATGAAGTGTTATCATTGCAACCAGATGGGACACCCAGCTTATAGATGCCCGGAGAAATTTTCTTCTTCAAGTAATGAAAAGAGAGTGGCCTATGCACAAGAGGACACCATGAGTCCTAAGGCAATTGAATCAGTCATATCGAGTCTGAAAATGGAGAGAGTTTGATGTTTAGAAGAGTGCTAATAAGGCAACCGGTCAAAGAAGAACCTAAGCAAAGAAGAGCTCTTTTTAGAGTAAGGTGCAAAATTCTTGGTAAAGTATGCAAGTTCATTGTAGATTCTAGTTCTACAAATAATATAATCTCAGAGGAGGCAGTAACTAAATTGAAATTGCAAAGGTACCTCATACTAACCCCTACAAGGTCACTTGGCTAAACAAAGGGCAGAGTGTCTTGGTTAATGAGCAAGTAACAGTGGAATTTTCAATTAGAGGTTATAAAGACAAGTTAGTTTGTGATGTTTTACCCATGGATGCATGCCATCTGCTATTGGGAAAACCATGGCAATATGATAGGAGCATTGTATATGATGGTAAAGAGAATACAATTGGATTTAAGAAGGATGGGAGAACTTTTAAATTGCAATCACTGTCAGAAGAAGATGAAGGATAGTCCAAGACACCAAGTGTGCTCCTTAGTAGTGGAAAAGAGTTCCTCAACACCCTACATGAAGGTGGAGAAGGATATGTTGTGTTGTTGCAAACCAAAGAGGAAGAGAAGATGGAAAAACCAGTCATACCAAAAATAGTCCAGAATTTGCTTGATAAGTACAAGGATATTGTAAGTGATGGTACCCCTGCAACCTTACCTCCAAAGAGAGCTATTAGCCATCAAATAGATTTCATACTTGGAGCATCATTGCCTAACAAAGCAGCCTACAAGTTGACACCGGATCAGAACTTGGAAGTAGCTAGACAAGTGCAAGAATTGTTGGATCAGAATTTGATACAAAAGAGTATCAGCCCATGTACAATACCAATAGTCTTGGCAACTAAGAAGGGAGGCAAATGGAGGTTGTGTACTGACTCTAGAGAAATCAACAGGATCACAATTAGGTACAGGTTTCCAATTCCTAGGATTGAGGATTTAATGGATTGTCTTGGAGGGGCTCAATACTACACAAAGTTGGACCTTAAAAGTGGATACCATCAGATCAGAATTAAGGATGGTGATGAATGGAAGACAACATTCAAGACAACAGATGGTTTATATGAATGGAGAGTGATGCCATTTGGCCTTTCCAATGCACCTAGCACGTTCATGAGACTAATGAATGAAGTGCTTAAGGATTTCACAGGGATTTTTGTGGTAGTCTATCTTGATGACATACTGATTTTTAGTAAGACAGCAGAAGAACATTTGAAGCATGTGGAGATGGTTCTTAAAAGGTTGCAAGAAGAACAATTGGCAATCAATCTTGAGAAGTGTGAGTTCTTCAAGCAAGAACCTGTGTACTTGGGTTTTGTAGTGTCTAAGGGATCATTGAAGATGGATCCAAGCAAGGTGGAGGCAATCATAAACTAGCCTACACCAACCACAACAACAGAGGTAAGGAGTTTCCATGGTTTAGCCCAATTCTACAGTAAATTCAGAAGAAATTTTAGTGGTATTTGTGCACCAGTTTTAGAGACAATAAAAGGTGGTGTGAAAACCAAGTTTGTGTGGACTCAAGCAGCTGAGAGGGGGTTTGAGAAACTGAAACAAGAAGTATCAACTCAACCCATACTTTTACTACCTAGTTTTGACAAATTGTTCACTGTTGAGTGTGATGCAAGTGGAGTGGCAGTTGGAGGAGTTTTAAGTCAAGAGGGTAGACCTATAGCCTTCTTTAGTGAGAAGTTTAATGAATCAAAGAAGAAATACTCAACCTATGACTTGGAACTTTATGCTTTGGTTCAGTCACTTAGGAAATGGAGGCATTATCTTCTACCCAAGGAGTTTGTAGTCTTTATAGACAACCAAGCACTCAGCTATATGAACACCCAAGAGAAATTGAGTAATAGGCATTTGAAATGGATGGAATACATCCAAGCTTTTACCTTCACTATCAAACATAAGAAGGGACAAATGAATAAGGTAGCAGATGCATTGAGCAGGAGGTTATTGACAGTTCAAGAGATACAAGTGAAAAGCATAGGAATTGAAAGTTTTAAAGAACTCTATGAAGGGGATGAAGATTTCTCAGAGATCTATAAGGTATGTTTAAACTTTGAGAATCATTTTCATAGTCAGTATGCTGAATATACTTTGCAAAGTGGATTGTTGTTTAAAGGAAACCAGTTGTGTGTTCCTAAAGGGTCAATAAGAGAAAATATGATCCAAGAAAAGCACAATGGCAGTCTTAGTGGGCATTTTGACATCAATAAGACATTAGAGTTAGTTCAAAGATTTTACTATTGGCCTAAGTTGGCAAGAGATGTTAGGAAATATGTGGAACAATGTGTTGTATGTGTGAGAGCTAAGGGAGGAGCTAGTAATGATGGTTTTTACCAACCCCTACCAATTCCAAATAGACCTTGGGAGTGTGTGAGCATGGATTTTGTGGTAGGCCTTCCTAAGACCAAATCCGGTTTTGACAGTGTGTATGTTGTGGTGGACAGATTTAGTAAGATGAGTCATTTTTACCTTGTAAAACTACTCATGATGCTAGTTACATAGCTCATCTCTTTTTCAAGGAGGTTGTAAGGATTCATGGATTACCTTTAAGCATAGTTCAGACAGGGATGTTAAATTTATGAGTCATTTTTGGAAGACTTTGTGGAATAGGTTGGGAACCAATCTGTCTTTTGGATCTTCCTATCATCCTCAGATTGATGGCCAAAAAGAGGTGGTTAATAAGGTGCTAGGTAACCTACTAAGGTGTCTAACAAAGGAGTATGGACAGACTTGGGATATGGTCATCTCACAAGCCGAGTTTGCCTATAATGACAGTGTTAATAGAACTATAGGGAAAAGTCTTTTCGAGGTTGTGTATGGAATGCACCCAAGAGGTATTTGTGAACTCAAAGATTTAGGAGCCATGGAACATAGAAGTGGACATGCTAAAGATTTCAGTCAGACCATGAAAGAGATACAAGAACAGCTGAGGAAGACAATTATTGAAGCTACCCATAAATTGAAGGAAAAGGTGGATTTGACAAGGAAGGATGTACAATTTGCTATAGGTGATTATGTCATGGTTAACCTCAACAAGTCCAGGTTGCAGAAGGGAGTCTCAACCAAGCTATAGATGAAGAGAGTAGGACCATGCAAAATCTTGGCCAAGTATGGCAAAAATGCATATAAGATTGAGTTACCTACTGACTTAGGAATATCACCGGTTTTCAATGTTGCTGATTTGATCAAATATAAAGGATCAGTCAAGGGATTAGATCAGGAGAGTCAAGAGGTCTTGAAAGACATCAGCAACATATCACTACCCAATCAAGACAAGAAACAAGCTGAGAAGATATTGGAATCCAGGGTGCAAAAGTCTACTAGGCACAAGGTGTATATGGAGCACCTCATCAAGTGGAAGTATAAACATGAGTCAGAGGCTACATGGGTCCAAGAGGATTAGTTCAAGAAGCTTGGGATTGACTTGTCCTTGCTCTCTCCTTCTCCTTCTTAGTGTTTCTGCTGGGAGGGGGAGAATGGTGCAGGAGCACCTAGCCAGAATGGGCAAGAATGGCAATTTTTGGCAAATTTTTTTTTTTTTTCAATTAAGGTCATGTTGACCATTGTCCTAGGAGTTTGATTTACCTTAATGTTAATTAGAAGCTATCATTAGAATTTATTTTCTATTTGGAATGGTCAAGTGTGAGGTTTAACACTAAATGTTAGTGGTTTGTGACTTTTTCAAAAATATGCATTTGTAAGGCCTAACCGGCTTGGAAGAGAAAAGCCTTGAGCATAAATATTTTGAGGTGGTATTTAGGCATGGCCTCGACCTTTGTGCAAGGTTAGTAGGTTTAGAGAACATTTGTTATTTTGAAAATTTGAAAAAAGGAGGTTAATGGAGGACAGTTTGGGAAGTTAACTGAAATTCTGTGTTTTCTTGAATATTTGCTTGATCAAGAACGAGCAGGCTTGCATTATGCTTTAGCTATCATTATATATTTGTTTTATGGCATAGTTTTTTTGTTTGTAGAGTGAGATTGTAAACTGCAGGTGTCTTTATAGATAGGTGTTTTGGTTTTCTTGTTAATTCTGTGTCCTGACTGGTAATTTGGACAAGACCCACTTCTCACTATACCCAATGTATGGAAACTTTGGGAATGGAGCTAGGCTCCCTATACATAGTTAGGATAGGTGTTGTGGTAGGTAGGAATGCAAGGAAAGTGGCTAAGCACTGCTCCTAGGCGGGCTTGACAGTGCCCAGATAGGACCGTCATTTTACCA